>CM072704.1:5985491-6409858 GCA_036884735.1 Huso huso | reverse complement strand
TCGGGCTGAAGAACACAGGTTGCAGTCCTGACAAAGGAAACAAAACACAGTCACCCGCCCCGGGTGCGCAGAATGTGATGGTGGTGCGTGAATATACTTTATTCGTGATGTTCGTGAAGTGGTGATCGACCGTGCTGGCCCAAGGCGACAGCTCCGGATGTGCGTTTAGCTGTCTAGTGGGATTTCAAAGACACAGACAGTTAGTTTACAGAGACGAACAAACACAAACCCACACACACACAACTCTTTGCAGAGTAATACAGTGCTCACGTCCTTCTCGGTCCTTAACCTAAGCGAAGGAAAAGAACAGCGCCCCTGGCCCCTATATGTAATCCGCATGATATCTGGGTAAACGGTTGCAGCTGCCTTATTGCAGCTGCCCCTCGTTTACCTGTCAAATCATTACGGTCTTACAACAGAGTCTCGCTGCTTCCAGGCTGACCCACTTTCGGTCCCGGAAGCGAACTGTCAGGCCAGCCCTTCCAGATACTTCTCCTCCCGTTCTTTAGCGCCTCACAGGTCGGGAGGAAGATTTATCACCAGAACTCATTGTATTTCTGTCACATATCCCCACTCCAGAGTGGAGCCAAGGAACACTCACTAAATCTACCTTTCCCATTGCTCCCCCCTCCGGGAAAAAATAATCCGCATTTTGGTGGTCTTTCCCCGCACGGTGTACCATATGGTACATGAAGGGCTGCAATGCCAGATACCACCGAGTTATCCGGGCATTGCTGTCCTTCATTGTGCTTAACCACTTGAGTGGGGCGTGGTCTCAGACAAGATCAAATGAGTGTCCCAGCAAACCAATGTAAAAAGTGAGTAGCCCATTTAATAGCCAACACTCTTTTTTTCGACTACGGTGAATTACGTTCGAGGTAACATTTTTTTGCTCAGGTACAATATCCGGGTGTTCTACTCCAGCTACTTTTTGGGACAAGACTGCACCCAAACCTACATCCGGCGTGGGTGTGGAGGATGAATCTCTTGGTGAAATCTGGGTAATAAGAGTGGGGGCCTGGCAAAGTTTTACGGCTGTCGTATCAAGCGCCCCCCTGACTCAGCTGACCATTTAATTAAATTTGGCGCACTCTTTTTTGGTGAGGTCACTAACGGGTTAACCACTGTGGCGTACTCGGGGGGGATGAAGCGGTAATAACCGCTAAGCCAGTGGTGATGACCTCACCTGAGTCTTGGTTTTGGGATCGCTGCATCAACCAAAGCCTGGATTTTGGTGATTACAGGTCTCACCCTTCCATTTCCCATTAAAAATCCCAAATATTGAGTCTCTGTCTTGGCAAAGCGCATTTCCTCCAAGTTAGCTGTCAGCGGGCTGCCCTTAGAGACTGAAGAGCGGCTTTGCAACCCCAGCCAAATGCTCTCGCCGGGTGGAGCTGTAAATCACCCGTCGTCAATATACGCTGCTGCATAAAGTGTGGGCGTAAAAAAACTCCTGGTCCCATCAGTCTCTGAAAGGCAGCGGGCGCACCATATGGCCCAAATGGCATGGTTTAAAGTGGAACAGCCCCTCTGGTGTTGAAAAACGGTTTTCTCTCTGGAGCTGCGGGTTAGAGGGATTTGCCAGTATCGCCGTCAGGTCCAGAGTGGAAATAAACCTCGCTTTTCCCAGTCTGTCTAAAAGTTCGTCGACCCGAGGCATGGGATACGCATCGAACTTGCAATAGCATTCACCTTTCTGAAATCTCACATGAAAGCGGTTTGGTGCCATCTTCTTAGCCACTATTACAATAGGACTGCACCACTCCTGGAAGGTTCAATCACTCAAGCTCGAGCATATCCCATACCTCTTGCGAACGCCACTTCGTCGACTTTCCGGGGATCCGCACGGTCTCTCTCTCGCACTGTGACATCTGGAGGAGAGATAATGTCATATTCAACTAAGTTGTCCTGCGGGCACATCAGAAAAAAAACATCGCTGAACTCCTCAATAGCTTACGTAGCTCTCTTTGCTGATCCGGAACTAATTGTTCCCCCATTGAAATCGCTCTTGTGCTCGGGGTCTCTGGACAGGGACCTAAATCATCCTCCATATTGCCTGGGGCTATAAATAAGACCTCTTGCCTGCCAGGGCTTCAACAAATTAATGTGGTAAATTTCACGTTCATTCCATTCGAGGGCTGTCTAATTTCATAATTTACTTTCCCTATAGCCCGAATCACCTCATACGCCCCTGCCATTTAGCACACAGTTTTGACTCTGATGAGGGAAGCAGCATTACCTTGTCCCCTGGTCGAAAAGGTTCAACTGCATTTTTGTTTATAATGCTGCTCTTTTGTCAGTGCTGAGCCGATCTGAGGTTGTCTTGGGCCAAACGACCGACCAAATCCAGGGCGATCTCTGAGTAGGAGCACATACTTCACTACATTTTTAGGCGAGTTTTGTGCTCCTCCCACCCCTCTCAGCAGGTCGAGAATGCCGCGAGGCTGTTGGCCGTACAGGAGCTCAAAGGGGAGAACCCCGTTGAACTCTGCGGCACTTCTCACTGCAAAAGGAGGTAGGGGAGAAGTGATGCCCAATGTTTCTGCTCTTGTGTTACAAATCCTCAGCATCGACTTTAAGGTCTGATTAAACGTTCCACCAGACCGTCCGATTGTGGATGATAAAGGGCGTCCCTGATGGGGCGTATTTTTATATTTTGTACACCTGCTGTAACGTATTGGACAAAAAATTAGTTCCGTGATCGTCAAAATCTCCTTGGGATCCCTACTCTGGCCATAATCTGTGCTAACTCGGTGGCTATTGCAGCGGCACTAGTGGACCTCAATGGAACTGCCTCCGGGTATCGCGTTGCATAATCCACCACTACTAAAATGTCATTATACCGGAGTCAAGAAGGTAGCAAAGGGCCGATATGTCCATTGCAATGCGCTCGAAAGGAGTGGAAATAATCGGCAGTGGGACCAAAGGGGCGGGCCTTTTCGACCGGCGCCACTCATGCAGTCTGGGCAGTCTGGGCATGTGGCTACATATCTCGACACATCAGTATGAAGACCTACCCAATAGAATCGAGCCAATATCGTTCCCTCGTCTTCTCGGCTCGAGGTGCCCGCAAAAGGGATATCATGCGCCAGCCCTCATGACCTCAGCCGACAAGGGGGAACCAATAATTGTGTTACAGGCTGTCCCAGCCCGCGGCTAGGTTTACCCTATACAGTAGTGCCCCTGATACAGAAGTGTGGATATACTGGCGCCCCAGCGCTGTCAACATCCTTACCTTCAATGGACCGGACCTGTCCCCAAAGCGTGCACCAGTGACGGGTCGTTATGTTGGCCCCCACACTAGGTCGGCTGAGTACCACGGGTCCGGTACATTGAGAGGGGCTGAATAACATCTGCTCTAGTCGGTCCAGTAACCTCGCTCTCTCGGTCACACTGCGTTCCCACCCCCCTCGACTGGCGTTTGTTACCATTGCAGCACTCTCCCACCAGACCCCGCCTCCCCTCCCCATTTTGGCGGTCCGTCTCTCCTTATTCGTTTTCTAGGACGGAAAAGAGGGAAAACATTTCAGTGTGAAAAGGAAACACATCACCAATTCCTTTTTTTTTTTCTCTGCCACGTTTACGTGTGTGGCTGAGACTACCATTTTTCATCAATTCTTTGAATTTTGGCCAGTCTCGGCCCAGAATAACTGGGTGTGGCAACCTTTCCGCCACCCCAACTACTAGGTGACGTTTTATCGGGTCCTACCGATAAATATACTTTAATGTGGGGTACGCGTGTCTCCATGGATACAGGAGATGGCCACCTGACCTCGTGGCGCCACGACACAACCGCCCAGGAGAGCTGTCCTAATCAAGGTTTGCTCACACCCTGTGTCCACTAACGCGTGGTTTTCACATTCCCTAACACCACATTAATCAGACAAGGCCCCTCCCGACCATTTTCCCCACGCTACCAGTCTCAGGTGCCCAATTGCACGCCGCCACGCCACACTCCATGGCAGCGGGCATGACACCGGGCCAGATGTCGGCTGGTGGCACCTAAAACAGATAGGAGGGACAGAGGGGGGTGGGTTAGAAAATCTGTCCCGCTGCTGGTATGGCAGCGGGCGGGGTAGCACCTCTACCCAGCTGGGGGCCAACCTTGGTCTCCATGGGGGGAGGGGGCCAATGGGTCGGTGCTCTGGGAGGTCTGGGTCCCTGGAACGAAGGGGTGGTGGTGATGATGTTGGAGAGGGGGAGAGCGGCTGCTCCGAAGGGCAAGGGGCGGACAGGATCGATCCGGGCAGAGGTCAGGAGTCCTCAAAATCTTCAGCCAATTTGACCGCCTCCTCCAGGGTGTCGGGGTTGTGCGCCGTATCCACGCCTGGGTTTAGGCAGACCACATGGCAGAACTGTTTCTACCACAATGGCTTCCCCATCTGCTGGTCTTCCTCCCGGGTCAGCCAATGCACCATGTGGTCGCACAACCTCCGCAACCACCCTGGGCGTGTCTCCGGCCTCTCCGTATCTCCCAAACCAGCGCCGGTGGGTCTCGGTAGTAATGTTGAGCCCGGTGGGAGGGATAGCCTGCTTGACCAGGTCATACTTTCGGTGGCGTGCTGGTCGCTCATAGCCTGGTAAGCTGCCTGAGCCTCCCCAATCAGGCAGGGTCCCAATTGGCTGGCCCAGAACTCCCGCGGCAAGCCGGCGCGGTAACCAGCCGCTTTCGAATGCCACCAGTACGGGTCATCCTCCGCCGACATCTTCACGCCCCGTGCCTTTGGGGCTATATCACCGGTGTTGTGGTAGGGGCCGTTGCAGCCACGGCCAGTCCTACCTGTTCAATGGCTGTATAAGCGCTCCTCCCTCCTCTCTCCTCTGCGTCCCGTCTGCTCTCCAGTGCCTGCAGCATCCCGCCAGCGTTGCGGTCCGGTCCCGTTTCTGACACTAATGGTGGCAAAGTGGGTGGTAAGGGGAACAGGTGCAGAGTGATGCGGTGCAGGAACGGCGGGCAGACAACGGTATCCAGGAAAACAAGCTTTTTTATTTACAGTCCGGGTCTAGTGACCACAAATAATAAGCTCCAATACACAACGATGTGTAAAGCTCGGGGCTGAAGAACACAGGTTGCAGTCCTGACAAAGGAAACAAAACACAGTCACCCGCCCGGGTGCGTGCAGTCGTGATGGTGGTGCGTGAATATACTTTATTCCGTGACAGTTCGTGAAGTGGTGATCCGGCTCGTGCTGGCCCAAGGCGACAGCTCCGGATGTCGTTTAGCTGTCTAGTGATTTCAAAGACACAGACAGTTAGTTTACAGAGACGAACAAACACAAACCCACACACACACAACTCTTTGCAGAGTAATACAGTGCTCACGTCCTTTCGGTCCTTGGCTTAACCCAAACGAAGAGGAAAAGAACAGCGTTACCTGGCCCCTATATGTAATCCCGCATGATATCTGGTAAACGGTTGCAGCTGCCTTATTACTTGCAGCTGCCCTCGGTTTACCTGTCAAATCAATACGGTCTTACAACAGAGTCTCGCTTCCTTCCAGGCTGACCCACTTTCCGGTCCCGGAAACGAACTGTCAGGCCAGCCCTTCCAGATACTTCTCCTCCGTTCTTTAGCCCTCACAGGTCGGGAGGAAGATTTATCACCAGAACTCATTGTATTTCTGTCACATGCCCGCATTCAATACTTTACACTTTTCTCTATTAAATGTCATTTGCCATGTGTCTGCCCAATTCTGAATGCTGTCTAGATCATTTTGAATGACTTTTGCTGCTTCAACAGTGTTTGCCACTCCTCCTATTTTTGTGTCGTCTGCAAATTTAACAAATTGGTTACTGAATTGGCTGATATGCCAAAGACCACAGTGAGGCCGGAGGCAGAGGTCAGAGGGCTGCTGTAGCATCTCAAGAGATGGGAGGTGTTTTTTTTGGGGTTTTTTTTTGTAATTTTTCTAATAAAACATTTGATCACAAAAAAACAATATGGAAACTTAAATAAAAAAAGTGAGATTACAAGACTTATGTTTTTTTTTTTTTTTTTTTTTTTAATACTAAATAGATCAAATCAAACATAGGTCCAACGTACTGTCTGACAATTAGCCAGCAAGGGGCCAGTGTTGGTATTTAACATTGGGCCAATGTAGGGCCGATGAGCAAAACAATGTTGGGCTCTGACATAGGGCCAATGTACCGTCTGACATTGGGCCAACATAGGGCCAATGTTAGTATGTTTACTGGGTTTCTGACCGGTGGAGTGGGTGCAATTTACATAAAAGTGGCAGAAAAAAAGTATCCAGCGTTTAAATGAGAAACCTATATGTTAATGATGCAAATGGCAGTTTTAATGAGAAACCTATATGTTAATGATGCAAATGGCAGTTTTAATGAGAAACCTATATGTTAATGATGCAAATGACAGTTTTAATGAGAAACCTATATGTTAATGATGGATTTCAGGATTTCAATCAATGTACATGTGGGACTGAAAGGTAGTAAAGAGGAGGAAAGCAAATCATGCTTGTGTTTCAGAGATACGGAGAAAGAAAAGAAGATACATTTAATAGAACACATTACAAAATAGAAGCATTACTGATAAGAGCAGTTATAAAATACAATAATCAGTAGTAAGAGCAAAATCAAATAAGAGAAAATAAACACAGTAAATAATTACCTTTGAGAGCAATTTCGACTAAGAGCAGTTAAACTTGCAATAAAAAGTATTTGCTTATAGAGTAAATTCCATTAAAACAAGTAGTAAGTACAATAAATAAAGAACGTATACTGTGTGGAAATTATAGTTTCGGATACGGACGATATATTATGCCAAAATGAAAAATGTATGAATTAATTAATGCATAAATACAGAAATACATAAATGTCAAAATAAATATATAGACATTTATTTGTTTATTTATGTATGTATTTGTTTATTTATTTTCATTTTGGCATCTGAACATTATCCCTTTAAGTCCTCTAAAATCGCAGCAATCTCTAGCAGCACACACTGGGCTCCGTGGGCAGGGGTAGTCAGAATCACTGCACCCACATCAGAGCCTTTTTAGATGGAGCCTGTTTGAAAAAGGTTCCGCCTCTCCATTAGGACTTTTTAAAACAGGCGGAACCACTTTAGGCGGAAAATACTCAATCGACCGCATCAACCCTTTTGATTTCTGCGGAGGGGTGTTAATTAGGTACCCACTTCATTTGCATTACATTCCTCATACTGTCGGACTTGGGGTTTTGTGACTGTTCTTATCCTTCCTGGCCATTTTGATTCGGAAGAAAAAACAGCTGGAAAGTTAAAATCCGCCACAAAAGCCCTCCCGACGGTCGGAAAAGCTTTGATATTCAGGGCAAATGTGTCCGTATTAATTATTATTTGGAAGTCGCCTTTGATACAGGCGTCTGCTAAATAAACAAATAATAATAACTAATAATAATTATAGTCTTGCTCATCTCTGTCGGGAGGGGTCTGAGAGACAGGTGGGAAAAGAAAGGATGTTCCCCACAAGTACTTTAAAATATATGATTTTAATAATAGACCTGCTAACCTCTGCGCATTTTGCATATCCGCTACGCATTTTGGTTGGTAATACGCGAATGCCTTTTATCAGAGATGACACGCAATAAATATGTAATCCATATTTCGCTCATCGTCTGTGATGTTGCCTGTAGTTAGAGAAGTGTTGCATCTAAGCGTCAGGGCCGGGCCTTAGGGCAAGGCAAGCAAGATAGATTAACCAATCAGGTTTTGAGTTTTTAGTTGCGTGATAGAATAACCAATCAGCTTTTTGAGTTTAGTTGACGATCCAACCACTGTTAAAAAAAAAAAAAAAAAAAAGTTATCGTGAGTGTAGCACTAGCTACATGAATGCAGCATAAGTAATTTGCTGCCTGCTGCTCTTAATTGAGTATCAGAATACCTGGCCAGGTTAGTCAATTCTCTATTAAATTGCTAAATAAGTAATTTTTGTCCTCGTATCTAAGGGGGCCTTTCAGATTCATAAGGTAAAACTTAGGTGAAGCTATATCAATTTACTGTCAGTTTTTGGTAAGGGTTTATCTCTGCACTGGTCTCTCTCTTGTTTTTTTTAACTGAATGATCTTTTCCTTAATTTCCACATGGAAGTTCTAATTAGTCAGGTGTTGCTAATTGCCTTGGCAAAGGGCTTATTGAGCTTGATTTATCATTGTCTAAGTATCTTAATTGGGAGCTCTTTAAATACGGCTATTACTTCCTGGGAAGGGGTGTGGTTCCTTTTCTGGGGTGATTCTTTTTCGGGTGTGGATTTGTGTGGATGCAGAGTGTTTGGAGGAAAGAGCAGGGTTTTTTTGAAGAAGGTTGCTGTCTATAAAAGAGAGATTGGGAAGCAATGATCGGTTGGTTGTTAGAAACAGTGTGTTTTTTCTAATCTGCCATTTTCCAGTTGGAAAGTAACCAGTTATCTAATCTCCTGCCCAATGGAAACTATCTACATCATTCAAATTGTTTATTTTTATCCTAAGAGCAACAACGACTAATCCATTTATTATCAAATCATCCTTTTTGTCTCCTTACCTGGTTGGAAACTCAAGCTCGACAGGACCAAGGAAGAACTGGGTGAGATCCCTGATGGGGAGGAATCTTATTTTTCAGCTGCTGGATTATCTGTTTTGTTCTGACTGTTTGGGATTATTATCATTTTTGGTTTATCTATCGGGGTTAACGAGCACCTCGCATAGAAGTCTCATTTTGTTTATCTATCAGGGTTTAACGAGCACCTCGCATAGAAGTCTCATTTTGTTTATCTATCAGGGTTTACGAGCACCTCGCATAGAAGTCTCATTTGTTTTATCTATCAGGGTTTACTTGGCACCTCGCATAGAAGTCTCATTTGTTTATCTATCGGGGTTTAGCAGGCACCTGCATAGAAGTCTCATTTTGTTTATCTATCAGGGTTTAACGAGCACCTGCATAGAAGTCTCATTTTTTGTTTATCTATCAGGGTTTAACGAGCACCCCATAGAAGTCTCATTTTGTTTATCTATCAGGGTTTAACGCAGGCACCTCGCACTTAGAAGTCTCATTTTGTTTATCTATCAGGGTTTAACGGCACCTCTGATAGAAGTCTCATTTTGTTTATCTATCAGGGTTTAACGAGCACCTCATAGAAGTCTCATTTGTTTATCTATCAGGGTTTACGAGCACCTCGCATAGAAGTCTCATTTTGTTTATCTATCAGGGTTTAGCAGGCACCCCATAGAAGTCTCATTTGTTTATCTATCAGGGTTTAACGAGCACCTCGCATAGAAGTCTCATTTTGTTTAGTTATCAGGGTTTAACGAGCACCTCGCATAGAAGACTCATTTTGTTTTTTGTTGTTTTTTGTTTTGTGTTTAAACTGTTCTAGCTTAACCTGTATTCTCAATTTGGACCTGATATAACAGCTTGGGACTTTTAAAGTATTGCTTGTGGTTGTTTCATGGACATTTTTTTCTATAAGGACTGCCTGATGGACTCTGTGATAAGCACTTTAATCAACATGGGCATGTTAGGCTGTACATTTTACTAAACGCTTGATCTGTCCTATATGATTAGTATTAATGTGGTCTCTGCTGAACATTTGTGAATGGTCCAAATGCTGTCTGATAAACTCATGTACACCAAATGTTTGATACCTCTGTTGACAAGTATAACATTCCACAGATATTCAATAACATCTGCTATGTGAATTCTGGTGCTGTCTTCTGATTTAATTTTCTAGGTGTTGTAAACAATCCTGCCTTACCCAGCAATTTTTTTCTTGGTTCTGTCGCGCAATCCTACTGCTTTGGAGAGTTTATATTGTTCAGGGTAGTTTACTTGTAATTCCGTCACAAAATACTAGTTATTGGACGTTGCTTAAGGATTGGGTTTGTTACAGTAGGTTGACTGACAGAAATTCCCACCACCCCGTTTCTTTGTGTAATCACTGACATTCTACTGTAGCCTATCAGGCTTTGTTGAGCTGAGTTGCTTGTGTTTCAACTGCCAGTTTCGGACACACTGGAGGGAGTGTGAAGTACTGTGACTTGTGAGGAAATTATTTATTTCAAACTGGCTACGGTACCTTTTTGTTTTTTTACTTAATGCAATAGTTATGAATTCATTTTTGTCTGGGGGGGAAAAAAAATCCACTTTAGTTTTACAAAAAAACGTGTTTGGTTTAGATAACTGCATCGCATGAAAAGAAAATACAGCTGAATGAGGATTTTACAAGAATGGCAAGGGAGTAAGTACAAACATTTATTATAATATAGTACAATATTTAATTAATATTCTGTTTTTGGCTCGTTGTCCGGTTTTTTACAAACGCCTGTTACCATACAGGGATATCAGTCAAATTCAATTTTATTAAAATGAGCACAGCATTAACATTGTTAATGTGGTTAAGGTACGTAAGGCTTCTGTTTACTTTGCAAGTAGCATACAGTTACATTGTAGATTAATGCAGTTTCATTGTGCTTTAAACAAGTCATAAACGGCTGTTTTGTGAATTTTTATATTGAAGTTCAGTAAGATCATTAATGTAGCATTATGGATTTTGTTAATGGTAAAATATTTTTATGTAAGGACTGGGAATCACCGACCGCATAAGTGTAATTCTGTTTAACTGTATAGCTAAATATGAAAAAAAAGGCAATACAAGAAAGCGTGTTAAAGTGGGACTTAATACTACTACTACTTATAATAATAACGTAATATCAGAACTACCAATATATGCTTACTGATATTAACCTTTTATGAACTCACTACAAAACGAATGGGTCCAGTCTTTTTTCATTTTTTTTATTCTCTTTTAATCGCTGAAATCCATTTTACCCTCCTGTCTGGATCAGCAGGAATCCTGTAGAAGGAAACTTTATATTTCTGTCCGGAACAAAATAATCGGGCATTACTGTAATGTTAATGTAATGCTGACTGTGAAAGTGTTCAGCTTGGAGACCAAAATCAAAACCCAACACAGAGCCAGCCTGAGCACAGACATGCTAAGTTCACTGGTAACGCACAAAGCCATGATGTCAGCGAAGCAGCAAGTGTGTCACACACAATCCTTTAGTGACACCTTGCTCAGGAAAGCCAAGTCAGCCACCTATGAAGCTAGACATTCAAGATCTGAAAGTGCAGTTTGACTGGTTGGATTCCTTTCTGTTCCAAACAACTCACTTTGTGGATAGCTGTTACATTTGGTGCTGACTCGGTGACTATTTACTATTTAAGTTTTTTTTTGAAAATGCTTTGTTAAATTTCAATTTATGTTTTGACAGTAAATAAAACACAAACATACTACAAAAATGGCTGTTTTCTGCACTTGAAATAATTCAGTTGGTATAAATTAAAAAGGTTTAATCCATACTAAGGTAAACAAAATTAAATTTAAACTGAAACAAGTTAATCTCATTTTTTTAACTGAAATTCATACTCAAAACTCACCAGAGTAGCATTTAGCTGTTTTTTATACCCTAAAACAATTCTGAGGAAACCCCGGTTTGAGATGTCCGCGTGAAAGAGTCTGTAATATGTTTTAATTAGTTTCTTAGTTGACATTTACTTATTAACCTTCATACAAATCCCTGCGGTTTGCTAAAAAAAAAAAGCCTTGATACCACGGTGAAAAAATAACTATACTGAGTTTGGAACAGGGCTGCTACAAAGGAAAATATGGGGATTGAGAAGGGAGATTGTGATTGTGGAAAGCAACGGATATGGCAGTTGTTTTATATATATATATATATATATATATACTGTTTTCTAATACAAACATATTGTGATGTTATTTACATCTGACACTTACCTCCTCCTCACTAGGGTGACCACGTTTTCAAAATTCAAAAACGGTACCCCTGTGTGACAGGATAGCGTGTGTGATGACGTCAGGCCAGAAGCAGGAACTGAAACAGATACTGCAGGTAGGGTGCAATGGCTTTTGCGCCGTCTTTATTTTAAATACAAAAATAAATTAAAAGATTTAAACAAAAACACTGCTCACAGAGCGAAAAATATTTTAAATAAAACAAATCACGAACACAAAATGAACAGCCAATACAGGTCAGGCTGGGCAAACACCTTCACTGATCCTGTATAGGTTTTGTTTTTTTAATGTTCGCGCTCGCTCTTGCTCCTCCTCTGAACATTCAACCCCCCTCTGAGCCGAGAGTGGGTCTTTTATAAACGTGTCTGGAGCCTTAATGACCTATTAATAAATTACCTTATTAAGGCTCCAGACACATTCCCACGAGAGTTCTAGGGACATTTATTTTAAAAAGAATGTACCTGTTTTTATCTTTATTTTTCAATTCAAGCAGAGAATGTGTTAGCGAAACCTTTTTATCATATTCAACATGCAACAAAACCATGGTTACCAACATTCTAATTGAAATAACATTTAGTCACAGCAGAGCTATACTTTGTAAAGATAAAGATCCTACACAGATTAAAAAATGGTCTCAAATAAACCGTAGAAAACGCAGCATATAAAAGTGTATTACACGGACATTTATAGCATACATTTACAAGTAAAAATAATATGCACATAACAAAACATTAGATAGTTGAACAGAACTAAAGTCTGAGCCTCGCACCTGCTTCAGCAGAGCTGGAATCACTGGAAGGCAAGGCAGACGGGCCCGCTCCGTCCTGCCACGTTTCAGCCGTCAGTCAGGGTGTTGTACACAATATTCATTAAGTGTTTTCCTCTTGCGCCCTGTGGCAGTGTGCCCCACCCATGTGTGTGTTATGTATTGCGTGTGGTGTGTTAATGTTGGTGTATAGGTATTGGTGCACGGGATATAAATGGGTCTGTGTAGCACGAGTGATTTAAAAATATATAGTTGTAATTAGGCACAGGGTTTTCACAGATTAGTTCACATACTGGGATTCAAGTGAATAATTAATTAGTAATTGAATCCCGCCACAACAGTATATTTATTATTATTATTATTATTATTATTATTATTATTATTATTATTATTTATTTCTTAGCTGATGCCCTTATCCAGGGCGACTTACAATTGTTACAAGATATCACATCATTTACATACAATTACCCATTTATACAGTTGGGTTTTTACTGGAGCAATCTAGGTAAAGTACCTTGCTCAAGGGTACAGCAGCAGTGTCCCCACCGGGGATTGAACCCACGACCTTCCGGTCAAGAGTCCAGAGCCCTAACCACTACTCCACACTTATAATCTATTGTTGGTCTTCAAGCCAGCAATCTTTGACAACTGCATGATGTGGGAAATCCGAGAAAACCCAACAGAGTTCAACCAAGTTTGTGTAAAGTGTTGCACGATCCAGGACTTACTTCAGCGATTAATCCTGCTAGAAAAGGAGCTGGAGGAAATGAGACAGCAACAGGAGCTTGAGGAGCTGACAAACCCACAATTCATGGAAGTCTGCACCCCTAGCAGACTGAAAGCCACCAGGGAGATGGAAGAGAGTCGAAACAGCTGGGTTCAGACAGGCAGAAGCAGGGAAAAAAAGAAACTTCATCAAACACAACCACCAGAAATCCAGACATCCAACACATTTGAGCCACTTCAACATTTAGATGACCAAAACCGACATCAAGAGAATGAAAGGAACAACATCCAGGACCCTATAAACAGTGCTGGCCAGGCAGCAAAAAGAAGGGAGGTCATGATTGTTGGGGACTCCATATTGAGAAACACAGCAAGTTCAGTTTGCAGTTTGGACCCCCTTACTACAACAGGTGTGCTGCCTTCCAGGAGCCTCTGTCAAGCACATCACTGAGAACATGGACAAGCTCCTAGAACGAACAGGAGACGACCCAGTAGTAGTCGTCCACATCGGTACAAACAACATTGGAAGAGACAGACCAAGATCCCTGCAAAACAAATTCAGAGAACTAGGAAGGAAATTAGAAGACAAAACCAAAAACTGTGGTATTTTCTGGGATCCTGCCGGCACCTTGCAAAGGACCATATGGACAGCTGGAAATACAAAATCAAAATGCATGGCTGAAATCGTGGTGCACACAGGAAGGCTTCACCTTTCTTGAACATTGGAGCACTTTCTACAACAAGGACTATCTATACAGGTGGGACGGACTGCACTTCAACAGAAAGGGAACCAATCTACTCGGAGAAAGGATCCTTGGAGGTCCAGAAGCATTTAAACTAGAAAGGAAGGGGGGAGAAAACAACAAAAAAACAGAAGGGAGATGTGGCAGGGCAAAGTTGTCCTGCCCCTTTAGTGGAAGGGGTCACGTGATTGGCAACCATTCTGGCTCTGGAGGGTCGTGGGTTCAATCCCAGGTGGGGGACACTGCTGCTTGTACCCTTGAGCAAGGTAATTTACCTAGATTGCTCCAGTAAAAACCCAACTGTATAAATGGTATGTAAAAATAAAGTGTAAAAAATAATCTAATTGTATGTAAAATATAATGTGATATCTTATAACAATTGTAAGTTGCCCTGGATAAGTGCGTCTGCTAAGAAAATAATAATAATAATAATAATTCCAGGCTGAACAAAACCGAGAAATCCTATAGGCCAGTTTAAGCATCAATCATTCACCATTTGATTGACGTGATCAATCCACCATTCACAGGTTTTTGAGACTAAACCTCCCACACATCCTAAAATGTCAGAAGCGATTTGTCAAATACAGCTACCAATAGTTACTACCGCATATGCCACGGTACAACAGAGACAGCATACAGTAATCAATAGCGATCGATCAGTTCTGAAAGTAACTATTGAATGTGAGATTAAGTTTGTTAAAAATAGATCCTTAGATCCCCTAAATGTTGTATCCATCAAAAGTTGCACCAATCAAAGCACTATGAAAAATATAATACAGACCTTGAAACACGGAGACATCGTATACAGGGCAGTTTACACGTCAATAGTACACTTTTTTTAAATGGCGTGACCGATACAACCATTCACATATTCTGAGAGCTTAAACCCTTCTACACACTTTAAAAAAAAAAAAATTGAAATGATCAGATACGCACAGAAGGCACTACAGTGAGATTTAGTTTAGGGTGTACGCTGTACGTCCCCTAGCACAAAAGGGGTTAATTTTTACTCTTACTCTTTTACTCTGTTAATCCTCTCACATGGAACCCAATTTTACTCTCTGAATAACTACTTATGGAGTAGCATTACTCTAGCAGTAACTAATCCACCTTTATGCAAGCCACCAGTTTTTAATTTTTTTAATGTACATCATAATTACAATGTATGTACAGTATATTAACCTTGCTTGGATCTCAATCAATAAATAAATAAATAGGGAACAGAAACTCTGTGAACTTACACCTCAGGAGCAAAACGCTGCAATGAAGATTCTGCTGAAATTTCTGCCAGACATTATGACATCACTTTCCTTTATGATGTCATCTTGATGTCAGGGCTGAATATGAACAGCATGATGTTTGTTGCCATGGTTCTGTTCTTCTGAACAGACAACTGCATTTAAAAGGGCTGCCAGTCTTCTTCAATACAATTTGTAACGAGGTGACCAGAACTGAACACAATATTCTAGGTGAGGTCTTACTAATGCATTGTAGAGTTTTAACATTACTTCCCTTGATTTAAATTCAACACTTCTCACAATATATTCGAGCATCTTGTTGACCTTTTTTATAGCTTCCCCACATTGTCTAGATGAAGACATTTCTGAGTCAACATAAACTCCTAGATCTTTTTCATAGTTCCCTTCTTCAATTTCAGTATCTCCCATATGATATTTATAATGCACATTTTTATTGCCTGTGTGCAGTACCTTCCACTTTTTTCTATTAAATGTCATTTGTCATGTGTCTGCCAAGTTCTGAATGCTGTCGAGATCATTTTGAATGACCTTTGCTGCTGCAACAGTGTTTGCCACTCCTCCTATTTTTGTGTCGTTTGCAAATTTAAGAAGTTTGCTTACTATACCAGAATCTAAATCATTAATGTAGATTAGGAATAGCAGAGGACCTAATACTGATCCCTGTGGTACACCACTGGTTACCTCGCTCCATTTTGAGGTTTCTCCTCTAATCAGTTCTTTCTGTTTTCTACCTGTTAACCACTCCCTAATCCATGTGCATGCATTTCCTTGAATCCCTGCTGCGTTCAGTTTGAGAATTAATCTTTTATGCGGGACTTTGTCAAAAGCTTTCTGGAAATCTAAATAAACCATGTTGTATGCTTTGCAATTATCCATTTTCAATGTTGCATCCTCAAAAAAGTCAAGCAGGTTAGTTAGACATGATCTCCCGTTCCTAAAACCATGCTGACTGTCCCAGGATACTGCTACCATATAGGTAATTTTCAATTTTGGATCTTATTATAGTTTACATATAATAGAAGTCAGGCTTATTGGTCTGTAGTTACCAGGTTCGGGTTTTGTCTCCTTTTTGTGGATCGGTATTACGTTTGCTATTTTCCAGTCTGTGGGTACAACCCCTGTGTCAAGAGACTGTTGCATGATCTTGGTTAGCGGCTTGTAAATAACTTGTTTCATTTCTTTTAGTACTATTGGGAGGATCTCATCCAGCCCAGGGGATTTGTTTATTTTAAGAGCCCCTAGTCCCTTTAACACTTCTGTCTCTGTTATGCTAAAGTTATTTAAAATTGGATAGGTCGACATGTGGGGCATGTTGTCTGTATCCTCCTTTGTAAAAACCTGTGAAAAGTAATCATTTAATATATTTGCTATTTTTTTTTTCTTCATCTGCTATTTTGCCATTTGTGTCTCTTAGACATTTAACCTCCTCTTTGAATGTTCTCTTGCTGTTATAATATTGGAAAAACATTTTGTAGTTGGTTTTAGCCCCCTTAGCAATATTGATTTCTATCTCCCTCTTGGCCTTTCTAACTTCCTTTTTGGCTTGTGTTTGCAGTTCCAAGTACTCTTTCTGTGTACTTTGTTTTTGGTCCCTTTTAAACACTCTGTAAAGTGCCTTTTTTTGCTGAATATTTTCTTTTAATTAATCTATTAAATAATTTTGGCCATTTTGTTTTAGGTTTAGATGTGTCTACTTTTGATACACCAAAAGTACCAAATATTAATAAAAATAAATAAAAAAAGCCCACCCAAAATTGCCTGTGTAAAACTGAATCGCCCTAGTAGTACCTTAATATTTTCGCATGCCATAAGAAAAAAATCAGTTTCTTATTCTCTAGGTGTCTTGATGTAACTTTGAATTGAGTCAGGTCCAAAGAGTGCACATTACCTCATGAAACACACCTATCTAAATCTAAAAAATAATCACACGTCAAACTCTTTCAATTGTGAAAGCGTAGCATCGTTTAAAATAGGATGCCCTCTGTTACATGCCAGTCTTAGCTAATAATGTTCTTTCACATGTTATCAGGGCAGATTTAAAAAAATAGGTAATTTTGATTTTAATTGTACTGTTTTACGCCCACTATTTTCAGTGGTCGTTTTATACCTGAAGTAAAGATTGACTGCTTATACATAGCTAGGTTAGGGCTTCTGTTTTTCTACTGTCCTTTGAAATGCAATTGATACCTGTAAGCCTGCATCTCAATCATAACTGAGAAACATGTTAATAGTAGCACTCATTTTAATATGTGTGTTTTTTCTCGGAAGTAACAAAATGGGCTTTTAAATCATAAGTCTTACTTTTCAGTTAAAAGCAAAAGCAACTAATCTTTATTAATGTATATACAGTTATGCATTACGATTGTAATAAACTGTCCAGCATAAAATACCTTATTTTGTCATTATAGCTTTAATAATTGGTTAGTGGTCATGTGTATTGGTATCGGAAACAAAAACACATTGGAAATGTGAAAAAACAGCAAGTTATCAAAAGTGCCCAGCCATTTAAAGTAGAGATATCAAAAACACAAGCCAAGTTTCAAGAAACCACTGGGGCAACCTTGCTCAGCACAAAGCAGATAGGCACAACTGTAAAACCGATGGGGGCCAAGGTTGCATCAATTGTTTCAAAAACACAAGCTAAGTTAGAAGATTATATATGTGTGTGTGTATATATATTATATATATATGTGTGTGTGTGTGTGTGTATATATATATATTATATATATATATGTGTGTATATATATTATATATGTGTGTAATATTTTCAATTGTCGATAACTGAAGGACCCGAGGCTGTCTAAATCCTACCTGCTTATTTCCAATACGTTTTCACTGACCCCACTACATTTTCACTCAACCCAATACACGTGGCAACAAACCGGTGCATGTCCCACTAAGTCACTACAGTTGTCATGGATACCAATACACATGACCACTAACCAATAGAGTTGTACATAATTAAATACACACGACCCCTAACCAATAGAGTTGTACATAAATCAATAGACACGACCACTAACCAGTAGAGTTGTACATAAATCAATACACTGCCGTTAACCAATACAGCTGTAATATAATTCCAATACATATGCAAGAAAACCAGTATAGTTGTAATATAATTCCAATTCATATGCCAATATTCCAATGTAGTTTTGTATACAACGAGTAATTTGTTTCCTGAACGGCACCTCATATGTGTCTGATGGACGGTCTGTGTATTATTGCTGTTCTGCTCAGTTTAGTTTCAATAACACTGATGAAGGCACTAGAGCCCAAATGCATGTCTGTTTGACTTGGTTTCTTCTAGTTTCAATAACACCCTCCCTCTCTCTCCTCAATCAGTTTGAAATGACAGATCATGCAAATTAATGCAGCCGATTAATCAGTCTCCCCCCTCAAAACGCTTCTCTCTCTTCCCCGTCGCCCATCGCGCTCAACCTGAGAAGCCAAGAACTCCGTGATCGGGGCCACAACTCTGTCACTGCTGAGCTGCGTGGTGACACTGACCTGCTTCATGTGAGGAGCACTTTACACTGTCCTCTATACTCTCCTCTAAACTCCTCTACACTATCCTTTAAATTCCTTTATACAATCCTCTACACACTCCTCTAAACTAATCTATACTCTCCTCTTCACTCTACACTCTTCTCTGCTCTCCACTTTCTACTGTACACTGTCTGCTATACTCTCCTCTCTACACTCTATGCTCTCCTCTACACTCTACTCTGTGCTCTCCTCTACACTCTATACTGTACACTCTTCTCTACACACTCTCCACTCTCTCCAGAAATCCTCTACTCTCTTTTCTACATTCTCCTTTTCCTCAATACTCTCTACTACACTCTCCTAGTCTCCTCTACACTTTCCTCTACCTCTCATCATACTCTCCTCCTCTATACACTCCCTCTACACTCTCATTACTCTATCCTCCTCTACCTCTCCTCTACCTATCCTCTATACCTCCTCTACCTCTAACATCCCTTTACATCCTTTCATCTCCCCTCTACACTCTTCTCCCCTCCACCCATCCTAATACACTCGCCTCTACCTCTGTCCTCCTCCTCTCTGTACTCTCAACTGCACCTCTACCTCTCCTCTACCCTCTTCTCTGCGCTCTCCTCCCTCTACACTGTCCTCTTATCTACACTGCGGCATCCCTCTACATTCTCTACCGTCCTCTACGCTCAAAATGATCAAGTCTACCTCATCTACTCTCCATACACTCCAATACTTTATACACCCATCTCAAACTCTATACTATCTTACAAAAAAACTCTCTCCCGGGATATCTTTGCGGTTTCTTCTGGATCATCTTCTCTACACGTTATACTCTCATCTAAAATATTTTCTCTCCTCTACATCCTCCACTCTCCTATATATAGGCGCTCGCGCTCTCCTACACTCTCTACTGTCCTCTCATCTTCTCTACACTACTCTCCTCTACACTTTTCTCTCCTATACTCTCCTCTACACTCTACTCTCCTCTACACTGTCTGTCCTCTCCTATATACTCCGTCATAAATGTGCTCTCCTCTCAACAATGTCCTCCCTCTTGTAAATCTGAAATACTTATGCATCTACAATTAAATCCACTCTCCTCTACTCTAATAATAAATCTACCACTCAATACTCACCTCTACACCCTCCTCTACTCTATCACCTTATCTAAAATCACCTATCTACACCACTCTCCTCTACACTCTCCACTCTCCTCTCCCATCCTCTCCACACCTCTCCTCTACTCTTCTCTACACTCAATACTCACCTCTATACTCTTCTCTACACTCTCCACTCTTATCTACACTCTACACTCTCCTCTACACTCTATACTCTCCTCTCCACACTCCTCTATACTCTCCTCTACACTCTCCTCGTCACACTGTACTCTCCTCTACACTACCCTCTATAATCTCTTCTATACTCTCATCTCCTCCTCTTTCCCTCAGAGTGTGTCTGAAGAAACAGAGGGATGTCTGGAGAAAGGAGAGGGAGAATATGAAAGACACGATGGAACAGGTGGAGTACAGAAGGAAGAGCGATTCCAAAATAACCTCTGCAGAAATAAATGCATCTATTAATAAACAAATATGAACAGTATGGCTAGATAGCCTTTGATAACCCTTGGTAACCTTTGGTAATTCTTGGTAGCTCTTGGTAGCCCCTGGATAACCTTGGTAACTCTTGGTAACCTTTTTTTTTTTTTTTTTTTTTTTTATTTAGTAGTCGCCAATTGTTTTTATCATTTTCTCCCCAGTTTGGAATAGCCAATTCTTTTTAGGTTCAGCTCAAAATAATATAATGTTAGGCTATATTGCAAACTGCATGGAATACAAGTCTAGACAGGTTATGCTAAGATTATACAATGCCCTAGTTCGACCCCACCTAGAATACTCTGTGCAGTTTTAGTCATCTCACTAGAAGAAAGACACCATTGCACTGGAGAAGGCAGAGACAGGCAACTGAGCTAATCCCAGGACTTAATGACATGAGTTTGAGGACATTAGTTTGTTTTAATTAATTTAAGCAATTCATTAATTTCACTAATTTTAAATAGCTTACATTTTCGTACATTAATTAACATGAATGAATTCTATATGACCATTATCATATTAGATCGACTAAATAAAGACAATCTATTAAGAACACAAGAAAGTTTACAAACGAGAGGAGGTCATTCGGCCCATCTTGCTCGTTTGGTTGTTAGTAGCTTCTTGATCCCAGAATCTCGTCAGGCAGCTTCTTGAAGGATCCCAGGGTGTCAGCTTCAACAACATTACTGGGGAGTTGGTTCCAGACCCTCACAATTCTCTGTGTAAAGTGTCTCCTATTTTCTGTTCTGAATGCCCCTTTAATCTCCATTTGTGACCCCTGGTCCTCGTTTCTTTTTTCTGGTCGAAAAAGTCCCTTTGGTCGACATTGTCTATACCTTTTAGGATTTTGAATGTTTGAATCAGATCGCCGCGTAGTCTTCTTTGTTCAAAACTGAACAGATTCAGTTCTTTTAGCCTGTATGTATGACATGCCTTTTAAACCCAGAAAATTTTGGTCGCTGCTCTTTGCACTCATTCTAGAGCAGCAATATCCTTTTTGTAACGAGATGACCAAAACTGAACACAATATTCTAGATGAGGTCTTACTAATGCATTGTAAAGTTTTATTACTTCCCTAGATCTTTCATAGATTCCTTCTTCAATTTCAGTATCTTCCATATGGTATTTATAATGCACGCTTTTATTGCCTCTGTGCAGTACCTTAAATTCTCTATTAAATGTCATTTGCCATGTGTCTGCCCGGTTCTGAATGCTGTCTAGATCCCCGGTTTTCAAACTGGGGTACAGCGTTACCTTGGGTTCTCGCGCCCTCGGCACGCGAGAAATCCTGGAATGGCGGACAACACATTTTATTTATTTATTTATTTTTTTACCACACTGTAGAACTTTGCAACTTAGCAATCGAATTAACAATGTTGAATCTCCTTTCAAATAAAAGCACAGCCGTGCTGGTGTGCGTTCCTTTGTGTTGGGCGAGGTTAACTATAAACACCCAACGGCTGCTGACAGTGGTGGCGTTGAGAGCACTTGGATAAATTACATATTTAAACAGCGGGGCGCGGGTTCTGCAGTCTGTAGGCTTAAAATAAAAAAAACAAAATAATTGTATGATGTTGCTGCTTTTAAAAACGTGTAGTATTTACTAGTTACGTTTACTTTGTGGAGTTTAAATGTTCAGTGTGTGCAGTTTAATCAGTTCAGTGTGTTTTATGTAAGTTTATGTTTTTAAATAACAGTATTATTGCGTTGAGCAGGCAGCTGTGCCACTCTACTTGCAGTGAAATCACTGCGCTGGAGCGACACGACTTATCTTTACTTGCAATGCTTTGTGTGTTTTTTTCACTGACTAATTCGTTGAACTCCTTTGTGGAGTGATTGCCTTAGCCTACGCGTGTACGCTGCTAACTATTAGGCTAATAAAAGCAAAAGCACGGTATTATTATTATTATTATTATTATTATTTATTAATAATTACAAAAATGGAATTGCAGGAGTAAAATCAATCACTCAATCCCTAACTCCTGGGATTGGGAAGTGTCTGTAATTGGATTCCCTGCTCCAGACCTATTGAGCGTGTTCATATCATACAGCGAGTGCCCATCAACAAGCTGTCTGGCAGCAGATTCACATGAACAGACGACTGCACTAAACACTAAAATGTAAGCATTTTGCTAAAAGTCATTTTTGACTGCATGATATAAATGTCACCTTTCTACTTTCATCAAATTTAGCTTTTGGAAATGAATAACGGATTACGTCAACTCTTTTCCATAACCAGTTACAGCAATCAAGAAAGGAATTTCCAATATTGCAATCAGGTAAATGATGATGGAATTTAATTATTCAAATAAACCAACCCTACAGCCAATAAACAATCCTTGAAATGAAATTCAAATATATCATGAGTATTTAAAGAAGAATAATTAAGAAATACACATAACCTTAACTAGCAATCATTCTAGTAATATATGCTTAATAAGAGAAACGATACTAGCCACCACCATAGCATTGCTGTTAGGCTGAAACAAAGTGCTTGTAATACATTGGCTAATTTATATAGACATATCCCTGATACAGAAAATCATGAGCCTAAAAACTCTATAGCAAACAACAATAATAAACTGTATAGGACCACAACTCACACGGCGGTGAGTAAACATACATATGCAGTTACATACAAAAGTGAAATAAGAGTTCAAGCAGTTTTTTAAAGCTTGTAAAAAAAAAAGAAAGAAAATAAAAAACAAGTTTAAAGTAAATGTTCAGTTCCTGTGATTCATCAAAACAAAAATACATCCGGAAGAAAAAAGATCAGAATGGCCATTCACGAAAAATAGTTATAATCCAGTCAATACTTCCCTAGCGACAGCGTGTGGAAGCGACAGGCGTGGGAGAAATGCAGTGGACAAGTACAACGCAGTTAGTAGCAGTTTGAAAGCAGGTTGACAGCTGCAGAAGCTAACCTAAACAAAAAAAAAAAAAAAAAAAATGGTATTCAAGCCAGTAATCTGTGACAACTGCATGATGTGGGAAATCCAGAAAACCCAACAGAGCTCAACCAAGTTTGTGTAAAGTGCTGCACGATCCAGGACTTGCTTAGATTAAGCCTGCTAGAAAAGGAGCTGGAGGAAATGAGACAGCAACAGGAGCTTGAGGAGCTGACACACCCACAATTCATGAAGTCTGCACTAGCAGACTGAAAGCCACCAGGGAGATGGAAGAGAGTCGAAACAGCTGGGTTCAGACAGGCAGAAGCAGGAAAAAAAGAAACTTAGGTCAAACACAACCACCAGAAATCTAGACAGCAAACACATTTGAGCCACTTCCAACATTTAGATGACCAAAACCAACATCACGAGAATGAAAGAAACAACACCCAGGACCCTATAAACAGTGCTGACCAGGCAGCAAAAAGAAGGGATGATTGATTGTTGGGGACTCCATACTGAGAAACACAGCAAGTTCAGTTCGCAGTTTGGACCCCCTTACTACAACAGTGTGCTGCCTTCCAGGAGCCTCAGTCAACACATCACTGAGAATGTGGACAGGCTCCTAGAACGAACAGGAGATGACCCGGTAGTAGTAGTCCACATTGGTACAAACAACATTGGAAGAGACAGGCCAAGATCCCTGCAAAACAAATTCAGAGAGCTAGGAAGGAAATTAAAAGACAAGACCAAAACTGTGGTATTTTCTGGGATACTGCCGGCGCCTTGCAAAGGACCATATGGACAGCTGGAAATACAAAATCAAAATACATGGCTGAAATCGTGGTGTACACAGGAAGGCTTCTTTCTTGAACATTGAGCACTTTCTACAACAAGGACTATCTATACAGGTGGGACGGACTGCACTTAAACAGAAAGGGAACCAATCTATTCGGAGTAAGGATCCTTCAGGCGGTACAGAAGCATTTAAACTAGAAAGGAAGGGGGGAGAAAACAAGAAAACAGAAGGGAGACTACATCAAAACAAGAGCAACAACTCAGGTAAGACCACTATTAAATGTATTTATCTTAATGCTAGAAGTCTCAGAAACAAAATGTTAGAACTTGAAGCTACTGCACTAACAAGCAACTACAATGTGATAGGTGTTACAGAAACTTGGTTGTCTGAGAGTGATGGAGACGAATATAATAGTGGGTACACACTGTATAGGAAAAGACAGGCAGGACAGAAGAGGTGGAGGGGTAGCTGTACATAAGAAATAGCCTTGAAGCCCAGGTGTTAAATCAGGACAAAAGAAAACAATGCAGAATCAATATGGGTCAGAATAATGGACACAAATTCAAAAGGCATAATAGGAGCATACTATAGACCGCCAAATTCAGGACGCTTGAGCAAAATAATCTGTTATACAATGACATTCAAATGCGTGTAGAAAAGGAAATACCATACTAATGGGGGGATTTCAACTTCCCTGTATAAAATGGGAGAACCCGATGGGGGCACGACGGATTTAAAGTGAAATGGTGGAAATGACCAATGACTGCTTCTAACGCAATTTGTCAAGACACCGAGGAGGCATGCCTTGACTTAGTCTTTTCAAATAATGAAGACAGAATAACTAAAACAGAGGTCAGAGAGCCATTGGCAAACTCGGACCACAACATGGTCTCATTTGAAATATTTTTAAAACCCCCAAAAGTAATGACTAAAGCTAAGGTTTACAATTTTAGAAGAGCAAACTAAGGTAAGAAACAGAGACTAACAAGTAGATTGAGAAAAGAGAAATCCAAAAAAAAGGGTGGGCTGTTTTTTAAAATGTAGTACTAGAGGCACAAAACAATTACATCCCAAAAGTAGACAAATCTAAATCTAAAAACAAAACAAAATGGTTTAATAGATCAATTTAAAAAAATATTCAGCGAAAAAAGGCACTTTACAGAGCGTTTAAAAGGGACCAAAAACAAAGCACAGAAAGAGTACTTGGAACTGCAAACACAAGTCAAAAAAGGAAGTTAGAAAGGCCAGAGAGATAGAAATCAATATTGCTAAAGGGGCTAAACCAATTCAAATGTTTTTCAATATTATAACAACAAGAACATTCAAAGAGGAGGTTAAATGTCTAAGAACACAAATGGCAAAATCATAGATGAAGAAAAATAAAAAAAATATTTAAATGATTACTTTTCAGGTTTTTACAAGGGAGGACACGGACAACATGCCCCGATGTCGACCTGTTCCTATCCAGTTTTAAATAACTAGCATAATAGAGGCAGAAGTGTTAAAGGGACTAGAGCTCTTAAAAATAAACAAATCCCCTGGGCCGGATGAGATCCTCCCAATAGTACTCAAAAGAAATGAAAGAAGTTGTTACAAACCGCTAACCTAAGATCATGCAACAGTCTCTTGACACAGGGTTTGTACCGACAGACTGGAAAATTAAACGAAATACCGATCCACAAAAAAGGGAGACAAAACTGAACCAGGTAACTACAGACCAATAAGCCTTGACTTCTATTATATGAAAACTTATGGAAACTATAATAAGATCCAAAATGGAAAATTACTTATATGGTAACAATATCACAGGAGGCAGCCAGCATGGTTTTAGGAAAGGAGATCATCTAACTAACCTATGACTTTTTTGAGAATTCAACATTGAAAATGGATAACTGCAAAGCATTCGACATGGTTTATTTAGATTTCCAGAAAGCTTTTTGACAAAGTCCCATAAAAAGATTAATTCTCAAACTAAATGATAGGGATTCAAAATGCATGCACATGGATTAGGAGTGGTTAGCGGTGAAAACAGAAAGTACTGATTAGAGGAGAAACTCGAAATGAGTGAGGTAACAGTGGAGTACCACAGGATCAGTATTAGGTCCTCTCTGCTATTGCTAATCTACATTAATGATTTAGACTCTGATATAGTAAGCAAACTCGTTAAATTTGCAGGCGACACAAAAAATAGGAGGAGTGGCAGACACTGTTGAAGCAGCAAAAGTCATTCAAAATGATCTAGACAGCATTCAAAATTGGGCAGACACATGGCAAATGAAATTTAATAGAGAAAGTGTAATGTATTGCATGCAGGCAATAAATGTGCATTATAAATATCATATGGGAGATAGTGAAATTGAAGAAGGAACTATGAAAAAGACCTAGGAGTTTATGTTGACTCAGAAATGTCTTCATCTAGACAATGTGGGGAAGCTATAAAAAAGGCTAACAAGATGTTTGGATATATTGTGAGAAGTGTTGAATTTAAATCAAGGAAGTAATGTTAAAACTCTACAATGCATTAGTAAGACCTCACCTAGAATATTGTGTTCAGTTCTGGTCACCTCGTTACAAAAAGGATATTGCTGTCTAGAAAGAGTGCAAAGAAGAACAACAGAATTATCCTAGTTTTAAAAGGCATGTCGTATGCAGACAGGCTAAAAATTGAATCTATTCAGTCTTGAACAAAGAAGACTACAGCGGCGATCTGATTCAAACATTCAAATCCTAAAGGTATACAATGTCAACCTGGGGACTTGTTTGACGAAAAAAAAAAGGACCAGGGGTCATAAATGGAGATTAGATAAAGGGCATTCAGAACAGAAAATAGGAGGCACTTTTACACAGAGAATTGTGAGGGTCTGGAACCAACTCCCAGTAATGTTGTTGAAGCTGACACCCTGGGATCCTTCAAGAAGCTGCTTGAGATTCTGGCCAGGCATACTGCTCGCAATTACGCAAAAGCAGATGAAACATTTATTGTTTCATATTGTGTGGCTACTGCCACAGTCGTCCCCCCTCCCCCCACTGGAGGTACACAGAGTTTAGTTCCAAAATAGGGCTTCAAATTTACATATAACGTATATATCTTGTCAATAGGATCACCCCATTGAATTCTGTAGTTAACAGGGCCTAATTTTTAATTACAACTGCAGGCCCAGACCATTTGGCTGCCAACCTAGCAGAGAATTTATGGGTGAGCTCTTACCCATACCCGGTCACCCTCTTCATACTGAACTTCTCTTCTGTGAGCATTATAATTTTTCCTCTGACGAGCCTGAGCTAAGCGAACTCTTTGGCTGACCTCCTTAGCAATATGTTGCTGTCTTTCTAATAAGGCATACTGTGATGTATTTGGATTCGGTGCTACTGAAATCAAATGATCAAGTGGGCGCAGTACCGCCCCATTGCTAGCTCAGCGATTGCCAAAACCAGTGGTTTCCTGCCTAGCGGTATTAATGGCAAACCTTAGCTCAGGTATTCATTGGTCCCATCGCTGGTGATCATCTTCCACATACGAAGCCATCATCGTCTTAAGGTCCTATTAACTCGTTCCGTGAGATTTGGTTTTGTGGGTGATAACTAGTGAGTTCTCTCCTACTCCCCAATTCTTGCACATCCATAATGAGTTGCCAGTCCACGATCTGGACACTAGATAATGTGGCGTTCCCACCCAGTGAATATTTCCTTGGTGAGCACTTGGACGAGTGTCTGTAAGAGGAAATCGACCACTTTATAGTAATCCACGATCACGATAGAAAGAATTACTATGTGGGAAGGGCCCATTTAAATCCACTCCAAGCATCTCACCCACCTCTGACACTGTCGGGGAGATGGGGAACCCAGCGGGTTTGCGATTCCCGGTTTGAACTTTGGAGCGCCTCTTTGACGGATCGTTTCGAATCTTTGGCAACTTCAAGCATCTTCGTCCCAGATGTCCTAAAGAGCTATTGTGGAAGTAATGAAGAAAAAGAGGTTGCAGTGAAACAGGGACAACTAGTTGAAACTTATGTCCTCCCTGAGGAATGGAATTCTTCTGTAGATTAAATCCTATTGGATCACAAAATCAATTCTGTGAGTGCCTAATGGAGTCTGGGTCTTTTCTAACTTTTCAGCAGTGGTAAGGTCTTTGGATCAGTAGCTGCAGTTCCTCCAAAAGATGATGGAAGATCCATGCCTTTAATGGGTTTTAGACAGTCACACTTGAAACAGGGCCAGAGTGCATCAGGCACATGGTTAACCTAACCTTAAAAGTAAATTGTTGCAAACTAAAGTCCATCGCGTTAATCGAAGAGGCTTAGGAATGTTAAATGCCCAAGATAGCGCAGCATGATCGGTGATGACTTCAAAAGACACACCTTCGGGTCGCCATTTTCAACAGCCCATACCACTCCCATTGGAGGAATAATTTTTTTCAGGTTTAGTAAAAGATGTCTGAGGCAAAGGTATCTCAGTTTGGGCTAGAACAGCTCAAGTCCCACTTCACTGGCATCTGTATAAAGGAAAACTGGTTCAGGTCTGGATGGGCCAATACAGGGTGGCTTGTAAAGCTTCTTGAGTTGTTCAAAACTAGCTTGGCACCCAGCAGTCCACTCCCAGGGTACATCCTTCTTTTTCAAATGATTGAATGGCAAGCAAGATCAGCAAACCTGGAATGAACTTATGGTACCAACCTGCAAGTCCCAAAAACCGTTGGACTTCTTCTTTTAAGGTTGGTAGGAATGGGATACTGTTGTATAGCTTGTAACTTTTCAGGGTCAGCTTTAATTCCTTCTCCAGACACAATGTGACCTAAAACTCAAAGATTGTTTGAAGAAGTGACACTTTTGTTAAATTCAGGGTTAGGTTAGCTTCATGCAATCTATGGAACACTTCTGCCAAATGCTAGGCTTCATTAACAGAATAAACTATTATGTCGTCAATATACACGAAGTAACACTGAGCTTTGAGTCCCTAAAACCGTTTCCATAAGGCGTTGAAAAGTAGCAGCAGCATTCCTTAACACGATTGGCATGACTCGAAATTGATAAAGGCCAAATGGAGTTAAGAACATAAGAACATAAGAAAGTTTACAAACGAGAGGAGGCCATTCAGCCCATCTTGCTCGTTTGGTTGTTAGATAGCCTTTGATAACCCTTGGTAACCTTTGGTAATTCTTGGTAGCTCTTGGTAGCCCCTGGATAACCTTGGTAACTCTTGCAAACCTTTTTTTTTTTTTTTTTTTTTTTTTTTTTTTTAGTGGTGCCAATTGTTTTTTATCATTTTCTCCCCAGTTTGAATAGCCAATTCTTTTTTAGGTTCAAAAAAATAATATAATGTTAGGCTATATTGCAACTGCATGGAATACAAGTCTACACAGGTTATGCTAAGATTATACAATGCCCTAGTTCGACCCCACCTAGAATACTCTGTGCAGTTTTAGTCATCTCACTAGAAGAAAGACACCATTGCACTGGAGAGGCAGAGACAGGCAACTGAGCTAATCCCAGGACTTAATGACATGAGTTTGAGGACATTAGTTTGTTTTAATTAATTTAAGCAATTCATTAATTTCACTAATTTTAAATAACTTACATTTTCATTACATTAATTAACATGAATGAATTCTATATGACCATTATCATATTAGATCGACTAAATAAAGACAATCTATTAAGAACACAAGAAAGTTTACAAACGAGAGGAGGTCATTCGGCCCATCTTGCTTTCGTTTGGTTGTTAGTAACTTCTTGATCCCAGATCTCGTCAGGCAGCTTCTTGAAGGATCCCAGGGTGTCAGCTTCAACAACATTACTGGGGAGTTGGTTCCAGACCCTCACAATTCTCTGTAAAAAGTGCCTCCTATTTTCTGTTCTGAATGCCCCTTTATCTAATCTCCATTTATGACCCCTGGTCCTTTTTCTTTTTTCAAGTCAAAGAAGTCCCCGGGTTGACATTGTCTATACCTTTTTAGAATTTTGAATGTTTGAATCAGATCGGCGTAGTCTTCTTTGTTCAAGACTGAATAGATTCAATTCTTTTAGCCTGTCTGCATACGACATGCCTTTTAAACCCGGGATAATTCTGGTTCCTTCTTTCTAGAGCAGCAATATCCTTTGTAACGAGGGTGACCAGAACTGAACACAATATTCTAGGTGAGGTCTTACTAATGCATTGTAGAGTTTTAACATTACTTCCTTGATTTAAATTCAACACTTCTCACAAATATCCAAGCATCTTGTTAGCCTTTTATAGCTTCATTGTCTAGATGAAGACATTTCTGAGTCAACATAAACTCCTAGGTCTTTCATAGTAGTCCCTTCTTCAATTTCACTATCTCCCTTATGATTTTATAATGCACATTTTTATTGCCGCATGCAATACTTTACACTTTTCTCTTAAATTTCATTTGCCATGTGTCTGCCCAATTTTGAACGGTCTAGATCATTTTGAATGACCTTTGCTGCTTCAACAGTGTCTGCCACTCCTCTGTTATTTTGTGTCGTCTGCAAATTTAACGAGTTTGCTTACTATCAGAGTCTAAACCATTAATGTAGATTAGGAGCAGAGGACCTAATACTGATCCCTGTGGTACACCACTGGTTACCTCACTCCAGGTTTCTCCTCTAATCAGTACTTTCTTTTCACATGTTAACCACTCCCTAATCCATGTGCATGCATTTTCCTTGCTTCTCAGTTTGAGAAAATCTTATGCGGACTTTGTCAAAAGCTTTCTGGAAATCTGACCCAAACTTTGCAGTTGTCCATTTTCAATGTTAAAACTCAAAAAAAGTCAAGTAGGTTGTTAGACATGATCCCTTTCCTAAAAATGCTGGCTGTCACCCAGGATATTGTTACCATATAGGTAATTTTCCATTTTGGATCTTATTGTTTTCCATAAGTTTACATAAATAGAAGTCAGGCTTATTGGTCTGTAGTAACCTATTATGGTTTTGTCTCCTTTTGTGGATCGGTATTACGTTTGCTATTTTTCCAGTCTGTCAATTTAACCCTGTGTCAAGAGACTGTTGCATGATCTTGGTTAGCGGTTTGTAAAAACTTTCATTTCTTTGAGTACATTGGGAGGATCTCATCCGCCCAGGGATTTGTTTATTTTAAAGCTCCTAGTCCCTTTAACACTTCTGCCTGTTATGCTAAGTTATTTAAACTGATAGAACAGGTCAAACCATGTGGGGCATGTTGTCCGTGTCCTCCTTTGTAAAAACCTGTGAAAAGTAATCATTTAATATATTTGCTAGTAATCATTTAATCATTTAATATATTTGCAGTCTTGTGTTTGCTGTTCTCATCCATTTCTACTTGCTAGTAACCGGATCATAGGTCCAATGAACTAAAGATGGAAGCTCCACTGAAAGATTCTAATATGTCATGTACTTGAAGCATCGGGTAAGCGTCAAAATGGGTTTTAGCGTTGAGCTTACGATAATCAACACAGAAACGATAGTAGTCATCTTGTTTCTTCACCAAAACTACAGGCGCAGCCCAGGCTGAAGTCGAAGGGTCTATTATCCCATCTTTGGTCATTTGTTGAAGATGCTTTCAAATGATATCTTTTTTTCTGGGAGGAGACTCGATAAGCTCTACTCCTTACTGGTACTTCGTCATAAGTGTATATGGCATGATGTGCGGCTGTTGTTTTCCCCAGTCGTGATGTACACACAGATGGCCATTGCTCCATCAAGACCCTGAGCTCTTCACTCTGCGAGTCATCTTTACGGGCATTAATGATGGAAGTAGTGCCAATTGATTCCGATCTCCAACGTCAGGTTGACGGGGAACAGCCACATACAGACTCATCCCGGAAACTTATTCCATTCCTCCCTGCTGCAACAAAGGAAAAAAACTGTAGTCCTTTTGTCGTTTCAAATGTTCACTTCAAAGCAATGTGCTTATTAGGCCTCCAAGCCAAAGGCTGGGAAGCCTATTGTTATTGTTATTTAGGCTTCCAAGCCAAAGGCTGGGAAGCCTATTGTTATGTAATAATAATTAATAATATAATAATAATAATTTTATTATTATTATTATTATTATTATTATTCCGCACAAACAACATCGCAGAGTTATGAAAACGCATACGTAAGTAGATGCCTATGGCTGGACAACCAGACTGGCATCCCTAGGGCGTGCCGACAGGGTCATAGTTATAATGGAACACGTATAGGAAGTCATATGTGCTCTATGAAAAAATGTCATCGCCCGTGACCTCTGACCTCTCCGAAAGGTCACACGTGATGCAGGACATCAACATACGCAAATGCCTAACTTATCGGCTGCACCAAAATGCACGAAATTTGACACGGATGTAGAGGACTGTGGGATGTTGTGCCATGGTCAATATGGCAGCGTTTGGTCACATGGTGTGGCAGCCATATTGGATTTAATGAAAATTGAGCAATTTTCAAAAGTCTTCTACTCATGAACGGTAAATACCACAGCTGTGAAAAATGTTGTACATAGTCTTAACCAATGCGCTTTTAATTTTCGATAACTGCTTGAAGCCTTTATAGTTGCAAGCAACTCTAGTGTTTATTATTATTGTTATTATATTTTTTTATTATTATTATTATTATTATTATTATTATTATTATTATTATTATTATTATTATTATTATTAGGCTTCCAAGCCAAAGGCTGGGAAGCATATTGTTATTGCTGTGTTTATTAGGCTTCCAAGCCGTAGGTTGGGGAAGCCTATTGTTTTTGTTAGGATTATTATTTATTTATTTTTTCTGCCAAAACATGCTCAAAAACTCACAAAATTCAGTACACTGGTAGATGCCTATGGATGATAGTCAGTGATATTCAGCAAATTTGCGCAAGTCACATGGTTCGGCAGCCATATTGGATTTTGCGGAATTTGTTGAAATGCCTATGTATCTGAAACCGTTTACTGCAGAGCTCTGAAAATTGCTATACTTGTTGAGGGATAGTCCATGATTAACTGTTAATATGAAGCTGATTGGTTCTGTGGTTTGGCAACCACATCGATTTAATGACATAAAATTACCATAAATATAAAATCATCAAAATTCAAACATCTTCTCTGAAACCGCCTATCCGATTGAAACAAAAATTGGAATAAAACATCTCAGTATGGTCATCTGTTACGCTCAACATACGCAACTGACTATAAAACTGCCTATAACTTCTTATCGGCTGTACCAAAAAGCACGAAATTTGGCACGGATGTAGAGGGCTATGGGATGTTGTGTCGTGGTCAATATGGCGGCCTTTGGTCACATGGTGTAGCAGCCATGTTGGATATAATGAAAATTTTGGGAAATTTTCAAATGTCTTCTCATAAATGCTATAGTACAGTTGTGAAAAAATTTGTACATAGTGCAATCATGTCCACGATTGATTGTACTTAAGGAAAAATGGATCGGTCACATGGTGTGGACGCTATGTTGGATTTTGCGTAGAACGCTTAAACGACATCTCCTCATGAGCCCTTTGGCCAATTGATGTGAATCTTGGGTATACATTATCTTTGTAGTGTCCAGGAAAAGTTATTCAGGAAAAGTTCATGAACAGACATGGCTGCCATGAGCCAATCAATATGGGTGACATGCCCAAATAATACCCTGAAATGACACATTCCCACCACTGGGGACAGCTTATCATAGAAATTGAGCAAAAAAAAAATCTTGAAAGCAGGCATTTTTTTGGTAGTGTCTATCAAGAACCGTTTCAGTAACTCATGTAACTTAAAACACAGTAATTACACTGGAAAGGCTACTATTTATTACATACACCATACAAAGACACATACGGTAAATTTTTTTGAAGAACTGTTGCAACTGCATCCACGCGGAAAAAAAAATGCACCACACACACACATTGTCAGCGTATGTAGTGTTATCTTTAATGGTTCCCACGGAGCCTTAAAGTCTTATATATGTTTTTCCATTTTAAAGGTCTTGGAAGATCTTAAATGACACATCTGCAGAGCATTTCTCTCTCCCTTCTCTTTGTTTTATATGCATGGTGACTGACTTGTGAATACTTTCTAGCTAAAGCATTTAACTGTAGTAATTTCTTAAAAGCCACAACTAATTTGGTGTTATATACTGCCCCTGGTAAACATAAAAGCAGTTTAGTAATACTACTTTTATATTGCAGTATATGTCAGTGGTACAATGCAGTAGACTTATGAAGCTTTGTATAATAGTAGAGGACTATGAGAAGTTGATGTTTTGGCCACATTTTGCACGTTTCATAACATGAACACTGGTGCACATAAACACTTCAAATTACACAGGGTTGTAAAACCCTATGTGAAGTAATGCCCACAGTTGAATGAAGATTATTGATCGTATTGATTTCACTATAACTGCTTGGAAGCCGTAAAGTTGCTTGCAACTCTAGTTATTATTATTAAGCTTCCAAGCCAAAGGCTGGGGAAGCCTATTGTTATTGCTGTGTTTATTATTATTATTATTATTATTATTATTTATTCCCAAAACATCACAGAGTTATGAAAACACATACGTAAGTAGATGCCTATGGCTGGACAACCAGACTGGTGTCCCCAAATGACATGGTCACATGCCATACTGATATCGCGTGGAAATTTGGGGGAATTTTTTTCAAAACCTTGCCTTTAAAACAACTTAGGTGGAACTGTGACAATGACAGCAGATCGTGCAGCAATTGCCTATAAAAAACACATGTTCAATCGAGGTTGAACAATTACTTTGCCCGCTACGCTGGATTAGAGCCAAATATTCAACAATCTTCTTGTCTTAAACTGCAGCGTCAATCCACACCTAAATTGGCACACATGTTCATGACCAGGTCCTTTCTACCGTTAGTAAAATCCATGGTTTTTCGTTACAAAACATATTGGCGGGCGCCATAAAATAACCGTTTCACGGCGGCTCTATTTTCATACATTCGCATATAAATCCAAGGTGCAATACACTACAGTCATGAAACTTTATATGACCATAGAGACTCATGTGAAGTACTGGTGATATGAAAATGACACATTTTGGTCACATGGTTTGGCGGCCATATTGATAATTGTAAAAAAACTTTTGCAACCCATAACAAGAACACCATTGCACTTGTGCTCTTCAATGTCAACACAATTGCACAGACCATTGGAAAGTAATAACTGCTGAAGATTGAAACAGATTGCTCACACGACGCGGCAGCCATATTGGAATTTAAGTTGAAATTTTAACTCCTAGGGCATGCCAACAGGGTCATAATTATAATGGAACACGTATAGGAAGTCATATGTGCTCTATGAAAAAATGTCATGACCTCTGACCTCTCCTAAAGGTGAAACGTGATGCATATAACTTCTTATCGGCTGCACCAAAACGCACGAAATTTGACACAGATGTAGAGGACTATAGGATGTTGTGCCGTGGTTAATATGGTGGCTTTTGGTCACATGGTGTGGCAGCCATCTTGGATTTAAAGAAGAAAATTTCAGGCAGTTTTCAAAAATCTTCTCATATTTGTGCCAAAATTGACACAGTTAGCACAGTTGTGATGATAATGTTTCACCTATAATAACCAATGCGCTTAAATTTCACGATAACTGCTTAGATGGAAGCTTTTATAGTTGCTAGCAACTCTAGTTCTGTTTGGATTCGATATTGCACAAGACACACAGCATTTTAAATGTGCCGCTCAGTGTTAAACGATAACATTCCAGTTAAATAAAAAAAAAAATATATATTCAATGTGTTATTCAATATTCACACAGTTCCTCATGCTACCTGTTTTATTTTATTATTATTTTTTTAATAAATGCCTGCAGTTGTAAATAGCATTTTCAGTTTTAATTTGATTTGATTTAATTAGTTTAACAACAGTGTTCCATGAACAGTAATTGGCTGAACTTTACCTCCTCCTTCCCTGTGTGCCTTCTGAGCCAGCAAATCGAGGCTTGTTTATTTTTTTTAATGACCCGCTTACATTTTTTTGTAATTGGAAGTCCTATTCGTTCAATTTTAAAATACAGAATAACATACCCTTGTGTATGGGCTGCATTGTTTACTAATCAGGGTGTAGTTTTCCTCACATCTGTAATAAAAAGCAAGCACGTAAATCACATTGGTAGGTAAGCATTTAAAATATATATATATATATATATATATATTTTCAGTTAACATCAATAAGTACTTAAGCCTAGTAAATAGAAAATATTCATAGGTATATTATGCCCCTATCTTAGATTGGGGTACGCGGTAGACTAGATTTTTTGGAAAGGGGTACGGGGCCTAAAAAGTTTGAAAACCACTGGTCTAGATCATTTTGAATGACCTTTGCTGCTGCAACGGTGTTTGCCACTCCTCCTTTTTTTCTGTAATACCTATCACATCGTAGTTACTTGTTAGTGCAGTAGCTTCAAGTTCTAACATTTTCTTTCTGAGACTTCAACCATTTAGATAAATACATTTAATGGCTGTCTTACCTGAGTTGTCCTTGTTTTTTTTTGATTGGTCTCCCTTCTGTTTTTTTTTGTTTTGATGTGGTCTCCCTTCTGTTTTTTCTGTTTTCCCCCCTTCCGTGCTAATTTTAAATGCTTCTGAACCTCCTCAAGGATCCTTTCTCAGAGTAGATTGGTTCCCCTTTTATTTAAGTGCAGTCTGTCCCGCCTATATAGATAGTCCTTGTTGTAGAAGGTGCCGGCTGCATCCCAGAAAATACCACAGTTTTTTGGTATTATCTTTTAATTTCCTTCCTAGCTCTCTGAATTTGTTTTGCAGGGATTTTGACCTATTTCTTCCAATGTTGTACAGATGTGGACGAGTACTACAGGGCCGTCTCTTGTTCGTTTTAGGAGCCTGTCCACGTTCTCAGTGATGTGCGTGACGGAGGCTCCTGGAAGGCAGCACACACTGTTGTAGTAATGGGGACCAGACTGCGCACTGAACTTGCTGTGTTTCTCAATATGGAGTAGTGGTTAGGGCTCTGGACTCTTGACCGGAGGGTCATGGGTTCAATCCCAGGTGGGGGACACTGCTGCTGTACCCTTGAGCAAGGTACTTTACCTAGATTACTCCAGTTAAAACCCAACTGTATAAATGGTTAATTGTATGTAAAAATAATGTGATATCTTGTAACAATTGTAAGTTGTCCTGGATGAGGGCATCTGCTAAGAAATAAATAATAATAATAATAATAATAATAATAATAATAATAATATGGAGTCCCCAACAATCATGACCTCCCTTCTTTTTGCTGCCTGGCCAGAGAGAAATAGAATTGCATTGCTAAGGGGGCTAAAACCAATTCCAAAAAGTTATTCCAATATTAGAACAGCAAGAGAACATTAAAAACAGGATGTAAATGTAAAAAGCATGGCTATCTTTCAAAAATGTAGTAGTAGAGGTGTAAAACAATTGCATCCCAAAAGTAGACAAATCAAAATCTAAACAAAATGAGGTCTCCCGAGCTCCGCGTGGAGTGCAGTTGAATGCAGGATCGAATCCAGGCTATGTCACAGCCGACCGTGACCGGGAGTTCCTAGGGGGCGGCACACAAATGGCTGAGCACTGACCGGGTACGGAGGGCTTAGGTCGGCAGGGAAATCCACGGCTCACCGCGCATCAGCGACCCCTGTGGCCGATAGGGCGCCTGTGGTTCTGCAGTGGAGCCGCCAGATCTGTGTTGTCCTCCGGCACTATAGGTCTGGTGGCATTGCTGTGGATCTGCAGTGCAAAAAATGACGGCTTGGCAGGAGCACGTTTCGGAGGACGCGTGTTCCAGCCGTCGTTTCCCAAGTCGGCGGGGGGGTTTCATTGTGCCCTGCACAGAATCAAGGCACCCTGTGCCAGGCGCAGCAAAGCAGCCCCAAAACATAACCGAGCCTCCTCCATTTTTCACTGTAGGTATGGTGTTCTTTTCTTTGAAAGTTTCATTTTTTCATCTGTGAACATAGAGCTGATGTGACTTGCCAAAAAGCTCCAGTTTTGACTCATCTGTCCAAAGGACATTCTCCCAGAAGGATTGTGGCTTGTCAATATGCATTTTAGCAAATTCCAGTCTGGCTTTTTTTTATGTTTTCTGTCAAAAGTGGAGTCCTCCTGGGTCTTCTTCCATGGAGCCCACTTTCGCTCAAAAAAGCGACGGATGGTGCGATCAGAAACTGACGTACCTTCACCTTGGAGTTCAGCTTGTATCTCTTTGGCAGTTATCCTTGGTTCTTTTTCTACCATTCGTGACTATCCTTCTGTTCACACTGGGGTCAATTTTTCCTCTTGCGGCCCGCGCCTAGAGGAGGTTGGCTACAGTTCCATGGACCTTAAACTTCTTAATAATATTTGCAACTGTTGTCACAGGAACATCAAGCTGCTTGGAGATGGTCTTGTAGCCTTTACCTTTACCATGCTTGTCTGTTATTTTCTTTCTGATCTCCTCAGACAACTCTCTCCTTTGCTTTCTCTGGTCCATGTTCAGTGTGGTGCACACAATGATACCAAACAGCACAGTGACTACTTTTCTCCATTTAAATAGGCTGAATGACTGATTACAAGATTGGAGACATGTGTGATACTAATTAAAGAAACAAATTAGTTTGAAATATCACTATAATCCAATTATTTATTATCTTTTCTAAGGGGTACCAACAAATGTGTCCAGGCCATTTTAGAATATCTTTTGTAGAATAAGCAATAATTCATCTCTTTTCACAGCTTCTTTGTTTTATTCTATGACATACCAAAGGCATGCAAGTATACATGATAAAATAGCTTTTAATTTCATCACTTTTCAGGAGGAATGAAGCATTATTTCAATGAGCTGTAAGGGTACCAACAAATTTGAGCACTATATATATATATATGTGTGTGTGTGTGTGTGTGTGTGTGTATGTATATATATATATATATATATATATATATATATATATATATATATATATATATATATATATATATATATATATTACAGTGCCTTCTAAAAAAGTATTCAGACCCCTGACCAATTCTCTTATATTACTGAATTACAAATGGTACATTGAAATTTTGTTCTGTTTGATATTTTATTTTAAAACACTGAAACTCAAAATCAATTATTGTAAGGTGTTTATGTTGGGAAATATTTAAGAAAATAAACTGAAATATCTTGCTTGCATAAGTATTCAACCCCTGTGTTGTGGAAGCTCCCAGTTTACACCGATGAAAGAAATTGCCCTAACGAGGACACAGTTACCTTACCATTGGCCTCCACCTGTGAACCATTAAAAGTTGCTGTCACATTTTCTGGATAAAAACCCCACTGTTGAAGGATCATTGGTCAGGCTGTGAATCTGAAGGAAAATGAAGACCAAAGAGCATTCTACAGAAGTTAGAGATAAAGTAATACAAATGCATAGATTAGGAAAGGGTACAAAATAATATCCAAGTGTTTGGGTATCCCATTGAGCACAGTTGGATCAATAATCAGGAAGTGGAAGCTGCATCACACCACCCAGGCACTGCCAAGAAAAGGCCGTCCCTCAAAACTCCACACTCAAACAAGAAAGAGACTTGTTAGAGAAGCCACAGAGAGGCCAACAATCACTTTGAAGGAGCTACAGAGTTCAGTGGCTGGTAGTGGTGTAATGGTGCACCAGTCAACCATATCAAGAGCTCTGCATAACACCGGCCTGTATGGGAGGGTGGCAAGAAAGAAGCTGTTACTCAAAAAGTACAATCTGAAAGCACATCTGTTTGCCAGAAAGCATAAGCGTGACCCAGCTGCGATGTGGGAAAAGGTTTTGTGGTCAGATGAGACCAAGATAGAGCTTTTGGCCAAAACTCAAAGCGCTATGTGGCGCAAAACATTGCCCATGCCTCAAGACACACCATCCCTACAGTGAAGTATGGTGGTGGCAGCATCATGCTGTGGGGATGCTTCTCATCAGCAGGGACTGGGCATCTTGTTAAAATTGAAGGAAGAATGGATGGAGCAAAATACAGGGAAATACTGCAGAGAACCTGCTTCAGTCCGCTAAAAAAACTGAAGCTTGGGAGGAAATTCACCTTTCAGCAGGATAATGATCCCAAGCACAAGGCCAAAGCAACATTGGAGTGGCTCAAGAACAAAAAGGTGAATGTCCTACAGTGGCCCAGTCAAAGTCCTGATCTCAATCCCATTGAGAATCTGTAGCACTATTTGAAAAATTGCGGTCCCTGGCGTCGTCCAAAAAACCTGAACAATCTGGAGCAAATCTGCCAAGAAGAATGGGCCAAAATCACTCCGACACTGTGTGCAAAGCTGGTACATACTTACCCCAAAAGACTTAAAGCTGTTATTGCAGCGAAAGGTGGCTCTACCAAATATTAATGTGTGGGGGTTGAATACTTATGCAAGCAAGATATTTCAGTTTTTTATTTTTCTTAATATTTCCCAACATAAAACCAATGTCACCTTACAATAATTGATTTTGAGTTTCAGTGTTTTAAAATAAAATATCAAACAGAACGAAATTTCAATGTGCCATTTGTAATTCAGTAATATGAGAGAATTGGTCAGGGGTCTGAATACTTTTGTAAGGCACTGTATATGTATGTGTGTGTGTGTTTTAAATGTATTATTTTGTGTTTTATTATTAGTTTTACTTATTTAGTTGTAGTTTTATATAGTTTTTAGCGAAAGCTAAACATGGCAACGTCGTGGTCTTTCTATAATGAGCAACAGGGTGAAGTTGGTTGGAGGATTTCAATACCAGTGACAGTGATGCTGACTTATCACTCAGCGATTATTATGATGAAGAGGATGTGGAGCCAAGAACAGTACAAGCAAAAGAGCATGCAGCTACTTTACATGAATTAACTGCTGAGGAGGACCAGCAACCCATAGACTTAATTAGGTTTTGATTAATGTTTGCGTGAGCTGTTGAGGAGGTTGTGCCAGTGCCTGGTGATGATATTTCTGGAGCAGAAACTGGATAGTGATGGTACTGTGAGTTCTGCACTTCTTATAAATCCAAAGAAAGCTGACAGGCACATAGCTTCCATTACCAGGTCGTCAAATGGATTAAAACGTCCTGAGCGCAAAATTGAAATTAATTGGGGAAGGGACATCTGTAGATATGTGTAGTCGGGATGGAGATGAAGGTGGAAGGCTCTTGGAAATTCCTCTGAGTGGGAGGTGCACAGTAGTGTAGGAGGACCTGAAGAGGGTTTGGAGCTGCTGAATGAGCCAGACTGCAAAACTTGGTGATCTTCAATTATTTGGCGGCGTAATTGAGGTGAAAGAGCGTGGTGGCGGATAGCTGCTGCAGACTGAGGAGAAGCTGAAGCAAGGTTGAATTCTGGAATATTTATGGTTGGAATTGAAATTGAAGCAGTGGCTGGCTGGGTTGCTATGATGGGGGGGGGGGGGAAGACTTCAATACTTGAATACTTGAGGAGGACGGAGGGTGGATGCAGCAGAAGCTGCAGTGGAAGCTGATGTTCCTCCTGAAGCGAATTGGCCATCTGTGCCATCCAGACGGGTGTTAACTTGGAAGATGGAGAGCCTGGATGATGAAATTATGGGAAACTGATATCCAAACAATTAAAGATGAACTGCTGGAATTTGTTGATTGTTCTAGTGTTGCAGCAAGGTGTACCACAGAGAGATGAGAAATATAAAATGAAATGAGCTTAGAAAAATAACCCTTTAATATTGCACAAATCAAAGAAATCATATGTGGTCGCTGTACTTGATTTCTCACTACAGGCACTTGCTCTGGACCATTGAGGGTGGCTGATATCCTGGTTGTACATGGGAACTTCAGTTGTGGGGACTGGAAGTGCTGAACCCGAAGACGGTGGCCATGATTGAAGTGGTGAATACTGGACTTAAAGTAATGGAGATTGCTGCAGTGTTGGAAGCAACCCGTTTGTCTGTATCGTTGAGGCGTGTATTGATTAAAGCAATTGAGACTGAGATGGGTTGAATGAGGGACTTCATCCTCTCAAATGTTATGAAGCTGAAGGATGAACTGTTCAGGTGCGTCTGGTTGCTGCACTGCTGTGCTGGAGAGGAGACGACAGCCATGACTGGAGAGGAGGGGCTGCTGCACCTGTGCTGGGACTCTGGGCAAGCGAGTTTGCGGAAGCACACTTGCGAGAAGGAGGCAATGTGGGTGTAGCAGATATAAAGGTACAATTATTATTGAACAACGCTATACGCTCGCTTCCAGCCGACATGTTGATATTGTTGATGTGCAGGGTTTTTAAGAGTTTGGCGTGTGGCCAAACCTTATAGCTGCTCAGGAGGCGGGGGGGTTTCATCTCTGTAGTGCCGGGGGAGCAGGTCTGGTTGCTGGGTAGAGGTCTGCATTAGAAGTACTGAGCTTCCATCGAAACTGATGAGATATTTTGAGGAGAATCCGGCAGGGATGGAGAACGGGTCACAGTGTATGCAAAAAAGCTACCGCAACAGAGAGAGCATAGGCTGTGAGGGGTTTAAATAATGAGTCTAGATTGTTTGATAGGAGAAGGTGGAGCCCTGGTTACCGTCCCCAAAATTACACCCAAGGGTTAACATTTAATAGAGAAAAGTGTAAGGTTCTGCACGCAGGCAATAAAAATGTGCATTATAAATATCATGCGGGAGGTACTGAAATTGAAGAAAGAATTTATAAAAAAAGACCTAGGTGTTTTATGTTGACTCAGAAATGTATTCATCTAGACAATGTGGGGAAGCTATTAAAAAGGCCAACAAAATGCTCAGATATATAGTGAAAGTGTTGAATTTAAATCAAGGGAAGTAATGTTAAAACTTTACAATGCATTAGTAAGACCTCATCTGGAATATTGTGTTTAGTTCTGGTCACCTCGCTACAAAAAGGATATTGCTGCTCTAGAAAGAGTGCAAGAAAGAGCAAGAATTATCCGGGTTTAAAAAGGCATGTCGATTGCAGACAAGCTAAAATAATTGAATCTATTCAGTCTTGAACAAAGAAGACTACATTGGCGATCAATTCAAGCATTCAAAATTCTAAAAGGTATTGATAATGATAACCCAAGGGACTTTTTGACCCTGAAAAAAAAACAAGGACCAGGGGTCACAAATGGAGATTAGATAACGGGGCATTCAGAAAAGAAACTGGAGGCGCTTTTTACACAGAATTGTGAGGTCTGGAACCAACTCCCCAGTTTTGTCAGAAGCTGACACCAGTGATATTTCGTTACCTGCTTGATGAGACTCTGGGAGTGAATAAGTTACTAACAACCAAACAAACAAGATGAAAATGAATGGCCTCCCTCTCGCCTGTAAAATTTCTTTCCATCATGTTGGATGAATGTCTTCAATTGAAATTCATATTTTGCAAACCTTGTTCCCCCAAGCAGGGGCCTCTTTGCAGATCAGCCTGAATACATAAGAACATCAAGTTCTCGTTAAACGAAGAGGCCATTTGGCCCATCCAGACCTTGGTTGTGCTGCTCCAGAATGCACATCAAAAGGGCCTCGAAGGATCCCAGGTGTCAGCTCAACAAGGATTGCACATTGGGGAGCTGGTTCAAGACCCTTCCCTAAGCTGTCTGATGAAAAGTGCCTCCTGGGTTTTCTGAGGTGAATGCCCCTTTATCACATTTCCATTTGTGACCCCTGGTCCTGTTTTCTTTTTTCAGGTCGAAAGTCCCTGAGTCAACATTGTCTATACTTTTTTAGGATTTTGAATGCTTGAATGAGATCACCGAAAGTCTTCTTTTGTTCAAGACTGAATAGATTAAATTATTTTAGCCTGTCTGATAGATATGCCCAAAACCCGGATATCCTTGGTTGCTTTTCTTGCACTCTTTCTAGAGCCTAGAAATATCCTTTTTGTAACAAGGTGACCAGAACTGAACACAATATTCTAGGTGAGGTCTTACTAATGCATTGTAAAGTTTTTAACATTACCCCTTGATTTAAATTCAACACTCCACAATATATATCCGAGCATCTTGTTGGCATTTATATAGCTTCCCCCATTATCTAGATGAAGACATTTGTGAATCAACATAAACCTAGGTCTTTTTTTCATAGATTCCTTCTTCAATTTCAGTATCTCCCATATGATATTTATAATGCACATTTTTATTGGAATGCAGCAGTACATTACACTTTCTCTATTAAATGTCATCATTTGCCATGTGTCTGCCCAGTTCTGAATGCTGTCTAGATCATTTTGAATGACCTTTGCTGCTGCAACAGTGTTGCCACTCCTCCTATTTTTGTGTCGTCTGCAAATTTAACGAGTTTGCTTACTATACCAGAATCTAAATCATTAATGTAGATTAGGAATAGCAGAGGACCTAATACTGATCCCTGTGGTACTCCACTGGTTATCTCTGCTCCATTTTGAGGTTTCTCCTCTAATCAGTACTTTCTGGTTTCTACATGTTAACCACTCCCTAATCCATGTGCATGCATTTCCTTGAATCCCTACTGCGTTCAGTTTGAGAATTAATCTTTTATGCGGGACTTTGTCAAAAGCTTTCTGGAAATCTTAATAAACCATGTTGTATGCTTTGCAATTATCCATTGTCAATGTTGCATCCTCAAAAAATCAAGCAGGTTAGTTAGACACGATCTCCCTTTCCTAAACCATGCTGACTGTCTCCCAGGATACTGTTGTTATTATATAGGTAAATTTCCATTTTGGAAATGTATTTCCAAATATTTACATGTAATAGAAATCGGGCTTTTTGGTCTGTAGTTACCTGGTTCGGTTTGTCTCCTTTTTGTGGATCGGTATTACGTTTGCTATTTTCCAGTCTGTCGATACAATCCCTGTGTCAAGAGATTGTTGCATGATCTTGGTTAGCGGTTTGAGAATTTCTTTTGTAAAAACCTGTGAAAAGTAGTCATTTAATATTTGCTTTTTTTTTTCTTCGTCTTTGATTTTTACCTTTTTGTATCTTAGACATTTAACCTCCTCTTTGAATGTTCTCTTGCTGTTATAATATTGGAAAAAAAAACAAAAACATTTTGGTTGGTTTTAGCCCCCTTAGCAATGTTTCTATCATCTCTTGGCCTTTCTAACTTCCTTTTTGACTTGCATTTGCAGTTCCAAGTACTCTGCCAGTGGCTCTCTGACCGCTGTTTTAGTTATTCTGTCTTCATTATTTGAAAAAGACTAAATCAAGGCATGCCTCCCTCTAGTCGGTGCCTTGACAAATTGCATTAGGAAGCAGTCATTTATCATTTCCGCCATTTCAATTTCGACCGTCGTGCTCCCCACCGGGTTCTCCTGTTTTATACGGGGGAAGTTGAAATCCCCCATTAGTATAGCTTCTCCTTTGCTACACACATTTCTAATGTCATTGTATAACAGATTATTTTGCTTGGCGTCTGAATTTGGCGGTCTATAGCATGCTCCTATTATTATGCCCTTTGAATTTTTGTCCATTATTTTGACTCGTATTGATTTTGGCGTTGTTTTGAACCGCTAAGGGCTAGACGGAATCCACGCTTTTTGCAATGTAGTCAAACCTGCTATTTTTAATTTCTTCACCACACTTCCATTTACGATTCTATAGATTTTATTAAAAAACTGTTTGACTGGGATTGAGAATCAGTATTTCTAACAAGTTTCTACCCCTCTCTCTTCTCTCCTCTCCTGTCCTCTCTCCTCTCACCCAATCAGATATCTTCAGGAGTTTCCTGGATCACCCCCCACTGATCCTGCCTAATGAGGTGTCTCAGCTGGGGTTGGGAGAGCCAATCACGTGAAAGGAGCTGCAGCAGGAAGTGCAGCGGATCCGAAAGCCTTCCTATTGGACCTGGAACAGGAAGCCCTGCCCGGCCAATCAGAGGATACAGCTGTGAGAAGAGAGCCAATCATAGAGCAGTGGGCGACAGAGGCAGCCAATCAGGAAGGAGAATGTGGATTCTGGGGATAAAGGGGGTGCCTGTCTGTACATCCGTCTGTCTGTCAACATGTATATGGAGAACCGCTGATCCCATTGTCATGACACTGGCTATTAACATTATTTAGAGAAGCGCTGATCCCATTGTCATGACACTGGCTATTCACATTATCTAGCAGAAGATATTGAGAATATCAGATTGTGGGGATATAGGGGGTATCTGTCTGTCTGTCCATACATCTGCCCACCAGTCTCACATTTTTGCATATGTCAGGAGAAACGCTTATCAATTTCCATTAAACTCTTCATTGTCATTTCTTATCCTGCACTGTTCTGTACATGCTGTTGATACACGTGACGGACATCGACGTTTTCCTCTCACTGAGAGCTCTGATTGTGAATGTGCAGCCGTGGCGATGGGGAGTGGAGGTAACTGACAGGCTGGTTTATGTTGCTGGGATGGGGAGTTGAGGTCACTGACAGGCTGGTGTATATTGCTGGGATGGGGGTGGATGATGTCACTGACAGGCTGGTTTATATTGCTGGGATGGGGAGTGGATGATGTCACTGACAGGCTGGTTTATATTGCTGGGATGGGGGATGGATGATGTCACTGACAGGCTGGTTTATATTGCTGGGATGGGGGATGGATGATGTCACTAACAGGCTGGTTTATATTGCTGGGATGGGGGATGGATGATGTCACTGACAGGCTGGTTTATATTGCTGGGATGGGGGTGGATAGATGTCACTGACAGGCTGGTTTATGTTGCTGGGATGGGGGTGGATAGATGTCACTGACAGGCTGGTTTATGTTGCTGGGATGGGGGATGAATAATGTCACTGACAGGCTGGTTTTATATTGCTGAGATGATGGATGGATGTCACTTACAGGCTGGTTTATATTAACCTTTTGTATTTTAATAGCCTGTAGCTTTACCCTGAGCATTGTAAACGTTTATCAATACTTTGTAATCTTGCTATTAGCTTAAATAAAACTGTTACTTGTTAATTCAAAAACACCTCAATTGAATTCTTATCAATCTTAACAGGAGCTGAAATAGTTAACCCAACCCAATAATTTAAACACAGCACAGAAACCACAGAGGAGAGAGCAGCGAGAGGGGAGAGAGCAGGACAGGAGAGGAGGTTTACGTGTTTTTATTATTATTATTATTATTATTATTATTATTATTTATCCTGAACACATTGGGCTAGTCTACTTTTATAACTTCCTTCACAGGACACATTCTGAGAGGGGCAGAACAGCCAGTCCAGAAATATGGAAACATTCTCCCAGTAAATCTCTCTTTAAAAGTGTAGATAGGTCTCATATCATTGGCGTCAAAGAGTGCCACTTCCCCCCATCACAGTCCAGCTGAACTGATCTCCTGGGAGATTTTTCTCTGGAGTGAGTCGTGTCCATGGTGAGGTCCATGCCCAGTACTGACCCCCATCCCACAGGGTTATAATCCAGTATCCTGCTCCGGGGTTCACTTTCCTCTGATTGGACTCTTTTGTCAGACCCAGATTCCAGTAACTTTTGTTTCCCACTTCCACGTCCCAGCAGTGTGTGACGATAGGTAAATGTGTCGGTGCTTGTCTATATATTACTTGCTTCCTTTAAAAAAAATGATTACGTAACATTGGGATTGCAGGGGTATAAAGCTAGCACTGTTGCAGGACGGGAAAAAAAAGACGTTGTGCGCAAGGTGTGTTGCGGGAGATATGGTTGAGCTGAGCAAGAGAGACAGAGAAAGAGGAAAGTTTTGAAAATATGGCGGCACGCTACTGAAGACCACAAGTTTAGCTGTGTTTTGTTTGTTTTTGCAAGTATAGTTGTTGGATGTTTTACAGAATAGAGTAAAGAAAAAATAACGAACTATTCGAGTGAGCTGTGTTGCAGTGTTTGGTGAGAGCTGTGGCTGGAGTGCGTGTGTGGAACCTGGGGAGACGTGTGCTGCGAATCTACATCGGGTTTGAGAAAATAAACTTTTGTTTATAGTTTTTCCTGATATGGACAATTGCATTTTCATTGAACTGTCTTGACTATTTCATGCTTTTTTTTATTACGGTGGAAAAGAGAGCGTACTACTAGTTTTATTGCTCTTAAACTAATGGAAATTTACTGCGATTTGTTCTTAAACACAGATGCACTTTATTTCTGTTTCTTTCATTTCTCCTGCTTCTTTGGATAAACGTGTTGGAACTCTTGTGCAACATTTAATTAATATATTGTTTGTTGGATTACATGCTATATAATTGTAAATTGTTTTCCTGTATTGCAATGCATTGCCACCTTAATATGCTATATAGCAATGCATTGCCACCTTATTAGTTATGCTATATAGTTTTATTATTTATATATTTGCATAGCATAAGTGGGCCATTGACTCTATTGCAAGTTAAGAATAGTGTCAGTTAAGGACAAATTATAAACAATATAGCATAATGGATGGTCTTTTTTAAATCATGATTAATTGATCACTTAATTTTGAAATTTAAATGCTACTTGTGATTTTAAATTGGTGGTTTGAGACAAATCAATAGATAACTATTTAATTGACGATTAACTAATCTATTATATGCTAACTAATTAAAATGTTATGTGCAGTATATTTATTAGTTACATGCAATATGTGTAACGAGTTTATTAAGTGTTCAAATATATATATGTATAACTTATTGGGTTCAATAACTTATTTGAGTACACTAACTGGTTGCGCAATATATAGTGATGTGCAATATAATTACCTGTTGGGCTCAGTATAACCAATTAATAGTGTGATTATGTGCTAACTATTTAATGTTACGTGCAATATATTTATTAGCTACTTACGTGCAATATGTGTAACAAGTTTTGTGCAAATATATATATATATATATATATATATATATATATATATATATATATATATATATATATATATATATATATATATATATATATATATATATATATATATATATATATATATATATTATATATAATTTGAGTGCAATATATATAACAATGCTGTGCAATATATTTATGGTTGGTGTCCGTATAACCAATTAAGTGTGATTGGTCAATTGATGTAATTAACTAGTATATTTTCCTTTGTTAGTTCACTGTCAGTAACCAAGAGGCCTGCTTGTTATTTGTAGAGCGTAATAAATGCTTGAGGATGGTATGGTTCCTCAATGCTTCTTCTCCTAGCTGTTGACCTCTTCTGTCCTGTTTGTTAATTATTTATTTTCAATTACACAGTTATTATTTCCTGGGCATATATAGGGTGTAGTGGTGTCACATATGGAAAAGTGAATTACTATGTCCTAGTAGCGGTTTGGTGACAATTAAATGTGGTATATTATGCATTTGCCTGGCACCCCAGATAGCCAACCGTTACAAGTGTTTACCTGAGGTGAATCCCTCAGAGCCCAGCACCATAGCGATCAAACCGCTCTGAGTGGTCAGGAAGCTTGCTGTCTGTTATCCCTCTCATCACTCTCTCTCACACTTGTTAGATCCTGAGACAGTATCAGAGCACTGCGTGCTCTGTTGGGATCCACAGTCACTGAGCTGAGAGAGGAAGATTAGAATTGGGAACACCGACGTACAAGTATTTTAATAAATTAGATTATTATTGTTAATTAGTCATTTAGCATACGCTTTTTTCCAGAACGACTTGGTTGATCTGTGCATCACAACTGCTGCGGAGTCACTTACAATAGGGCCTCAGTTTTATGACTCATCCGAAGGACGGAGCACAAGGAGGTTAAGTGACTTGCTCAGGGTCACACACAGTGAGTCTGTGGCTGAGCTGGGATTTGAACCAGGAATCTCCTGGTATCAAGACCCTTTCTTTAACCATTGGACCACCAAGTTGCTTGGCTGTTGTTTCACTCAGCATTGCTGTCACCCTATTAGCAGCTCTCCTGAGACTGTGTGAGTATTTCACTCAGCGTTGCTGTCACCATATCAGCCGCTCTTCTGAGACTGTGTGAGGTGTTCCAGCCTGAGTCATTCTGTGAAAAGATGCCTCAGGCCCTTTCGTGGTTGTAACGCTGGGACCCGCATGAAAGAAAGGGTTATCAGTGGGAATGGGTTACAAGTCGTGCCGAAATTAAAGTTTTACGACTAGCGATGCCCAATGTTTTTGCTGTTGATTCACAGATCGTCTCAGCATCTGCTTCAAAGTCTGATTAAAACATTCCACCAAACCATATGTGGATGATAAACAGATGTCCTGATGGGAAGTATTTTTAGTATTTTATAAACTTGCTGTAACTTATTAGACAGGAAGTTAGTTCCGTGATCAGTCAGGATTTCCTTGGGGATCCCTACTCTAGCCTAATGTGCACTAATTCTTTGGCTATCGCAGCGGGACTAGTGGACCTCAATGGAACTGCCTCCGGGTATCGTGTTGCATAATCTACCACTACTAATATATGCGTATACCCGGAGTCAGAAGGTAGCAAAAGGCTGACTATGTCCATTGCAATGCGTTCAAAGGGGGTAGAAATAACCGGCAGTGGAACCAAAGGGGAGGGGCGCACTCGACCCGGCGTTACTCGCTGGCAGTCTGGGCACGTGACTACATATTTAAACTACATTAATGATTTAGATTCTGGTATAGTAAGCAAACTCGTTAAATTTGCATCACCAATTCGTTCCCTTTTCTTTTTTCTGCCATGTTTACGTGTGCGACTGAGACTGCCATTATTTACACTAATTCTTTGGATTTTGGCAAGTCTCGGCCCAGAATAACTGGGTGTGGCAACCTTTCCACCACCCCTACTACCAGATATGTATCGGGCCTACCCATAAATATACTTTTAGTGTGGGGTATGCCGCCGTGTCTCCATGGATACAGGAGATGGCCACCTGACCTCCTGGCCGCCACGACACACCGCCCAAGAAAGCTGTTCTAATCAAGGTTTGCTCACATCCTGTGTCCACTAATGCGTGGGTTTTCACATTTCCTAAAACCACATCAATCATACAAGGCCCCTCCCGACCATTTTCCCCGCGCTTACCTATCTCAGGTGTACAATTTCACAAGACCACGTCACACTCCATGGCAGCAGGGCATGACCTGGCCAGATGTCCCGGTTGGTTGCACCTAAAACAAGTTGGGGGGACAGAGGGAGCAGTGGTTAGATATCTGTCCCATTGCTGGTATGGCAATGGGACAGGGGCAGCAGCTGTATCCCAGCTGGGGGCCAACTTTGGTCTCCATGAAGAGGAGGCAAGGGGGCCCATTGGGGTCGGCGGTCTCGGAGGTCTGGGTCCCAGGGCTCGGCTGCTCCGAAGGGTGGGAACTGACTGTATCCCAGTCCGGGGCGGAGACTAAGGAGACCTCAAAATCCTCTGCCAGTTTCACAGCGTTTTCAGGGTGTCGGGGGTTGTGGCGCCATATCCATGCTTGGGTATCAGCGCCGACCAAATGGCAGAATTACTCCAGAACCACTGCTTCCCCCATTTGCAGGTTAGTTTTCTTCTCGGGGTCAGCCAGTGTACCATGTGATCACACAACCGCTCCGCAACCACCCTGGGGCGTGTCTCCCGGGATCTTCGGTACTCCCTGAACCGTACCCGGTGGGTCTCTGCCGTAATGTTGAGGCGACGGAGGATGGCCAGCGTGACCAGGTCTTAACTGGCAGCGTTGAGATCGCTCATAGCCTGGTATGCTGCTTGAGCCTCCCCGATCAGGCAGGGTCCCATCTGGCTCGCCCAGAACTCCCACGACCATGATGTGGTGGTGGCCAGCTGCTCAAACGAGACCAGGTACACCACCTGGGTTATCCTCCACCGACATCTTCATCGCCCGAACCTTCGGTGCCGACATCGCTGGTGTTCCTGTAGGGGCTGGTGTTGTGGAAAGTGCCAGCCCTACCCGTTCAGTGAGCGCAGTGTAGCGCTCCTCCCTCCTTCTCTCCTCTGTCTCCGTCTGCTGTCCAGCGCCAATGCATGACGATCCATGTCCCGTGTCTGACACCAAGTGTGGCAAAGTGGCTGAGTGGATACAGGTGCAGGAGTGATGCAGTGTGTGATTGAAGCAGACAGAGATAATTGTAATCCGGTTTGGAAAAGGTTTTATTTATAATTTCCAGGTCTGGCGACCAAACAGTAATCCCCCGGCATACACACAATGTGTACTGCACGGTAAATAACAAGGGTATTGCAGTCCCAAATAATAAACAATAATATCCGCCCCACAATAATACAAACACGGTCACCAGTCCTGGGTGTGTGCAGCAGTGCTTGTGGTGGGTGATTCAAGTTTATTTCATGACAGTTGTGAAGTGCTGTTCCGGCTTTGTGCTGGCCCAAGGCGACAGCTCCGGAAACGTGTTAGCTGTCTGGTGATTCACAAACAAGGCAGTTACAAAACAAACAAAACACTCACAAAACTGTTTCTCACGGGGTCTCTCACAGTCCTTCTCGGTTCAATAAACACAAACCAAAGCGAAGGCACAGATTACGATTCTCCGTCCCCTTTTATGCTGTCATACATGACCCCTTGGTAAACGAGTGCAACCGCCTCTCCAATCTGCGGCTGCCACATCGTTTCCCTTCCGGGTCAATGCATTATTGCAACGGAGTCTCTGGCTGGAGGGAGGGAGATTTACGACCAAGAATCATTGTATTTCTGTCACACCCTCCCAACACATAAACAGAGCAGAGTGACCCTCCCAACCCATAAACACAGCGCAGTGACCCTCTGTGAACAGAGGGCTTTGCAGGGGTGACGTCAGACCAGAAACACAGACTCAAAACAAGTAATGGCGGGGCAAACTGAAACGCTATAGCGGTCAGTGCTTTATTAAACAAAACAAACAGTTTAAACAAAACAAAACACTCAGAAAACAAATGGCACGGGGGCCAAAGTAAAACAGAACAAAACACAAGTAATCTTCTAGAACGAGTAATCGTCTTTCTTGTACTCACAGTATTGTTTCACCTTCCTCCTCTTAGCTCTCTCCCCTGACAAATGCTCTCTCTTGACTTTTATAGTTTGTGGCTGGAGCCCAATTAATCAATAATTAACAATTACTCAATTAAGGCTCCAGCCACATTCTCACATGTATTTTGGCAGGGAGAAATTTAACCCCCTCCCTGCCGATCCAAAACACACAAAACGCAAACTCATATTAATAATAAAATGAACAAATACATATATACATAAAAACAGTAATAAATCATAACAGTACAAAAATATAAATTAATAAGGGGCAGGCACCCCGTCACACATGCCCACCCCCCCCTTGTGCGTAGCACACATGGCCTTTTCGGCCACTTCCCCCCAAAGTCCCCAAAGTCCCAGTTTTGAGTCCCGGCCCAGGAACAGGGGTAGTAATGGGCCACGGTGGGAGGTCCTCCTCCCACCCTAACAGCTGTAGTGGCCAGGCTGACCGCACACAGGCCGGCTCCTCCGGCCAAAGCAATCTTGCGGCCGCCCGGCGGCCTGTGGGGGTGGTCTCCTGACCTCCTCTTCCACTCTCTGTAGCCAGCAGCTCCCTCTTCTGTAGCTCTGGCCACCGAATTTCCTGCAGCGAAAGTGCTGCAGGGGAAGGTGGTCTCCTGACCTCTCCCCCCATCTTCATAGCCGGCAGCTCCCTCTTCTAGGGCTCCGGCCACCCAATTCCCTGCAGCGAAACTGCTGCGGGGGGAGCTGGTCTCCTGACCCCCCCCCTTCTTCATGGCCGGCAGCTTCCCAGGCAAAGCAGAGCCGGCGGTGACCCCAGGAGGTGACGGCAGCAGCGGACCTTCGGGAGGCGACGGCAGCAGCGGACCCTCGGGAGGCGACGGCAGCAGCGGACCCTCGGGAGGCAAACTCGGGAGGGGAGCCCCTGGCCAGGCGGCAGTGGGAGCTCCACTTCTCCCTTGTATCCTGCAACAGGTGGCTCCACAGGCGATGAAGGAGCAGCAGGCAACCCCAGGCGAGACCCAACACATAAACAGAGCAGAGTGACCCTCCCATAAACAGAGCAGAGTGACCCTCCCAACACATAAACAGAGCAGAGTGACCCTCCCAACCCATAAACAGAGCGGAGTGACCCTCCCAACACATAAACAGAGCGGAGTGACCCTCCCAACACATAAACAGAGCGGAGTGACCCTCCCATAAACAGAGCGGAGTGACCCTCCCAACACATAAACCTGCGGAGTGACCCTCCCATAAACAGAGCAGAGTGACCCTCCCAACACATAAACAGAGCAGAGTGACCCTCCCAACACATAAACAGAACGGAGTGACCCTCCCAACACATAAACAGAGCGGAGGACCCTCCCATAAACAGAGCGGGAGGACCCTCCCAACACATAAACCTCTTGAGTGACCTCCCAACACATAAACAGAGCAGAGTGACCTCCCAACACATAAACAGAGCGGAGTGACCCTCCCAACACATAAACAGAGCGGAGACCCTCCCATAAACAGAGCGGAGGACCTCCCAACACATAAACCTGGAGTGACCCTCCCAACACATAAACAGAGCAGAGTGACCCTCCCAACACATAAACAGAGCAGAGTGACCTCCCAACACATAAACAGAGCGGGGTGACCCTCCCAAACATAAACCTGCGGAGGACCCTCCCAACACATAAACAGAGCGGAGGACCCTCCCAACACATAAACAGAGCGGAGTGACCCTCCCAACACATAAACAGAGCAGAGTGACCCTCCCAACACATTAAACCTGCGGAGTGACCCTCCCAACACATAAACAGAGCAGAGTGACCCTCCCAACACATAAACAGAGCAGAGTGACCCTACCAACACATAAACAGAGCGGAGTGACCCTCCCAACACATAAACAGAGCAGAGTGACCCTCCCAACACATAAACAGAGCAGAGTGACCCTCCCAACACATAAACAGAGCGGAGTGACCTCCCAACACATAAACAGAGCGGAGTGACCCTCCCAACACATAAACAGAGCAGAGTGACCCTCCCAACACATAAACCTGCGGAGTGACCGTCCCAACACATAAACAGAGCAGAGTGACCCTCCCAACACATAAACCTGCGGAGTGACCCTCCCAACACATAAACAGAGCGGAGTGACCCTCCCAACACATAAACCTGCGGAGTGACCCTCCCAACACATAAACAGAGCGGAGTGAATAAACAGAGCAGAGTGACCCTCCCAACACATAAACAGAGCAGAGTGACCCTCCCAACACATAAACAGAGCGGAGTGACCCTCCCAACACATAAACAGAGCGGAGTGACCCTCCCAACACATAAACAGAGCGGAGTGACCCTCCCAACACATAAACAGAGCAGAGTGACCTCCCAACACATAAACAGCAGAGTGACCCTCCCAACACATAAACAGAGCGGAGTGACCCACCCAACACATAAACAGAGCGGAGTGACCCTCCCAACACATAAACAGAGCAGAGTGACCCTCCCAACACATAAACAGCGGGGAGGACCTCCCAACACATAAACAGAGCGGAGTGACCCTCCCAACACATAAACAGAGCGGAGTGACCCTCCCAACACATAAACAGAGCGGAGTGACCCTCCCAACACATAAACAGAGCAGAGTGACCCTCCCAACACATAAACAGCAGAGTGACCCTCCCAACACATAAACAGAGCGGAGTGACCCACCCAACACATAAACAGAGCGGAGTGACCCTCCCAACACATAAACAGAGCAGAGGACCTCCCAACACATAAACAGAGCAGAGTGACCCTCCCAACACATAAACCTCATGGAGTGACCCTCCCAACACATAAACAGAGCAGAGTGACCCTCCCAACACATAAACAGAGCGGAGTGACCCTCCCAACACATAAACAGAGCAGAGTGACCCTCCCAACACATAAACAGAGCGGAGTGACCCTCCCAACACATAAACAGAGCAGAGTGACCCTCCCAACACATAAACAGAGCGTAGTGACCCTCCCATAAACAGAGCGGAGTGACCCTCCCAACACATAAACAGAGCAGAGTGACCCTCCCAACACATAAACCTGCGGAGTGACCCTCCCAACACATAAACAGAGCGGAGTGACCCTCCCAACACATAAACAGAGCAGAGTGACCCTCCCAACACATAAACAGAGCAGAGTGACCCTCCCAACATAAACAGAGCAGAGTGACCCTCCCAACACATAAACAGCGGGTGACCCTCCCAACACATAAACAGAGCGGAGTGACCCTCCCAACACATAAACAGAGCAGAGTGACCCTCCCATAAACAGAGCGGAGTGACCCTCCCAACACATAAACAGAGCAGAGTGACCCTCCCAACACATAAACCTGCGGAGTGACCTCCCAACACATAAACAGAGCGGAGTGACCCTCCCAACACATAAACAGAGCGGAGTGACCCTCCCAACACATAAACAGAGCAGAGTGACCCTCCCAACACATAAACCCTGCGGAGTGACCCTCCCAACACATAAACAGAGCGGAGTGACCCTCCCAACACATAAACAGAGAGTGACCCTCCCAACACATAAACAGAGCGGAGGACCCTCCCAACACATAAACAGAGCGGAGTGACCCTCCCAACACATAAACAGAGCGGAGTGACCCTCCCAACACATAAACAGAGCGGAGGACCTCCCAACACATAAACAGAGCGGAGTGACCCTCCCAACACATAAACAGAGCGAGAGGACCTCCCAACACATAAACAGAGCGGAGTGACCTCCCAACACATAAACAGAGCAGAGGACCCTCCCAACACATAAACAGAGCAGAGTGACCCTCCCAACACATAAACAGAGCGGAGGACCCTCCCAACACATAAACAGAACAGAGTGACCTCCCAACACATAAACAGAGCAGAGTGACCCTCCCAACACATAAACAGAGCGGAGTGACCCTCCCAACACATAAACAGAGCAGAGTGACCTCCCAACACGTAAACAGAGCAGAGTGACCACCCAACACATAAACAGAGCGGAGTGACCTCCCAACCCATAAACAGAGCAGAGTGACCCTCCCAACACATAAACAGAGCAGAGTGACCCTCCCAACACATAAACAGAGCAGAGTGACCCTCCCAACACATAAACAGAGCGGAGTGACCCTCCCATAAACAGAGCGGAGTGACCCTCCCAACCCATAAACAGAGCAGAGTGACCCTCCCAACACATAAACAGAGCGGAGTGACCCTCCCAACACATAAACAGAGCGGAGTGACCCTCCCAACCCATAAACAGAGCAGAGTGACCCTCCCAACACATAAACAGAGCAGAGTGACCTCCCAACACATAAACAGAGCGGGTGACCCTCCCAACACATAAACAGAGCAGAGTGACCCTCCCAACACATAAACAGAGCAGAGTGACCTCCCAACACATAAACAGAGCAGAGTGACCCTCCCATAAACAGAGCAGAGTGACCCTCCCAACACATAAACAGAACAGAGTGACCCTCCCAACACATAAACAGAGCAGAGTGACCCTCCCAACACATAAACAGAGCGGAGTGACCCTCCCAACACATAAACAGAGCGGAGTGACCTCCCAACACATAAACAGAGCAGAGTGACCTCCCAACACATAAACAGAGCAGAGTGACCCCTCCCATAAACAGAGCAGAGTGACCCTCCCAACACATAAACAGAACAGAGTGACCCTCCCAACACATAAACAGAGCAGAGTGACCCTCCCAACACATAAACAGAGCGGAGTGACCCTCCCAACACATAAACAGAGCAGAGTGACCCTCCCAACACATAAACAGAGCAGAGTGACCCTCCCATAAACAGAGCAGAGTGACCCTCCCAACACATAAACAGAACAGAGTGACCCTCCCAACACATAAACAGAGCAGAGTGACCCTCCCAACACATAAACAGAGCAGAGGACCCCCATAAACAGAGCAGAGGACCTCCCAACACATAAACAGAGCGGAGTGACCCTCCCAACACATAAACAGAGCAGAGTGACCCTCCCAACACATAAACAGAGCAGAGTGACCCTCCCATAAACAGAGCAGAGTGACCTCCCAACACATAAACAGAACAGAGTGACCCTCCCAACACATAAACAGAGCAGAGTGACCTCCCAACACATAAACAGAGCAGAGTGACCCTCCCAACACATAAACAGAGCGGAGTGACCCTCCCAACACATAAACAGAGCAGAGTGACCCTCCCAACACATAAACAGAGCGGAGTGACCCTCCCAACACATAAACAGAGCAGAGTGACCCTCCCAACACATAAACAGAGCAGAGTATCCCTCCCAACACATAAACCTGCGGAGTGACCCTCCCAACACATAAACAGAGCGGAGTGACCCTCCCAACACATAAACCTGCGGAGTGACCCTCCCAACACATAAACAGAGCAGAGTGACCCTCCCGACACATAAACAGAGCGGAGTGACCCTCCCAACACATAAACAGAACAGAGTGACCCTCCCAACACATAAACAGAGCAGAGGACCTCCCAACACATAAACAGAGCGGAGTGACCCTCCCAACACATAAACAGAGCAGAGTGACCTCCCAACACATAAACAGAGCAGAGTGACCCTCCCATAAACAGAGCGGAGTGACCCTCCCAACACATAAACAGAGCGGAGTGACCCTCCCAACACATAAACAGAGCGGAGTGACCCTCCCAACACATAAACAGAGCAGAGTGACCCTCCCAACACATAAACAGAGCAGAGTGACCCTCCCATAAACAGAGCAGAGTGACCCTCCCAACACATAAACAGAGCGGAGTGACCCTCCCAACACATAAACAGAGCGGAGTGACCCTCCCAACACATAAACAGAGCAGAGTGACCCTCCCAACACATAAACAGGAGCGGTGACCCTCCCAACACATAAACAGAGCAGAGTGACCCTCCCAACACATAAACAGAGCAGAGTGACCCTCCCAACACATAAACAGAGCGGAGTGACCCTCCCAACACATAAACAGAGCAGAGTGACCCTACCAACACATAAACAGAGCGGAGTGACCCTCCCAACACATAAACAGAGCAGAGTGACCCTCCCAACACATTAAACCTGCGGAGTGACCCTCCCAACACATAAACAGAGCGGAGTGACCCTCCCAACACATAAACAGAGCGGAGTGACCCTCCCAACACATAAACAGAGCGGAGTGACCCTCCCAACACATAAACAGAGCAGAGTGACCCTCCCAACACATAAACAGAGCAGAGTGACCCTCCCAACACATAAACAGAGCGGAGTGACCCTCCCAACACATAAACAGAGCAGAGTGACCCTACCAACACATAAACAGCCGGAGTGACCCTCCCAACACATAAACAGAGCAGGTGACCCTCCCAACACATTAAACCTGCGGAGTGACCTCCAACACATAAACAGAGCGGAGGACCTCCCAACACATAAACAGAGCAGAGTGACCCTCCCAACACATAAACAGAGCAGAGTGACCCTCCCAACACATAAACAGAGCGGAGTGACCCTCCCAACACATAAACAGAGCGGAGTGACCCTCCCAACACATAAACAGAGCAGAGTGACCCACCCAACACATAAACAGAGCGGAGTGACCCTCCCAACACATAAACAGAGCAGAGTGACCCTCCCAACACATAAACAGAGCAGAGTGACCCTCCCAACACATAAACAGAGCAGAGTGACCCTCCCAACACGTAAACAGAGCAGAGTGACCCACCCAACACATAAACAGAGCGGAGTGACCCTCCCATAAACAGAGCGGAGGACCCTCCCAACATATAAACCTGGAGTGACCCTCCCAACACATAAACAGAGCAGAGTGACCTCCCAACACATAAACAGAGCAGGTGACCCTCCCAACACATAAACAGAGCAGAGTGCCCTCCCAACACGTAAACAGAGCAGAGTGACCCACCCAACACATAAACAGAGCGGAGTGACCCTCCCATAAACAGAGCGGAGTGACCCTCCCAACACATAAACCTGCGGAGTGACCCTCCCAACACATAAACAGAGCAGAGTGACCCTCCCAACACGTAAACAGAGCAGAGTGACCCACCCAACACATAAACAGAGCGGAGTGACCCTCCCATAAACAGAGCAGAGTGACCCTCCCAACACATAAACAGAGCGGAGTGACCCTCCCAACACATAAACAGAGCGGAGTGACCCTCCCATAAACAGAGCGGAGTGACCCTCCCAACACATAAACAGAACAGAGTGACCCTCCCAACACATAAACAGAGCAGAGTGACCCTCCCAACACATAAACAGAGCGGGAGGACCCCTCCCAACACATAAACAGAGCGGGTGACCCTCCCAAACATAAACAGAGCAGAGTGACCCTCCCAACACATAAACAGAGCGGAGTGACCCTCCCAACACATAAACAGAGCAGAGTGACCCTCCCAACACATAAACAGAGCAGAGTGACCCTCCCAACACATAAACAGAGCGGAGTGACCCTCCCAACACATAAACAGAGCAGAGTGACCTCCCAACACATAAACAGAGCAGTGACCCTCCCAACACATAAACAGAGCAGAGTGACCCTCCCAACACATAAACAGAGCGGGTGACCCTCCCAACACATAAACAGAGCAGAGTGACCCTCCCAACACATAAACAGCGGAGGACCCTCCCATAAACAGAGCGGAGTGACCCTCCCAAACACATAAACAGCAGAGTGACCCTCCCAACACATAAACAGAGAGTGACCCTCCATAAACAGGCGGAGTGACCTCCCAACACATAAACCTGGGAGTGACCCTCCAAAACACATAAACAGAGCGGAGTGACCCTCCCAACACATAAACAGAGCGGAGTGACCCTCCCAACACATAAACAGAGCAGAGTGACCCTCCCATAAACAGAGCGGAGTGACCCTCCCAACACATAAACCTGCGGAGTGACCCTCCCGACACATAAACAGAACAGAGTGATCCTCCCAACACATAAACAGAGCGGAGTGACCCTCCCAACACATAAACAGAGCAGAGTGACCCTCCCAACACATAAACAGAGCAGAGTGACCCTCCCAACCCATAAACAGAGCGGAGTGACCCTCCCAACCCATAAACAGAGCAGAGTGACCCTCCCAACACATAAACAGAGCAGAGTGACCCTCCCAACACATAAACAGAGCGGGTGACCCTCCCAACACATAAACAGGCAGAGTGACCCTCCCAACACATAAACAGAGCAGAGTGACCCTCCCAACACATAAACAGAGCAGAGTGACCCTCCCAACACATAAACAGAGCAGAGTGACCCTCCCAACACATAAAACACAAACAGCAATTCAAAACTGACTTCATATTTGAAATGACTCGCTTTGACTAACATCCAATTACATGTACAAGTGGAAGCGACAGCGTGGGAGAAGTACAGTCATGGAAAAGTACAGAGCAGTTAGAAGCAGTTTGAAATCACATTGATAGCTGCAGAAGCTAAACTAAATTTTCCAAAAAAAATTAAAAATTAACATGGTCTTCAAGCCAGTAATCTGTGACACCTGCATGATGTGGAAAATCCGAGAAAACCCAACAGAGCTCAACCTAGTTTGTGTAAAGTGCCGCACGATCCAGGCTTCAACGATAAAGTCTGTTAGAAATGGAGCTGGAGGAAATGAGACAGCAACAGGAGCTTGAGGAGCTGATACACCCACAATTCATGGAAGTCTGCACCCCTAGCAGACTGAAAGCCACCAGGGAGATGGAAGAGAGTCGAAACAGCTGGGTGCAGATAGGCAGAAGCAGGGAAAAAAAGAAACTTCGTCAAACACAACCACCAGAAATCCAGACATCCAACAAATTTGAGCCACTTCAACATTTAGATGACCAAAACCAACATCAAGAAAATGAAAGGAACAACATCCAGGACCCTATAAACAGTGCTGGCCAGGCAGCAAAAAGAAGGGAGGTCATGATTGTTGGGGACTCCATATTGAGAAACACAGCAAGTTCAGTTCGCAGTTTGGTCCCCCTTACTACAACAGTGTGCTGCCTTCCAGGAGCCTCTGTCAAGCACATCACTGAGAAAGTGGACAGGCTTCTAGAACGAACAGGAGACCACATCAAAACAAGGGCAACAACTCAGGTAAGACAGCTATTAAATGTATTTATCTAAATGATAGAAGTCTTAGAAACAAAATGTTAGAACTTGAAGCTACTGCACTAACAAGTAACTACGATGTGATAGGTGTTACAGAAACTTGGTTGTCTGAGAGTGATGGAGACAAATATAATATTAGTGGGTACACACTGTAGGAAAGACAGGCAGGACAGAAGAGGCGGAGGGGTAACACTATACATAAGAAATAGTCTTGAAGCCCAGGTGTTAAATCAGGACAAAGAAAACAATGCAGAATCAATATGGATCAGAATAATGGACAAAAATTCAAAGGGCATAATAGGAGCATGCTATAGACCGCCAAATTCAGACTCTGAGCAAAATAATCTGTTATACAATGACATTAGAAATGCATGTAGCAAAGGAGAAGCCATACTAATGGGGGATTTCAACTTCCCCCATAAAAAATGGGAAAACACAATGGGGAGCACGACGGAAGAAATTGAAATGGTAGAAATGACAAATGATTGCAATTTGTCAAGGCACCAACCAGAGGGGAAGCATGCCTTGATTTATTTGGCAAACTCAGACCACAACATGGTTTCATTTGAAGTGATTTTTAAAACCAAAAAGTAATGACTAAAGCGAAGGTTTACAATTTTAGAAAAACAAACTATGAAGGTATGAAACAGAGACTAACAGAAGTAGATTGGAGTAAAATAGAGAAAAAAATCCACAGAAAAGGATTTTTTTTTTTTTTTTTTTTTTATAAATTTAGTTGTTGCCAATTATTTTTATTATTTTCTCCCAATTTGGAATGGCCAATTATTATTTTTAGGCTCAGCTCACCACTACCACCCCTGCGCTGACTCGGGAGGGCAAAGACGAACACACACTGTCCTCCGAAGAGTGTGCCGTCAGCCGACAGCTTTTTTTCACACTGCGGACTCACCATGCAGCCACCCAAGAGCTACAGCGTGGGAGGACAACGCAGCTCTCGGGCAATTGACAGGCAAGCCCGCAGGCGCCCGGCCAGACTACAGGGGTCGCTGGTGCGCTTTGAGCCAAGGACACCCTGGCCGACCTAACCCTCACTCCCCCCGGGCGGCGTGCGGCCAATTGAGCGCCGCCCCCTGGGAGCTCCCGTCCTCGGTCAGCAAAGGAATAGCCTACCTCGAACTCACGACGCCCAGAAGGTGGTTGTTTTTTAAAAATGTAGTACTAGAGGCGCAAAACAATTACATTCCAAAAGTAGACAAATCTAAATCTAAAACCAAAATGGCCAAAATGGTTTAATAATCAATTAAAAAAAATATTCAGCGAAAAAAGGCACTTTTTAGAGCGTTTAAAAGGGACCAAAAACAAAGTACACAGAAAGAGTACTTGAACTGCAAACACAAGTCAAAAAGGAAGTTAGAAAGGCCAAGAGAGAGATAGAAATCAATATTGCTAAGGGGGCTAAAACCAATTCCAAAATGTTTTTCCAATATTATAACAGCAAGAGAACATTCAAAGAGGAGGTTAAATGTCTAAGAGACACAAATGGCAAAATCATAGATGAAGAAAAAAAAATAGCAAATATATTAAATGATTACTTTTCACAGATTTTTACAAAGGAGGACATGACAACATGCCCCACATGTCGACCTGTTCCTATCCAGTTTTAAATAACTTTAGTATAACAGAGGCAGAAGTGTTAAAGGGACTAGGAGCTCTTAAAATAAACAAATCCCCTGGGCCGGATGAGATCCTCCCAATAGTACTCAAAGAAATGAAATAAGTTATTTACAAACCGCTAACCAAGATCATGCAACAGTCTCTTGACACAGGGGTTGTACCGACAGACTGGAAAATATCAAACGTAATACCGATCCACAAAAAGGGAGACAAAACCGAACCAGGTAACTACAGACCAATAAGCCTCACTTCTATTATATGTAAACTTATGGAAAGTATAATAAGATCCAAAATGGAAAATTACCTATATGGGAACAATATCCTGGGAGACAGTCAGCAATGTTTTAGGAAAGGGAGAGCGTGTCTAACTAACCTGCTTCATTGTTTTGAGGATGCAACATTGAAAATGGATAATTGCAAAGCATACAACATGGTTTATTTAGATTTCCAGAAAGCTTTTGACAAAGTCCCGCATAAAAGATTATTTCTCAAACTGAACGCAGTAGGGATTCAAGGAAATGCATGCACATGGATTAGGGATTGGTTAACATGTAGAAAACAGAAAGTACTGATTAGAGGAGAAACCTCAAAATGGAGCGAGGTAACCATTGGTGTACCACAGGGATCAGTATTAGGTGCTCTGCTATTCCTAATCTACATTAATGATTTAGATTCTGGTACAGTAAGAAAACTTGTTAAATTTGCAGACGACACAAAAATGACAGGAGTGGCAAACACCACTGCAGCAGCAAAGGTCATTCAAAATGATCTAGACAGCATTCAGAACTTGGCAGACACATGGCAAATGACATTTAATAGAGAAAAGTGTAAAGTACTGCATGCAGGCAATAAAAATGTGCATTATAAATATCATATGGGAGATACTGAAATTGAAGAAGGAATCTATGAAAAAGACCTAGGAATTTATGTTGACTCAGAAATGTCTTAATCTAGACAATGTGGGGAAGCTATAAAAAAGGCCAACAAGATGCTCATATATAGGAAAATTGTAAACGCAATAGCGATCCACAAAAAGGGAGACAAAACCGAACCAGGTAACTAAAGACCAATAAGCCTGACTTCTATTATATGTAAACTATAATAAGATCCAAAATGGAAAATTACCTATATGATAACAGTATACTAGGAGACAGTCAGCATGGTTTTAGGAAAGGGAGATCGTGTCTAACTAACCTGCTTGATTTTTTTGAGTATGCAACATCGACAATGGATAATTGCAAAGCATACGACATGGTTTATTTAGATTTTGAAAGCTTTTGACAAAGTCCCGCATAAAAGATTAATTCTCAAACTGAACGCAGTAGGGATTCAAGGAAATACATGCACATGGATTAGGGAGTGGTTAACATGTAGAAAACAGAAAATACTGATTAGAGGAGAAACCTCAAAATGGAGCGAGGTAACCAGTGGTGTACCACAGGGATCAGTATTAGGTCCTCTGCTATTCCTAATCTACATTAGAACATAAGAACATAAGAACATAAGAAAGTTTACAAACGAGAGGAGGCCATTCAGCCCATCTTGCTCGTTTGGTTGTTAGTAGCTTATTGATCCCAGAATCTCATCAAGCAGCTTCTTGAAGGATCCCAGGGTGTCAGCTTCAACAACATTACAGGGGAGTTGGTTCCAGACCTCACAATTTCTGTAAAAAAGCGCTTCCTATTTTCTGTTCTGAATGCCCCTTTATCTAATGATGTAGATTCTGGTATAGTAAGCAAACTTGTTAAATTTGCAGACGACACAAAAATAGGAGGCGTGGCAAACACTGTTGCAGCAGCAAAGGTCATTCAAAATGATCTAGACAGCATTCAGAACTGGGCAGACACATGGCAAATGACATTTAATAGAGAAAATGTCATTTGCCAGACGGTCCCCGGTTCAAATCCCACCTCACCCACTGACTCATTGTGTGACCCTGAGCAAGTCACTTAACCTCCTTGTGCTCTGTCTTTCGGTGAGACGATTTGTAAGTGACTCTGCAGCTGATGCATAGTTCACACACCCTAGTCTCTGTAAGTCGCCTTGGATAAAGGCGTCTGCTAAATAAACAAATAATAATAATAATAATAATAAAAGTGTAAGGTACTGCACTCAGGCAATAAAAAAGATTCTGGGATCAATAAGCTACTAACAACCAAACGAGCAAGATGGGCCGAATGGCCTCCTCTCGTTTGTAAACCTTCTTATGTTCTTATGTTCCAATACTGTAGTGTTTGCGTGGAAATGAAGGAGGCTCACACAGGATTTGCAAGTTCTCGAATTCACAGTTTATTTAGCCAGGACTTTACACTGAACAGGTAGAAGCGTGCTGCTATACCAGCCAGTGGTACAACTATAGCTGAGCAGCGTAGTGCTACTCAGACTGTGACAATAATAAAAGAAAAGAGAAGAAAGTCCACAAACACACTGTTTTGGTTGTGTGCTGCAGCCACTAGGTGCAGTCTCTGGTTTCTCTCTCGTTTAGTCCTGCTTCTCTTCTGCTCTCTTTGGGTGTTGCTTCTGTGCTCTTTCTTTCACTCCAGCTTGTCTCCCAGCAGCCCGCTAGTTATTTCTGCATCCAGGGCACCCCCCCGGTGCTCCAGCCACCAATCCCAAGCAGACAGGGCTTCCGCTCTCCATCCCCTGGTGGTTGCAACATCATTGAACTGTTGGCCCTGGGTCACGTTATAGTACTTTGTATTGCTTGGAATTGTCTTTTGATACAATTTCATATCATGACCAATCATGCGTGATCAATCGATTCATCGATCAATAGAAATGTCAAGATCAGACGGAATTTTTAGGACTTTGCGACCGTTGTTTTAAAGTGTTTCCAACCTTCAGAAGAACTTTCTAAAGTTTTTTCTTTGAAAGATTTTCATTTGATGACTGGTTGACTTTGTGATATCATCTCCATGCTCTGACATCATGGTGATGTCACAATACCTCCCTCCCTCCCTTGCTCTCTGTCTGTCTGTCTCTGTTGTGATACACGCAACTACAGTGAGATAATGATAAATCGGACGTCCTCTCCTCCCCTCCCTCCCCTCTATTCCTCCTCCTCCTCCTCCTCGCTCCCTCTCGCACGCCTGTCTGCAGTGTGATCCCATGATCGGGCAGATGCACGCGAGAATTCACTGACCAGCACACGGACCTGACTGAGCTGAGACTGATCTTCGAGGAGCTAATAAATGTGCAGAGAGATCAGCAAGAAATACAAGGGAATCATAGGTGAGAGGAGAGAGGGAGGGGAGAGAAAGGGAAGAGGAGAGAGTGGAACATAACAACATAAGAACATAAGAAAGTTTACAAACGAGAGGAGGCCATTCAGCCCATCTTGCTCGTTTGGTTGTTAGTAGCTTATTGATCCCAGAATCTCATCAAGCAGCTTCTTGAAGGATCCCAGGGTGTCAGCTTCAACAACATTACAGGGGAGTTGGTTCCAGACCCTCACAATTCTCTGTGTAAAAAAGCGCTTCCTATTTTCTGTTCTGAATGCCCCTTTATCTAATGATGTAGATTCTGGTATAGTAAGCAAACTTGTTAAATTTGCAGACGACACAAAAATAGGAGGCGTGGCAAACACTGTTGCAGCAGCAAAGGTCATTCAAAATGATCTAGACAGCATTCAGAACTGGGCAGACACATGGCAAATGACATTTAATAGAGAAAATGTCATTTGCCAGACGGTCCCCGGTTCAAATCCCACCTCACCCACTGACTCATTGTGTGACCCTGAGCAAGTCACTTAACCTCCTTGTGCTCTGTCTTTCGGGTGAGACGTATTTGTAAGTGACTCTGCAGCTGATGCATAGTTCACACACCCTAGTCTCTGTAAGTCGCCTTGGATAAAGGCGTCTGCTAAATAAACAAATAATAATAATAATAATAATAAAAGTGTAAGGTACTGCACTCAGGCAATAAAAAAGATTCTGGGATCAATAAGCTACTAACAACCAAACGAGCAAGATGGGCCGAATGGCCTCCTCTCGTTTGTAAACCTTCTTATGTTCTTATGTTCCAATACTGTAGTGTTTGCGTGGAAATGAAGGAGGCTCACACAGGATTTGCAAGTTCTCAATTCACAGTTTATTTAGCCAGGACTTTACACTGAACAGGTAGAAGCGTGCTGCTATACCAGCCAGTGGTACAACTATAGCTGAGCAGCGTAGTGCTACTCAGACTGTGACAATAATAAAAGAAAAGAGAAGAAAGTCCACAAACACACTGTTTTGGTTTGTGTGCTGCAGCCACTAGGTGCAGTCTCTGGTTTCTCTCTCGTTTAGTCCCTTCTCTTCTGCTCTCTTTGGGTGTTGCTTCTGTGCTCTTTCTTTCACTCCAGCTTGTCTCCCAGCAGCCCGCTAGTTATTTCTGCATCCAGGGCACACCCCCCCCGGTGCTCCAGCCACCAATCCCAAGCAGACAGGGCTTCCCGCTCTCCATCCCCTGGTGGTTGCAACATCATTGAACTGTTGGCCCTGGGTCACGTTACAGTACTTTGTATTGCTTGGAATTGTCTTTTGATACAATTTCATATCATGACCAATCATGCGTGATCAATCGATTCATCGATCAATAGAAATGTCAAGATCAGACGGAATTTTTAGGACTTTAGACCGTTGTTTTAAAGTGTTTCCAACCTTCAGAAGAACTTTCTAAAGTTTTTTCTTTGAAAGATTTTCATTTGATGACTGGTTGACTTTGTGATATCATCTCCATGCTCTGACATCATGGTGATGTCACAATACCTCCCTCTCCCTCCCTTGCCCTCTGTCTGACTGTCTCTCTGTTGTGATACACGTAACTACAGTGAGATAATGATAAATCGGACGTCCTCTCCTCTCCCCTCCCTCCCCCCTCTATTCCTCCTCCTCCTCCTCCTCTCGCTCCCTCTCTCGCACGCCTGTCTGCAGTGTGATCCCATGATCGGGCAGATGCACGCAGAATTCACTGACCAGCACACGGACCTGACTGAGCTGAGACTGATCTTCGAGGGAGCTAACGAAATGTGCAGAGAGATCAGCAAGAAATACAAGGGAATCATAGGTGAGAGGAGAGAGGGAGGGGAGAGAAAGGGAAGAGGAGAGAGTGGAACATAACAACATAAGAACATAAGAAAGTTTACAAACGAGAGGAGGCCATTCAGCCCATCTTGCTCGTTTGGTTGTTAGTAGCTTATTGATCCCAGAATCTCATCAAGCAGCTTCTTGAAGGATCCCAGGGTGTCAGCTTCAACAACATTACAGGGGAGTTGGTTCCAGACCCTCACAATTCTCTGTGTAAAAAAGCGCTTCCTATTTTCTGTTCTGAATGCCCCTTTATCTAATGATGTAGATTCTGGTATAGTAAGCAAACTTGTTAAATTTGCAGACGACACAAAAATAGGAGGCGTGGCAAACACTGTTGCAGCAGCAAAGGTCATTCAAAATGATCTAGACAGCATTCAGAACTGGGCAGACACATGGCAAATGACATTTAATAGAGAAAATGTCATTTGCCAGACGGTCCCCGGTTCAAATCCCACCTCACCCACTGACTCATTGTGTGACCCTGAGCAAGTCACTTAACCTCCTTGTGCTCTGTCTTTCGGGTGAGACGTATTTGTAAGTGACTCTGCAGCTGATGCATAGTTCACACACCCTAGTCTCTGTAAGTCGCCTTGGATAAAGGCGTCTGCTAAATAAACAAATAATAATAATAATAATAATAAAAGTGTAAGGTACTGCACTCAGGCAATAAAAAAGATTCTGGGATCAATAAGCTACTAACAACCAAACGAGCAAGATGGGCCGAATGGCCTCCTCTCGTTTGTAAACCTTCTTATGTTCTTATGTTCCAATACTGTAGTGTTTGCGTGGAAATGAAGGAGGCTCACACAGGATTTGCAAGTTCTCGAATTCACAGTTTATTTAGCCAGGACTTTACACTGAACAGGTAGAAGCGTGCTGCTATACCAGCCAGTGGTACAACTATAGCTGAGCAGCGTAGTGCTACTCAGACTGTGACAATAATAAAAGAAAAGAGAAGAAAGTCCACAAACACACTGTTTTGGTTGTGTGCTGCAGCCACTAGGTGCAGTCTCTGGTTTCTCTCTCGTTTAGTCCTGCTTCTCTTCTGCTCTCTTTGGGTGTTGCTTCTGTGCTCTTTCTTTCACTCCAGCTTGTCTCCCAGCAGCCCGCTAGTTATTTCTGCATCCAGGGCACACCCCCCCCGGTGCTCCAGCCACCAATCCCAAGCAGACAGGGCTTCCCGCTCTCCATCCCCTGGTGGTTGCAACATCATTGAACTGTTGGCCCTGGGTCACGTTACAGTACTTTGTATTGCTTGGAATTGTCTTTTGATACAATTTCATATCATGACCAATCATGCGTGATCAATCGATTCATCGATCAATAGAAATGTCAAGATCAGACGGAATTTTTAGGACTTTGCGACCGTTGTTTTAAAGTGTTTCCAACCTTCAGAAGAACTTTCTAAAGTTTTTTCTTTGAAAGATTTTCATTTGATGACTGGTTGACTTTGTGATATCATCTCCATGCTCTGACATCATGGTGATGTCACAATACCTCCCTCTCCCTCCCTTGCTCTCTGTCTGTCTGTCTCTCTGTTGTGATACACGCAACTACAGTGAGATAATGATAAATCGGACGTCCTCTCCTCTCCCCTCCCTCCCCCCTCTATTCCTCCTCCTCCTCCTCCTCTCGCTCCCTCTCTCGCACGCCTGTCTGCAGTGTGATCCCATGATCGGGCAGATGCACGCAGAATTCACTGACCAGCACACGGACCTGACTGAGCTGAGACTGATCTTCGAGGGAGCTAACGAAATGTGCAGAGAGATCAGCAAGAAATACAAGGGAATCATAGGTGAGAGGAGAGAGGGAGGGGAGAGAAAGGGAAGAGGAGAGAGTGGAACATAACAACATAAGAACATAAGAAAGTTTACAAACGAGAGGAGGCCATTCAGCCCATCTTGCTCGTTTGGTTGTTAGTAGCTTATTGATCCCAGAATCTCATCAAGCAGCTTCTTGAAGGATCCCAGGGTGTCAGCTTCAACAACATTACCGGGGAGGCGTGTCAATGTAAACGGTGGTAAATGCAGATTATAACCATGGGGAGAGCATGGTGGAAACTGTACTGTGCAAATTTAGTGTGGTGAACTTTTATAAAGCAGTGACCCGTATTTGACCCCCTGACCTCTCTGTGCCCCCTGTCTGACCCCTGACCTCTCTGCCCCTCTCTAGATCGTGACGGACTGTATCGAGTTCGTACAGAATACCAGAGCGAGTTTCAGAAATTCATCGACATGAAATACAAGAGTGAGAGAATTCAATAACAACCTTACCTCCACTCTCTCTTCCCTCCTCCCTTCCCTACCTCCCTCCTCTCCTCCCCTCCTCTACCTCCCCTCTCCCTTCCCTACCTCCCTCCTCTCTTCCCTCCTCCTCTCTCCTCCCTCTCTCCTCCCTCCCCCCTCTCCTCCTCCTCCTCCCTCCTCTCCCTCCACCTCCCTCCCCCCCTCCTCCTCCCCTCCTCTACCTCCCCTTTCCCTTCTCTACCTCCCTCCTCTCTCCTTCCCTCCTCTACCTCCTCTTTCCTCTCTCCCCTCCCTCCCCTACTACCTCCTCTCTCATCCCCTCCCTCCTCTATCTCCCCTCTCTCTCCTTCCTTCCTCCTCTCTCCCTATTTGACATGAAATACAATGGTGAGACTTTAATTACCTACTATGTGTACCCTGCTCCCCCTCTCCCCAACTCCTCTCTCTCTCTGTCTCTCAGAGGAGGATGTTGTGTTTGAGTTGATTCAGATTCTGGAGAAGGGGAAGCGGATTCTAGAGAAATACCTCTCAGAGTTCATCCAAACAGGTAAGAAAAATTATATATATATATATATATATATATATATATATAATTTATTTCTTAGCAGACGCCCTTATCCAGGGCGACTTACAATTGTTACAAGATATCACATTATTTTTACATACAATTACCCATTTATACAGTTGGGGTTTTACTGGAGCAATCTAGGTAAAGTACAGCAGCAGTGTCCCCCAGCTGGGATTGAACCCACGATCCTCCGGTCAAGAGTCCAGAACCCTAACCACTACTCCACACTGCTGAGAGAGGTAACACAATACAATACAAACAGCTAGGAGGGGAGGGAGGGGGCAACCTTTACACAATCACCCCCCTTCTTAAACACAAACCCATTCATTATGTACTGAACAAGGGGCAATGTGACAAGAGCAGAACTGTCCCTGATTCTCAAAAACAAACCAATTCATTATGTACTGAACAAGGAGCAATGTGACAGGAGCAGAACTGTCCCTGATTCTCAAAAACAAACCCATTCGTTATGTACTGAACAAGGGGCAATGTGACAGGAGCAGAACTGTCCCTGATTCTCAAAAACAAACCCATTCATTATGTACTGAACAAGGGGCAATGTGACAGGAGCAGAACTGTCCCTGATTCTCAAAAACAAACCCATTCATTATGTACTGAACAAGGGGCAATGTGACAGGAGCAGAACTGTCCCTGATTCTCAAACACAAACCCATTCATTATGTACTGAACAAGGAGCATTGTGACAGGAGCAGAACTGTCCCTGATTCTCAAACACAAACCCATTCGTTATTGTGACGGGGTGCGCCGCCCTTTATATAATGTGCGCTATATTATTTGTATTATTATTGTTTTAATTATAATTATTGTTATTTTTTGTCCGTATAGATCTAGGTGTATTTGATTAATTATTATGATTATACTATTGTTTGTTTTGGCTCAGCAGATACATGTGTTTTGACACCTTTTTGCTTGGCCCTTGTGCCCTTTTATTTTGTGTTTTGAAAACTCTTTATTTTGTTGTTTAATAAAACACTGCGCAGCCACGCAGTTTATGCCCTGCATTCCTGCCGTTTGTGTATTGCTCCCTGGAAGCTGACGTCACACACATCAGCCATCCTGCCACAGTAATGTCCTGAACAAGGTAGCGCTCGGTAAACGTGCACTGGCTCTTTGCAGAGAGCAGGAGGGAGCTCGCAAGGACCAGTAGAGGGAGGGAGAGAGCTGCTGTAAATGAGCAAGCAGAACAACCATGCAGTAAAAAGCACGCGAGAGAAAGACGTGTGTGTGTGTGTGTGTAGCAGTTCATTTTAAAGCGTAATGCACAGTTTAAGCAGCAATATTATCAAAGTATCGAGTAAACTGATTGTTAGTGCTGATGCGGGCTGGATTTGCTTCTTTGGAGTTGTTTGTTCAGGCCCCCATCGCCTGGATGAACTGGGACTATCAGCTGTTTGACTCGTTACTGCACCGTCAATCATTGTGGGATCTGGACCAGAAGACTTCGAACGGGTTTGAAAGAATGACATTTTATTATCTTTGAGAACTGTCCTAAACGGCTGAACTTTGTTCTTTCTATTGTTTTGGATTAGATATATTGACTCTCGCTATATTTTTGGTAATTTATGAATGAAGAAACAGGGACTGTTTTGTTTGCTTGATCTACGTGGATTAATACTCATCGTGAACTTTTTACAGACTTTTTTTTTTTTTTTTTTTGCTATATTGTCTTCCGACATTACTTGGTCTGTTTACCTGAAGTTTTACTGCTGCGTGGTTTTTGGTTTACAATAACATGTCTGCTTGATTAGATGTGTCTTTATAGCGCGCTTATTACTTGTTAAATGCTGCTACTAATTGAAAGTGATGCTCTTTTGTATTTCGTATTCTGTGTATATCTGATTTTCTGTATTGAATATGCACTATTGCACTTTATTAATCGGAGGGTGACCCCAACATTGCTAATTGTTTTTGCTGGGTGTGAATAACTTACTGTTGATTAACTGTGTACACATTTTAATGTATTATGTTAACTTGCTAATACAGCATTTATAGTTAGCCTTGCTTAAATACTGTTTTTGTTGGTTAAAATGTTTCCCCATGTTAATTGTATGGTGCTGTGTTACTGAATTATTTTTTCTAAATGTAAAGCATTCCATATTGACTTTTATGCCATTTCTAAATATTGAGTATTTAAAGTTATTTGTCTTTCTGATGGTATGAAATGGTATTGTTGTTTATCTAGTCATTCTTTTTGGGGGTTTAACAGAATAGCAATGTGACAGGAGCAGAACTGTCCCTGATTCTCAAACACAAACCCATTCAAGGGGCAATGTGACAGGAGCAGAACTGTCCCTGATTCTCAAACACAAACCCATTCATTATGTACTGAACAAGGGCAATGACAGGAGCAGAACTGTCCCTGATTCTCAAACACAAACCCATTCATTATGTACTGAACAAGGGGCAATGTGACAGGAGCAGAACTGTCCCTGATTCTCAAACACAAACCCATTCATTATGTACTGAACAAGGGGCAATGTGACAGGAGCAGAACTGTCCCTGATTCTCAAACACAAACCCATTCATTATGTACTGAACAAGGGGCAATGTGACAGGAGCAGAACTGTCCCTGATTCTCAAACACAAACCCATTCATTATGTACTGAACAAGGGGCAATGTGACAGGAGCAGAACTGTCCCTGATTCTCAAACACAAACCCATTCATTATGTACTGAACAAGGAGCAATGTGACAGGAGCAGAACTGTCCCTGATTCTCAAACACAAAGTCAGCAGCCATTGTTAAGCGTGATTTTCCAGACTATTATGGTTTGTAAAATTCACTTATTTGTTGCATTGTATTTATTATATTTGTATTATTGCTATAATGACTGCATTAGTGAAATGTTCTGACATAATGCAATCCAATAAGGATGGGAATTTTAAACATTTAAACATATAAACTCTAAAGAAATGGTTAAACGTTGAATATGCTAGACATGTAACCGGTCATGTGACAAATTTCACCAAACGCATATTTCTTCATGTATTCATTTTAGTAACTTCTCATCATATACAGCAGTCCGTCGCGTATCCGGCTGCTGTGCTGTCACAGTAAGGGCGGATATTCTAAAAAGGAAGGGGTTTGGCAATTGCCTCCAAGTAGTTTTTCTAATTGGTGCAACAGAAAGATTGACACTGGGGCGGGTTTTATTCTTAGTCGATCTGGAGCTTCATTGGTGCACTCTGTGTTCATGCTGTAGTAGGCGTGGTATGGGATCCAGTCCACATGGTGAGGGTTATTGACAAGCGGTTTTTCTGACGTGTTCAATGTTTAGGAGGTTTACGTACATTAGTATATAGAGGAGAGGGGCGTTAGATTTGAGTACTCAGGAAATTGTAGCTCAAGAACTCAAGCAATATATTTCTTGAAAATCCCACCCCTACTATCAGACCGCAAACTTTTTAATCTCTGAGGCAGACTTTAATATCAGTCACAGTGCTCTTTCCAATTCCAAAATCTTGTGCTATTTTATCCCTGGTAATTACCTTTTCCAGAAGTGAAAGTATTTCCAACTTTTTTTCAATTGTAACTCGCTTTTGCTTTCCTGTAGTCATTTTGCATTAATGTTGTACAGTGGGTGACGTTGCTGAAGAGCTTGATCATGTTCATCTTTTATTGATACGTTTTTTTTTAGGTTCCTGGTTTTTATTGTTAAATGAACCTTTAGGGCTCCTGAGTGATGCATCCAGTAAAGGCACTCTGTCCGGAGTGGAGGATACGCGCTATAGCTTGAAGCGTGTCAGTTCGAGTACAGGCTATGCCACTGCTGACTGTGGCCGGGAGTTCCCAGGGGACGGCGCACCATAGGCTAAGCGCTGCCCGGGCAGGGAGGGTTAGATCGGCTGGGGAATCCTTGACTCACCACGCACCAGCGACCCCTGTGGCTGGCAGAGCCTGCAATTCAGACCTGCGTGGTCCTACAACACTGCAGTTCTGTGATGGCTTCACGGTGGGCTTGCACTGAGGACGGGAGTGCTCATCTTCGTCTCTGCTGAGTTTAGTGCGGGGGGGGAGGGGGGGGATTGCAGTGGTGAACCAGGTTGAATAATTGGGCATTCCAAATTTAAAAAAAAAAGAACCTTCAAGAAACAGCGGGGTCATCTATGAAGCTCGACCGATGCAGCGCTAAATTGGCGGAGTGTACAGTAGCGCTCTGCCATGGCACAAATTTTACCCCGTCCTGAATGTATTAACTGCTTCTGCATTTAAGAACATCAAAAGAACATAAAGTTTACAAACGAGAGGAAGCCATTCGGCCCATCTTGCTCGTTTGGTTGTTAGTAGCTTATTGATCCCCGAATCTCATCAAGCAGCTTCTTGAAGGATCCCAGGGTGTCAGCTTCAACAACATTACTGGGGAGTTGGTTGGGGAGTTGCTTCCAGACCCTCACAATTCTCTGTGTAAAAAAAGTGCCTCCTATTTTCTGTAACATTACTTCTCTTGATTTTAAATTCAACACTTTATTATATATGAGCATCTTGTTGGCCTTTTTTATAGCTTCCCCACATTGTCTAGATTAAGACATTTCTGGGTCAACATAAATTCCTAGGTCTTTTTCATAGATTCCTTCTTCAATTTTAGTATCTCCCATATGGTATTTATAATGCACATTTTTATTGCCTGCATGCAGTACTTTACACTTTTCTCTATTAAATGTCATTTGCCATGTGTCTGCCCAGTCCTGAATGCTGTCTAGTTCACTTTGTATGACCTTTGCTGCTGCAGTGGTGTTTGCCACTCCTGTTATTTTTGTGTCGTCTGCAAATTTAACAAGTTTTCTTACTGTGCCAGAATCTAAATCATTAATGTAGATTAGGAATAGCAGAGGACCTAATACTGATCCCTGTGGTACTCCACTGGTTACCTCGCTCTCCTCTAATTCGTATTTTCTGTTTTGTACATATTAACCACTCCCTCATCCATGTGCATGCATTCTCAACCTGCGTTCAGAATCTTTTATGCAGGACTTTGACAAAAGCTTTCTGGAACTCTAAATAAACCATGTCATATGCTTTTTAATTATCCATTGTCGATGTTGCATTCTCAAAAAAATCAAGCAGGTTAGTTAAACACAATCTCCCTTTACTAAAACGATGCTGACTGTCTCCTAGGATACTGTTATCATATAGGTAATTTTCCATTTTGGATCTTATTATAGTTTACATATAATAGAAGTCAGGCTTATTGGTCTTTAGTTACCTGGTTCGGTTTTGTCTCCCTTTTTGTGGATCGGTATTGCGTTTGCAATTTTCCACTCCGTCGGTACATCCCCTGTGTCAAGAGACTGTTGCATGATCTTGGTTAGCGGTTTGTAAATAACTTGTTTCATTTCTTTGAGTACTGTTGGGAGGATCTCATCCGGCCCAGGGGATTTGTTTATTTTAAGAGCTCCTAGTCCCTTTAACAATTCTGCCTCTGTTATGCTAAAGTTATTTAAAACTGGATAGGAACAGGTCGACATGTCGGGCATGTTGTCCGTGTCCTCCTTTGTCGTATGTATCCTGCTTTGTATGTACGTATTTCTGCTTCTCCAAATGAGCTTCCTCGTATTGTTAAATTTAGGTTGCTGATTTGGAGGGGATGTGCTATTTATCAGACAAGTCTGAAAATCTGTGCAACAGCAGGCCCGTTTGGAGGGGGAGGCTTGGATTTTCAGAACACCGGCACTGCTGCGTGCGAGCGGTGCCTGGCTCTGTCAGCCCTGACTTTCATCCAACAAATCCCAAATAACGCCGCTGCTTAGCCGGTATGGAGCTATAATTTAATCCTCGGGGAGATCAGAAAGGTTAATGTGGACCCTAAATACTCTCCCCCTTCTCGGTACTCTCCCTGTTCCTGGGTTGTTCAGGAAGGTTAGGAGCCTGCACTCTGACGTAAGAAATACTTTATGACTGCTGCCATAATGCTCTTTCCTATCGGCTGCTTTCTGACTTTTTCTTCGCACTTGGACTTATTTGTGGACCCTTTTAGAGCTGGCGCAGCTGCGTAAATCTCATTTTAATTATCACAGACTTCATTTACAAATGAGCCCCACCTACAATTTGCCCATGCATATAATTAAGGCTTGACACGCCTTCAAATGCATGGCTAATGAGCGGCTGAGTGCATTGCACGATACATACGGGGGGGGGGGACTCTGAGCTATGGCCTTAATGCCATTGCAAACGCTTGATACATGATCCCCAAACTATTCTAAAAACATTATACTATCCCATTTTTTTTTTTTTTAATATGTATGTAGTTCTATCTGCACTGACCATTTTAATTACAACCGTTGGACATTTAAATATAAAATATTTCAGTATATCCTTTGGTGTGTACATTTTTTTTTTTTTTTTTTTACTTTGTAGTTAAATCTTTGTGATATTGAAATGTTTGTTTATTTAGGGTTAATTTGCTTAGAAATACTAACCAGGGCTGTCGTTATACATCAGAATGTAATATAAAGAGTGTATGTAGATATGGTTTAAATGTTTAAACGCTGACACCTGCATAGCATTTAAATAATCATAAAAATGTACTAAAAGCATATCCCTACAATCCAGCACACAGAGCAATGATTACAGCTCTCTTCTGTATAAAGCAGTGTGATCCAGCACACAGAGCAATGATTACAGCTCTCATGTATAAAGCAGTGTGATCCAGCACACAGAGCAATGATTACAGCTCTCTTCTGTATAAAGCAGTGTGATCCAGCACACAGAGCAATGATTACAGCTCTCTCATGTATAAAGCAGTGTGATCCAGCACACAGAGCAGTGATTACAGCTCTCATGTATAAAGCAGTGTAATCCAGCACACAGAGCAATGATTATAGCTCTCATGTATAAAGCAGTGTGATCCAGCACACAGAGCAATGATTACAGCTCTCTCATGTATAAAGCAGTGTGATCCAGCACACAGAGCAGTGATTACAGCTCTCATGTATAAAGCAGTGTGATCCAGCACACAGAGCAATGATTACAGCTCTCTCATGTATAAAGCAGTGTGATCCAGCACACAGAGCAGTGATTACAGCTCTCTTCTGTATAAAGCAGTGTGATCCAGCACACAGAGCAATGATTACAGCTCTCTTCTGTATAAAGCAGTGTGATCCAGCACACAGAGCAATGATTACAGCTCTCATGTATAAAGCAGTGTGATCCAGCACACAGAGCAATGATTACAGCTCTCTTCTGTATAAAGCAGTGTGATCCAGCACACAGAGCAATGATTACAGCTCTCTCATGTATAAAGCAGTGTGATCCAGCACACAGAGCAATGATTACAGCTCTCATGTATAAAGCAGTGTGATCCAGCACACAGAGCAATGATTACAGCTCTCTCATGTATAAAGCAGTGTGATCCAGCACACAGAGCAATGATTACAGCTCTCTTCTGTATAAAGCAGTGTGATCCAGCACACAGAGCAATGATTACAGCTCTCTTCTGTATAAAGCAGTGTGATCCAGCACACAGAGCAATGATTACGGCTCTCTTCTGTATAAAGCAGTGTGATCCAGCACACAGAGCAATGATTACAGCTCTCATGTATAAAGCAGTGTGATCCAGCACACAGAGCAATGATTACAGCTCTCTTCTGTATAAAGCAGTGTGATCCAGCACACAGAGCAATGATTACAGCTCTCTCATGTATAAAGCAGTGTGATCCAGCACACAGAGCAATGATTACAGCTCTCATGTATAAAGCAGTGTGATCCAGCACACAGAGCAATGATTACAGCTCTCTTCTGTATAAAGCAGTGTGATCCAGCACACAGAGCAGTGATTACAGCTCTCTTCTGTATAAAGCAGTGTGATCCAGCACACAGAGCAATGATTACAGCTCTCATGTATAAAGCAGTGTAATCCAGCACACAGAGCAATGATTACAGCTCTCATGTATAAAGCAGTGTGATCCAGCACACAGAGCAATGATTACAGCTCTCTTCTGTATAAAGCAGTGTGATCCAGCACACAGAGCAGTGATTACAGCTCTCATGTATAAAGCAGTGTGATCCAGCACACAGAGCAATGATTACAGCTCTCTTCTGTATAAAGCAATGTGATCCAGCACACAGCGCAATGATTACAGCTCTCTTCTGTATAAAGCAGTGTGATCCAGCACACAGAGCAATGATTACAGCTCTCATGTATAAAGCAGTGTGATCCAGCACACAGAGCAATGATTACGGCTCTCTTCTGCATAAAGCAGTGTGATCCAGCACACAGAGCAATGATTACAGCTCTCATGTATAAAGCAGTGTGATCCAGCACACAAAGCAGTGATTACAGCTCTCTTCTGTATAAAGCAGTGTGATCCAGCACACAGAGCAATGATTACAGCTCTCATGTATAAAGCAGTGTGATCCAGCACACAGAGCAATGATTACAGCTCTCTTCTGCATAAAGCAGTGTGATCCAGCACACAGAGCAATGATTACAGCTCTCATGTATAAAACAATGTGATCCAGCACACAGAGCAATGATTACAGCTCTCTTCTGTATAAAGCAGTGTGATCCAGCACACAGAGCAATGATTACAGCTCTCTTCTGTATAAAGCAGTGTGATCCAGCACACAGAGCAATGATTACAGCTCTCATGTATAAAGCAGTGTGATCCAGCACACAGAGCAATGATTACAGCTCTCTTCTGTATAAAGCAGTGTGATCCAGCACACAGAGCAATGATTGCAGCTCTCATGATTTTTTTTATTACTAGAAAAGATTAATCTGATTTCTGTTTTTTTTAGGAATATGTCCCAATAAGTGTGGTGAGTATTAAAAAAACAAAATTGTAAAACTCATTGTCTCGCTCTCTCACACATCCTCTCCCTCTGTCCTCCTCTTTTAATTTCAAACAGTCTTGCATTGTTGCCAATGCAGCAAACGTACAGAAATGTCGAACATTCCCATCTGTACTAGAACTCCCAGTCTAAACGGCATCTACTGAAGGCATCTACTCTGCTCTCTCTCTGTCTCTCTCTTGCTTAGTACAGAGCTGTATTCTATGATTCTCTCACTCAGTACAGAGCTGTATTCTATGATTCTCTCTGTCTCTCAGGTACGATGCATCAGCAGGTATTGAGCTGTGACTCGTGTGAGCTGGTGGTTTATCCGTGTCAAACTAAACACCCATTCGAACCCTGCAAAGGTAAGAGATACTTTTTAACTTAACCCTTTGCGGCCCTATGTCAGACCAGGTCCCACATTACAATTTTCCCTTTCCGGTCCATCAAAAAGACGTAACGCACAAGTCTCTAGTTGTTTTTTCTCCGGAAAAAGCAGAGAAAAGCTTTCAATGGCCGAATGAGACCGATAGGAGCCAAGAGAAGCTGGGGGGGGGGGAAGGGGGTCGGATCTGAGCAATACGCATAGTCCCTTCACCACAGACATAACATGGACATAAACAAACAATATAGCTGCTTCCGCATCCAGCACTCAAAGAATATCACAGACATTTGCCAAGCTTTTTGAGAAGTTATACTAATAAAACTAGAGTTGCTCGCAACTTTACGGCTTCCAAGCAGTTATCGTGAAATTTAAGCGCATTGGTTAGCGCACTATGTACAAAATTTTTCACAGCTGTGCTATTTACAATTCATCACAAGAAGGCTTTTGAAAATTGCTCAATTTTCATTAAATCCAAGATGGCTGGCACAGCATGTGACCAAAGGCCGCCATACTGACCATGGCACAACATCCCATAGTCCTCTTCATCCATGTCAAATTTCATGCTTTAGTGCAGCCGATCAGAAGTTATAGGCAGTTTTATAGTCAGGTGCGTATGTTGATGATGTCATACATCACCGTTTGACCTTAAGGAGAGATCAGAGGTCACCTGACGATGACAGTTTTTCATAGCACATATGACTTCCTGTACGTGTTCCATTATAACTTTGACCCTGTCGGCACGCCCTAGAAGATAAAATTTCAACGTAAATTCCAAGATGGCCGCCGCACCGTGTGAGCAATCTGTTTCAAATTTCAGCAGTTATTACTTTCCAATGGTCTGTGCAATTGTGTTGACATTGAAGAGTATAAGTGCAATGGTGTTCTTGTTAAGGGTTGCAAAAGTTTTTTTTACAATTATCAATATGGCCACCAAACCATGTGACCAAATTGTGTCATTTTCATATCACCAGTACTTCACGTGAGTCTCTATGGTCATATAAAGTTTCATGACTGTAGTGTATTGCACCTTGGATTTATGCACAAATGTATGAAAATAGAGCCGTCGTGAAACGGTTATTTACACGCTGTGGCCATGTTTTTTAGCGATAAAGCGTGGATTTTACAAACGGTAGAAAGGACCTGGTCATGAACATGCGTGCCAATTTAGGTGTCGATTGACGTTGCGGTTTAAGACAAGAAGATTGTTGAATATTTGGCTCTAATCCAGCTTAGCGGGCAAAGTAATTGTTCAATCGACCTCGATTGAACATGTTTTTTATAGGCCATTGCTGCACTATCTGCTGCCATTGTCATAGTTCATCCTTAAGTTGTTTTTAACTGCAAGAGTTTTGAAAAATTCCCAAAATTTCCACGAGATCCAATATGGCGGTCGAACCATGTGACTTTTTCATTTGGGGATGCCAGTCTGGTTGTCCAGCCATAGGCATCTATTTACGTATGCGTTTTCATAACTCTGCGATGATGTTTGGGAAGAAAAATAATAATAACTAGAGTTGCGAGCAACTGTACGGCTTCCAAGCAGTTATCGTGACATTTAAGCGCATTGGTTATTATAGATGAAACGTTATCATCACAACTGTGCTAACTGTGTCGATTTTGGCACAGATATTGGAATTATTGGTTAGTAGGCAATTTAAATTTTATTTGGATGCACACAAAATCCTAAATAGTATGCAGTCCTATAGACTTTGAAAATAATGCATATAAGAGACTAACATTGCTCTAAATTCTAGATCACTCTTTGTTTGAGTTTGTGTGCGTGTGTGTGAGCGTGTGGTGCCCTATTCTTCATTTTGCAATATAAAATAAAGTCTACAGCATGTATTGGTTCTTGTATATTTTAATGTCACTATCATTTAATGTGCATTTGTAAAGCAACAGAAAGTGATAATAGTGCAACGATTGGCTATCGGGTGCAATTGGCTCAAATCCAAGACAAATTATTTCATAATAAATCACATCCAAAGTTATATTATAGCACTCAATAGTTAACCATCTGGCCCAACAAACATTTATATCCAGCTGAATCAAAAACATCATATTGCACACTTGATAAACCCATTATAGTTTGCGCATAAATAGTAATTATTGCACATCAATAGTAGCCCAGTTATATTGCACACCTTAATCATGTATATTACACATAAGCTAGTTATATTGCACACCTTGGTTAATCATGTATATTGTGATCAGTGAAAAAAAAACCTCCAGACGTCTTTTAAATAATGCACTGGGAGATTCGTTGCCATATATTCAGGATTGGCGACTGTCGTTTTGTTAGTTTAGTCTTAATTATAACTATCACTTGCTTTTGTAAATAGCTGCTACTCAAACAACAGTACGACAGAAAAGCTGCTGACGCAGCTCCATTTACTTAAATACTATAATACCCAACAATGATATACTTTTTATTATTAAAGCCAGCATAGTTATCTAAAGGGCTGTGTATAACTTTCTGTCCCTTTGCAGTTTCTGTATTAGTGTTCGTGTTATGAAACGCGCAAAATGTGGCGAAAACATCAACTTCTCATAGACCTCTACTATTATACAAAGCTTCATAAGTCTACTGCATTGTAACACTGACATATACTGCAATTTAAAAGTAGTATTACTAAACTGCTTTTATGTAACATTTACCAGGGGCAGTATATAACACCAAATTAGTCGTGGCTTTTAAGAAATTACTACAGTTAAATGCTTTAGCTAGAAAGTATTCACAAATCAGTCACCATACATATAACACTCTACATACACTGACAATGCTTGTATGTTGAGTTTTGAAAATGCACGTTTTTCTTAAAGACTGTAGACATCATACAAAAGCGTGCAATTGAAAAAAGTCAAAATATTTAGTGGGGCTATAGCCCGACTTAGCCAATATGTTCCTACGCCTATGGTAAAAATAATTATATGACGATTTTTAAGGAAACTGTATTCGTGTGACTTGTAAAGATCATGTATTAAACATGTAATTGTTTTGATTGTGTTGTGGTTTAAAAATAATAGTGCAGTTATTTTATTTTATTTGGCTTCTGTTCACTTACAACAGCGTTCGTTAAAAAAAAAAAAAGATTACATAACATCTATGTACAGCCCGAGATCACGGATCAGCTGCTCAGCTACAAATATACTAAAATGTCCGCTTTTGGGGGTGATTCTCCGTTAATATCTATGCGAACTTCACAGTTACAGTGCTATTTTATAAAGCAAGCGATTCTGAAAAGTTCTGTCTATCCTATTCTTTATCTAAAATGAATAGTTAATGAAAGATTCGCTTGCAAAGTTGCCCCCCCATGCCTCTTTTTAAATGAGTTACGCACGCGGCGGATGCAGGATTTGTGACTGTTTGACCACAGTTCAGTCGTAAAAATAATTATATGACGATTTTTAAGCAAACTGTATTCGTGTGACTTGTAAAGCTCATGTATTAAACATGTAAGTGTTTCGATTGTGTTGTGGTTTAAAAAGAATAGTGCAGTTGTTTTTATTTTTTTATTTTATTTGGCTTCTGTATACTTACAACAGCGTTTAAAAAAATGATTACCTAACATCTATGTACAGCCCGAGATCATGGTATTTTTTTTTTAAATACTTACAATGTGTACAGGTCTGCCTGCATGTCCATGAGTTTACTTTTAGAAAACAAACATTACAGCAGAGAATTTGGTCAGCTACAGATATACTAAAATGTCAGCTTTTTGGGGTGATTCTCCGTGAATAACTATGCGATCTTCACAGTTACAATGGTATTTTATAGAGCAAGGGAATCTGAATAGTTCTGTCTGTACTATTCTTTATCTAAAATGAATAGTTAATGAAAGATACGCTTTTAAATGTTATGTGCGCTGCGGTTGCAGGATTTGTGACTGTTTGACCACAGTTCAGTCGTAAAAATAATTATATGACGATTTTTAAGCAAACTTAAAAATCGACTTGTGACTTGTAAAGCTGATGTATTAAACATGTAATTGTTTCGATTGTGTTCTGCATTAAGATGTTTTTTTTCGAGTACCTTCTGTGCAGTCGTGTTCTAAAGAAAAAAAATCGGTTAACAACACATTCTTGTACTACCCGAGCTCAGTCATTTTTTGTAATACTTGGTGTGTGTGTGTGAGAGAATGTGTAGTTTTGTAACGCCAGCCTTTCCGTGTAATTACTGTGTTTTAAGTTACATGAGTTAGTGAAACGGTTCTTGACAGACACCACCAAAAGAATGGCTGCTTTTAAGATTTTTTTTGCTCAATTTCCATGGTAAGCTGTCCCCAATGGTGGGAATGTGTCATTTCAGGGTATAATTTGGCATGTCACCCATATTGATTGGCTCATGGCAGCCATGTTTGTTGATGTAGGAACTTTTCCTGACTAACTTTTTTAGAGGACAGTACAAAGATAACTTATACCCAAGATTAATGTCAATCAGCCAAAGGGCTCATGAGGAGTTGTTGTTTAAGCGTTTTACACAAAATCCAACATAGCTGCCACACCATGTGACAGATCCATTTTTCCTTAAGTAGAATCATTCGTGGACATGAGCGCACTACGTACAAAATTTTTCACAGCTGTACTATTTACCGTTCATGAGAACAAGACTTTTGAAAATTGCACAAAAAATGTCATTAAATCTAAGATGGCTGCCACACCATGTGACCAAAGCCCGCCATATTGACCATGACACAACATCACATAGTCCTCAACATCCGTGTCAAATTTTGTGCATTTTGGTGAAGCATAGGCAGTTTTATAGCCAATTGCGTATGTTGATGATGTCATGCAGCGTGGACGCCATGATTTTCACAGTAGCAACTTCCCTTGAACAAGCGTAACAGATGACCATGCTGAGATGTTTTATTCCAATTTTTGTTTCAATCGGATAAGCGGTTTCACAGAAGAAGATGTTTGAATTTTGATGATTTTATATTTTTATGGTAATTTTATGTCATTAATCAATGTGGTTACCAAACCACAGAACCAATCAGCTTCATATCAACAACAGTTAATCATGGACTATCCCTCAACATGTATAGCAATTTTCAGAACTCTGCAGTAAGCGGTTTCCTATACATAGGCGTTTTAACAAATTCCACAAAATCCAATATGGCTGCCGATATGACTTGCGCCTTAACCCTTTGCGGTCCATTGTCGGACCTGGTCCAACACTGCAATTATTCCTATCCGGTCCATTGTCAGACCCTGTCCGACATCATCAAAAAAACACAAAAAACGGGTTTCTAGTCGTTTTTTCTCCGGAAAAAGCCGAGAAAACCATTCAATGGCCGAGTGGGAGCGACAGGAGCCGAGACAAGCCGATAAAAAAAAAAAAAAAAAAAAAAGGCGTATCTCATGAATAGTCATACATGCCCCTGTCATTACATAGGGGTGGTCATAAGGAAACAAGCTGGCTGTTGCTGAATCAGCGCACAGAGAATATCACGGACATTTGCAGAGCTTTTTTGAGATGTTATATTAATAAAATAATGACTTGGATTGCATTATTGAGGAGTTTGGTGATAAAACGAGTGATCAGGAGATGATTGATCGGTATGTACGACTATTATTATTATTATTATTATTATTTATTTATTAGCATATGTGAAAGCGATAGCGAACGAAAGGGTGGGGCGGGGCTGGAGATGCCTAGTGAGTGCTTCGTTGATATGCCGGGCCTTTTTAACCCGTTTAACTGTGGGGAAAAAAAATACTTTTAAACAGCGCGTCTAAAATTAACTGCGCGTGTGAAAATAAATTGGACCTGACGCGCCTGACACGCACTTAATAAATGGACTGCAAAGGGTTAATCGATGTGGTTGCCAAACCACATAACCAGTCAGCTTCGTATTAACAACAGTTAATCGTGGACTATCCCTCAACATGTATAGCAATTTTCAGAACTCTGCAGTAAGCGGTTTCCGATACATAGGCATTTTAACAAATTCCACAAAATCCAATATGGCTGCCGAACCATGTGACTTGCGCAAGTTTGGACACCTGACCTGTTATCTGCACATAGCCACCAACCTACACACTCTATTTCATAAGCCTGCGATGAGGTCTCGGAAGAAAGAAGAAAAATAATAATAATAACTAGAGTTGCTAGCAACTATAAAGGCTTCCAAGCAGTTATCGTGAAATTTAAGCGCATTGGTTATTATAGATGAAATGTTATCATCACAACTGTACTAACTGTGTAAATTTTGGCACAAATATGAGACTTTTGAAAATTCCCCGAAATTGTCATTAAATCTAAGATGGCTGCCACACCATGTGACCAAAGGCTGCCATATTGACCACGGCACAACATCCCATAGTCCTCTACATCCATGTCAAATTTTGTTTATTTTGGTGCAGCCGATCAGAAATTAGACAGTTTTATAGCCAGGTGCGTATGTTGATTACATGCATCACGTCTGACCTTTAGGAGAGGTCAGAGGTCACAGGCGATGACATTTTTTCGTAGAGCACATATGACTTCCTATACGTGTTCCATTATAACTTTGACCCTGTCGGCACACCCTAGGAGTTAAAATTTCAACGTAAATTCCAATATGGCCGCCGCACCGTGTGAGCAATCGGTTTCAATCTTCAGCAGTTATTACTTTCCAACGGTCTGTACAATTGTGTCGACACTGAAGAGCATAAGTGCAACAGTGTTCTTGTTATGGGTTGCAAAAGTTTTTTTACAATTATCAATATGGCTGCCAAACCATGTGACCAAAATGTGTCATTTTCATATCACCAGTACTTCACGTGAGTCTCTATGGTCATATAAAGTTTCATGACTGTAGTGTATTGCACCTTGGATTTATGCACGAATGTATGAAAATAGAGCTGTCGTGAAACGGTTATTTGCGTGCCGCGGCCATGTTTTGTAACAAAAAAGCGTGTATTTTACAAACAGTACAAAGGACCTGGTCATGAACATGCGTGCCAATTTACGTGTCAATTGACATTGCGGTTTAAGACAAGAAGATTGTTGAATATTTGGCGCCAATCCAGCGTAGCGGGCAAAGTAATTGTTCAGTCGACCTCGATTGAACATATGTTTTTTATAGGCCATTGCTGCACTATCTGCTGCCATTGTCACAGTTCCACCTTAAGTTGTTTTTAAAGGCAAGAGTTTTGAAAAATTCCCAAAATTTCCACAAGATCCAATATGGCGGTCGAACCATGTGACTTTTTCTTTCGGAGACGCCAGTCTTGTTGTCCACCCATAGGCATCTACATACGTATGCGTTTTCATAACTCTGCGATGATGTTTGGGAATAATAATAATAATAACAATATTAATAATAATAATAATAAACACAGCAATAACAATAGGCTTCCCCAGCCTACGGCTTGGAAGCCTAATAATCACTTGGATCGCATTATTGAGGAGTTTGGTGATTTAAAACGAGTGATCAGGAGATGATTTATCAGTATGCATGACTATGAAGAGGTATGTGATAAATATAGTGAACAAGGGGTGGGGCGGGGCTGGAGATGCAGTACTGAGTGTCCTGTTGATATGCAGTGCCTTTTAAACCTGTTTTACTGTGAAAAAAAAATACTTTTAAACAGCGCGTCTAAAATAAACTGCGCATGTGAAAATAAATTGGACCTGATGCGCACTTAATAAATGGACCGCAAAGGGTTAACAGTTCTTTATTGCAATGGTAAAGGCACTTGGGATCCCAGTGACTCTGGGATCAACTGAAGCCTACCCAGCAACCACAGTAAAATAACTAAAAACAGTACTTCTACTAAACAATACAAAACCAAAGCAAAAAAAATAAATAAAAAATTTCTAGAAATTAAAAAGCAGACAATAAAATTGATTTAATAATTCAGGGTGAGGATTTTTAAAAGAGCCCGGTAAGCTCTCCCTCCGCACTCACAGAACACAGTATGTCTCCCACACACACCAGCTCTCCTGAAAGCCTTCTGCATTATTAACCAAGTTAAAGTAGGCCAAGTTCACCTTTAACCTACTCACCACGAGCACTCTGAACACCCTGCATTCTCGAGGTTTCGAGTTGGTACGGGGAGTGGTGGCACTTTGTGGTCAACTGCCCCCTTGAGGAGGAGGAATCCTAGCCGGAGGGCAGCTAGGATGCCTACTCGAGTGGGTTCCCCGTCTGCAGGAAGGGGGGGGGGGGGGGCACTTCCCGGTCAACTGTCCCCTCCTCCAGGAGAAGGAACAACGGTGGGAGGCCCCAGCGCTAAGGCCAGCATTGCCACTGACCGCGCCACCACAGCCAGAGTATGCTACGCGACCACCACTGCTGTAGGGCACCGCACTGAAGCCAGCATTGCTGCTGCCAGCGCTAAGGGAGAAGCTCCACTATCAGCATCAGCTCCTCTACTGGCTGCACGTCCGGAGCTGCCAGCATTTCCGCTGTCAGCATTGCCACTGACAGCATAGCCAGGGCTGCAGTGCGCCGCACTGCTGTCAGCATTGCCACTTGTAGTGTTGCCATTGCTGGCTGGGGGTCTGGAGGAGGCAGTATTTAGAACATAAGAGAGGTTACAAACAAGAGGAGGCCATTCAGCCCATCTTGCTTGTTTGGTTGTTAGTAGCTTATTGATCCCAGAATCTCATCAAGCAGCTTCTTCAAGGATCCCAGGGTGTCGGCTTCAACATTTACTGGGGAGTTGGTTCCAGACTCCCACAATTCTTTGTGTAAAAAAAGTACCTCCTATTTTCTGTTCTGAATGCCCCTTTATCTAATCTCCATTTGTGACCCCTGGTCCTTGTTTCTTTTTTCAGGTCGAAAAAGTCCCCTGGGTCGACATTATCTATACCTTTTAGGATTTTGAATGCTTGAATCAGATCGACGCGTAGTCTTCTTTTTTTCAAGACTGAATAGATTCAATTCTTTTAGCCTGTCTACATACGACATGCCTTTTAAACTCGGAATAATTCTGGTTGGTCTTCTTTGAACTCTCTCTAGAGCAGCAATATCCTTTATGTAGCGAGTTGACCAGAACTGAACATAATATTCTAGATGAGGTGTTACTAATGCATTGTAAAGTTTTAACATTACTTCCCTTGATTTAAATTCAACACCTTTGACAATATATCCAAGCATTTTGTTGGCTTTTTTTTTATAGCTTCCCCACATTGTCTAGATGAAGAAATCTGAGTCAACATAAACTCCTAGGTCTTTTACATAGATTCCTTCTTCAATTTCCGTATCTCCCTGTGACAGAGATCGAATGAGTCTTAGTGTTAGATCTCCCTCTCGACCTGTGAGAGCACGGTGTACGAGGAACAGAGTACCCTTAATGAAATGGCACGACAATTTATTCCGTAGGGTAGATGGAAGTCGGTCAGTTCGGAAGGGGGCGGAGCTATGGCACCCGAGCTCAGTGACCCAGACGGTAAGCGGCGTGGCATCCGAGGACTGGAGGAGCGGATGCGCTCGTTAACCTCGGGGTCATGGGCGAGGGTATAAATAGGGGGCATGGCTTGAGTGATCTGTTCCTTTGCATATGGTTAAATTATATGACCAAGAAGGAGCCCGTATTGTGGAATCGACCGTGAGTGTTTTGTGTCTGTGTCCTAACACTGTGTGTGTTGTGTGTTGTTTTCTCACTAAAGATTACTGAGCACGATCCGGAGCTGCAGCCGCAGGCCAGCCAAAAAGCCGGACTTCACCACTCACCTTTTCACTACCGGAACTGTCTTTTTGTTTGCACCTTTTAGCACTTGAATCACGCACTGTCTTTGTGTTTGTGTTTAGTGTGGGTGTCTGAACGGGACTTTGGGGTTGCGGGTCAAACCCGTAGGATTATAAATAGAAGTGATACACGCCGCTGTATCACTTCCAGCCCTATTATTATTTACAGGTTTTGCCTTGAGGCTCTGGACATTTATTAAATTAAATAAACACCCTTGCACCTGTACCAACGTTTGTCTGTGTGATTATTCTGCACTGCACTCACCTGCATCGTCATTACCACTTTGCCACACGTGGTGTCAGAAGTGGGATGGATACACGCAACACTGTCGGCGCTGCTGGAGCAGCTGGACAGCAGACGGGAGGTGGAGGAAAGACGGAGAGAGGAGAGGTACACTGCGCTGATCGAGAGGGTCGGGCTGGCAATACCTCCCACAGCATCAGCGAACGCAGCTTCATAGCGCCCAAAGCAGGGACGCATAAAATGACGGGCGGATGATGATCCAGAAGCATACCTGGTGGCATTTGAGCGGCTGGCTACCACCGCGTCATGGCCCCGACAGTTCTGGGCAAGCCAGCTGGGACCCTGCCTGATTGGGGAAGCGCAGGCAGCCTACCAGGCGATGGGGATGACGACGCCGCTCAATATGACCTGGTAAAGCTGGCTATTCTCCGCCGTCTTAATATTACGGAGGAAACGCGCGAGTGAGGTTCAGGGAGTACAGGAGGTCCCCGAACGTGACGCCCCAGGGTGGTAAAGAGAAGCTCTGTGACCACATGATACACTGGCTCACCCCGGCGCTAAAAACAACTGCCCAGATGGGGAGGCCATCGTCATTGAGCAGTTTTGTCATGTGGTCGGCGCCGAGACCCAAGGATGGATAATGGGCGCCACAACCCCGACACCCTGGAACAGGCAGTCAAGCTCGCTGAGGACTTGAGGACTCCTGGTATCCGCCCAGACCGGGCTACTCACCCCGCTACCTCAACGGAGCGGCCGAGCCCCACCTCCTCTCTCTGCTCCACCAACCCCACCACCAGGACCGGTTCAACGACCTCCGAGAGCACCAACCCCAATGGGCGACCTTGCCTCCTCTTCATGGAGACCAAGGTTGGCCCCCAGCTGGGGTAGAGGTGCTGCCCCTGCCCCGTTGCCATACCAGCAGCGGGACAGACCATTTAACACTGTGCCCTCCTTTCCCCTACCTGTTTTAGGTGCCGCCAGCCGGGACATCAGGCTAGGGTCATGCCCATCTGCGATGGAGTGTGACGTGGCCGCCTGTAATCTGGCATCTGAAGCGGTAAGCGAGGAAAAAATGGTCGGGAGGGGCCTTGTATTGTTAAGGTGATTTTGGAAATGTGAAAACCCATGCATTAGTGGACACAGGGTGTGGTCAGACCTTAATTAGAGCATCTCTTAGGCGGTATGGTGTGGCAGCCAAGGTCAGGTGGCGATCTCCTGTATCCATGGAGACACGGCAACATACCCCACAGTAAAAGCATATTTATCGGTCGATCCGATTAAACGTTCCCTGGTAGTTGGGGTAGCGGAAGGTTACCACATCCCGTTATTCTGGGTCGGGACTGGCCCAACTATAAAGATTTATTGAAATTAAGGGCAGTCCCGCCATACACGCAAATGTGGCAGAAAAAGTAGAAGGGGAAATGATTGGTAATGTTTTTCCCTTTCAAGCGGAAATGTTCTCTCCCCTGTTCCGCCGAAAAAAAAAACAAACAAAGAGAGAAGGCTGCGGAAATGGGAGGGAGCGTTAATGAGACAAGGCTGGGGGCTGGTGGGAGCCTGTTATAACGGTGAAAAACGTCAGTCGAGGGGGTCGAACGCAGTGTGACCGAGAGGGCGAGGTTACTGGGCCATCAAGGGCAGATGTTACTCCGCCCGCTCAATATACCGGACATGTGGCACTCAAATGTGAACCTAGTGTGGGAGCAGAAAAATGACCCATCACTGGTGCACATTTGGGGACAGGTCCGGTCCATTGAAGGTAAGGATGTTGAAGGCGCTGGGGCACTAGTATTTCCACACTTCATTATCAAGGGGCAATTACTATATAGGGTAAACCTGGCCACGGGCACAGGACATCCTGTAACACAATTATTGGTTCCCCCGTCTTGTCGACTGGAGGTCATGAGGCTGGCGCATGATATCCCTTTTGCGGGGCACCTCGGAGTTGACAAGACAAGGGAACGGATATTGGCTCGATTCTTTTGGCCAGGTCTTTATAAGGAAGTGTCGAAATATGTAGCCACATGCCCAGACTGCCAGCGTAGTAGCGCCGGGTCGAACGCGCCCGCCCCTTTGGTCCCACTGCCGATTATTTCCACCCCCTTTGAACGCATCGCAGTGGACATAGTCGGCCCTTTGCTACCTTCTGACTCCGGGTATACGCATATCTTAGTGGTGGTAGATTACGCAACGCGATACCCAGAGGCAGTTCCATTGAGGTCCACTAGTGCTGCTGCGATAGCCAAAGAACTAGTGCAGATTATGGCAAGAGTAGGGATCCCCAACGAGATATTGACTGATCATGGAACTAATTTCTTGTCAAATACGCTACAGCAGGTATATAAATTACTAAAAATACGTCCCATCAGAACGTCGGTTTATCATCCACAGACGGACGGATTGGTGGAACGTTTCAATCAGACTCTAAAGGCGATGCTGAGACGATTTGTGAATCAAGAGCAAAAACATTGGGCATCGCTTCTTCCCTACCTCCTTTTTGCAGTGAGAGAGGTGCCGCAGAGTTCGACAGGGTTCTCCCCTTCGAGCTCTTTGTACGACCGACAGCCTCGTGGGCATTCTCGATCTGTTGAGAGAGGGGTGGGAGGAGCACAAAGGCTCGTCAAAAAAATGTAGTGCAGCATGTGCTCCTACTTAGAGATCGCCTAGATTTGGTCGGTCGTTTGGCCCAAGACAATCTCAGATCGGCTCAGCATCGACAACAGCAGCATTACAATCAAAATGCATTAATCCGAACTTTTCGGCCTGGAGACAAGGTAATGCTGCTACTTCCCTCATCGGAATCCAAACTATGTGCTAAATGGCAAGGGCCATATGAGGTGATTCGGGCTATAGGAAAGGTGAATTACGAAATTAAACAGCCCGATCGCCAGAAAAAAAATAAATTTATCACATAAATTTATTAAAGCCCTGGCAGGCAAGAGAGGTGTTATTCATAGCCCCAGGCAATATAGAGGATGATTTAGGGCCCGAGCTAGAACCCTCTAGCACAAAGAACATTTCGATGGGGAACAGTTACTTCCTGATCAGCAACGTGAACTACGCAGGTTAATTGAGGAATTTAGCGATGTTTTTTCTAACGCCCGGTAGAACTAACCTTGCTGAATATGACATTATCTCTCCCCAGGTGTCACAGTGCGAGAGAGACCTTACGGATCCCGGAAAGTCGACGGAGTGGCGTTCGCAAAGAGGTATGGGACATGCTCGAACTTGGGGTGATTGAGCCTTCCAGGAGCGAGTGGTGCAGTCCAATTGTGATAGTGGCCAAAAAAGGACGGCACCAACCGCTTCTGCGTTGATTTCCGCAAGGTAAACGCTATTGCCAAGTTTGATGCGTATCCCATGCCTCGGGTCGACGAACTTCTAGATAGACTGGGGACGGCGAGGTTCATCTCCACTCTGGATCTGACGAAGGGATATTGGCAGATCCCGTTAACTCGTAGTTCTAGAGAGAAAACCGCATTTTCAACACCAGAGGGGCTGTTTCATTTTACAACCATGCCGTTTGGGTTACATGGTGCGCCTGCTGCCTTCCAGAGACTGATGGACCAGGTTTTACACCCACATCGTGAATATGCGGCAGCGTATATTGATGATGTGGTCATTTACAGCTCCACCTGGCGAGAGCATTTGGCTAGGATCACAGCCGTCCTTCAGTCTCTAAGGGCAGCCCGGCTGACAGCTAACTTGCGAAAATGTGCGTTTGCAAAAAAAGAAACACAATATTTGGGATTTGTAATGGGGAATGGCAGGGTGAAACCCGTTGTCTCCAAGGTCCAGGCCTTGGTAGACGCGGCAATCCCCAAAACCAAGGCTCAAGTGAGGTCGCTACTGGGGTTAGCCGGTTATTACCGCCGCTTTATCCCCGAGTATGCCACAGTGGTTAATCCCTTAGTTGACCTCACCAAAAAAGAGCGCACCAAATTCAATTAAATGGTCAGAAGAATGTCAGGGGCGTTTAATACTGTTAAGCAGAGACTTTGCCAGGCCCCTGCTCTCATCACTCCAGACTTCACTAAGAGATTCATCCTCCACACCGATGCTTCGGATGTCGGTTTGGGTGCAGTCCTGTCTCAAATGGTAGGAGTAGAACACCCTGTTCTGTACATAAGTAAAAAATGCTCCCTCGGGGCGCAACTACCTCGTCGAAAAAGAGTGTTTGGCCATTAAATGGGCTACTCACTCTTTAAGATACTACCTGCTGGGACACTCATTTGATCTTGTCACTGACCACGCCCCACTCAAGTGGTTAAGCACAATGAAGGACAGCAATGCCCGGATAACTCGGTGGTATCTGGCATTGCAGCCCTTCATGTACCATATGGTACACCGTGCGGGGAAAGACCACCAAAATGCGGATTATTTTTCCCGGGAGGGGGGAGTAATGGGAAAGATAGGTTTAGCCGAGTGTTCCTTCGGCTCCACTCTGAGCGGTGGGATATGTGACAGAGATCGAATGAGTCTTAGTGTTAGATCTCCTCTCGACCTGTGAGAGCACGGTGTACGAGGAACAGAGTACCCTTAATGAAATGGCACGACAATTTATTCCGAGGGTAGATGGAAGTCGGTCAGTTCGGAAGGGGGCGGAGCTATGGCACCCGAGCTCAGTGACCCAGACGGTAAGCGGCGTGGCATCCGAGGACTGGAGGAGCGGATGGGCGAGGGTATAAATAGGGGGCATGGCTTGAGTGATCTGTTCCTTTGCATATGGTTAAATTATATGACCAAGAAGGAGCCCGTATTGTGGAATCGACCGTGAGTGTTTTGTGTCTGTGTCCTAACACTGTGTGTGTTGTGTGTTGTTTTCTCACTAAAGATTACTGAGCACGATCCGGAGCTGCAGCCGCAGGCCAGCGAAAAACCCGGACTTCACCACTCACCTTTTCACTACCGGAACTGTCTTTTTGTTTGCACCTTTTAGCACTTGAATCACGCACTGTCTTTGTGTTTGTGTTTAGTGTGGGTGTCTGAACGGGACTTTGGGGTTGCGGGTCAAACCCGTAGGATTATAAATAGAAGTGATACACGCCGCTGTATCACTTCCAGCACTGTTATTATTTACAGGTTTTGCCTTGAGGCTCTGGACATTTATTAAATTAAATAAACACCCTTGCACCTGTACCAACGTTTGTCTGTGTGATTATTCTGCACTGCACTCACCTGCACGTCATTACCACTTTGCCACACTCCCATATGGTATTTATAATGCACATTATTGCCTGCGTGCAGTACCTTTTCTCTATTAAATGTAATTTGCCATGTGTCTGCCCAGTTCTGAATGCTGTCTAGATCATTTTGAATGACCTTTGCTGCTGCTGCAACAGTGTTTGCCACGCTGCCTATTTTTGTGTCGTCTGCAAATTTAACAAGTTTGCTTACTATACCAGAATCTAAATCATTAATAAAGAATCTAAATCTTTAATCAGTACTTTGTTTTCTACATGTTCACTCCTTAATCCATGTGTATGCATATCCTTGAATCCCTACTGCGTTCAGTTTGAGAATTAATCTTTTATGTGGGACTTTGTCAAAAGATTTCTGGAAATCTAAATAAACCATGTCGTATGCTTTGCAATTATCCATTGTCGGTGTTGCATCCTCAAAGCCGTCAGGCTTATTGGTCTGTAGTTACCTCGTTCGTTTTTGTCTCCCTTTTTGTGGATCGGTATTATGTTTGCAATTCTCCAGTCTGTCGGTACAACCCCTGTGTCAACCCCTTTCGGGTGAGACAGTGTTATAAGTGACTCTGCAACTGATGCATAGTTCACACACCCTAGTCTCTGGAAGTCACCTTGGATAAAGGCATGTGCTAAATAAACAAATACATAATTTAAATAACAGACTTAAATAACAGTATACACATAATAATAATAATAATAATAATAATAATAATAATAATAATATAAAAGCAGAAATTTTAGTTACATTAAAATCCACTAAGAAAGCCATTTTATAAAAGTATGTTTTTAGTCTTGACTTGAAAACGGTCCCAGCTTCCCTGACAAACAAAGGCAGAGCATTCCATAATTTCGGAGCACTACAAGAAAAAGCCCTTCCTCCCGTGTTGCTTTTGTTGACCCTCGGAATAACCAGCAGCCCCGCATCCTGTGATCTCAGAGTTTGGTTTGGAAGATATGGGGTCAGTAACACCTGCAAATAACTAGGTGCTAGTCCATTCAGGGCCTTTGTAAGTTAACAGCAACATCTTAATCAGTTCTGTACTGGACAGGGAACCAGTGTAAAGAGGCCAAAAACAGGGGTAATATGTTCACTTTTCCTGGTTTTAGTCAGAATTCTTGCAACGATTTATTCTGAACAAATGCAAGCGGGATACCACACGTTTTGGGACACCAGAGAGACGTGCATCACAATAATTAATAGATGAAACAAAGGCATGCATTAGTCTCTCTGCATCAAAAACGGAAATAATTGGTCTAGATTTGGCTATTTTTCTCAAATGGTAAAAATATACTTTATTAACTTCCCTAATATGAGTCTCAAATGATAGATCAGGATCAAAGATGATCCCCAAAGGGTCGAGCTCATGTAATCCCACATTTCCTTTTAGTTGGTTCTGTGGGCCCACTAGCATAACCTTTGTTTTATCTGAATTCAACATTAGAAAGTTCTGGAACATCCCATGCTTGATCTCTGTAAGGCGCAAAATAATTGTATCCCAAAAGTAGATAAATCAAAATCTAAACAAAATGGTTTAATTGATTAATTAAAAAAAATCAATTAAAACAAATATTCAGTGAGAAAAAGGGCACTTTACAGAGCTTTTAAAAGGGACCAAGAACAAAGTACACAGAAAGAGTACTTGGAACTGCAAACACAAGTCAAAAAGGAAGTTAGAAAGGCCAAAAGAGAGATAGAAATGAGCATTGCTAAGGGGGCTAAAAACAATTACAAGTTTTTTTTCCAATATTATAACATCAAGAAAATGTTCAAGAGGAGGTAAAATGTTTAAGAGATACAAATGGCAAAATCATAGACAAAGAAAAAAAAAATAGCAAATATATTAAATGATTACTTTTAACAAGTTTTTACAAAGGAGGACACGGACAACATGCCCCACATGTTGACCTGTTCCTATCCAGTTTAAAATAACTTTAGCATAACAAAGGCAGAAGTGTTAAAGGGACTAGGAGCTCTTAAAATAAACAAATCCCCTGGGCCGGATGAGATCCTCCCAATAGTACTCAAAGAAATGAAAGAAGTTATTTACAAACCGCTAACCAAGATCATGCAACAGTCCCTTGACACGGGTTGTACCGACAGACTGGAAAATTGCACACATAATACCGATCCACAAAAAGGGAGACAAAACCGAACCAGGTAACTACAGACCAATAAGCCTGACTTCTATTATATGTAAACTTATGGAAACTATAATAAGATCCAAAATGGAAAATTACCGATATGGTAACAATATCCTGGGAGACAGCCAGCATGGTTTTAGGAAAGGGAGATCGTGTCTAACTAACCTACTTGACTTTTTTGAGGATGCAACATTGACAATGGATAATTGCAAAGCATACTTTACAGCATACATGGTTTATTTAGATTTCCAGAAAGCTTTTGACAAAGTCCCGCATAAAAGATTAATTCTCAAACTGAACGCAGTAGGGATTCAAGGAAATGCATGCATATGGATTCTCTTCTAATCAAAGTACTGATTAGAGGGGAAACCTCAAAATGGAACGAGGTAACCAGTGGTGTACCACAGGGATCAGTATTAGGTCCTCTGCTATTCCTAATCTACATGGAAACATTGTTGCAGCAGCAAAGGTTATTCAAAATTATCTAGACAGCATTCAGAACTGGGCAGACACATGGCAAATTACATTTAATAGAGAAGAGTGTAAAGTATTGCATGCAGGCAATAAAAATGTGCATTATAAATATCATATGGGAGATTAATGAAATTGAAGAAGGAATCTATGAAAAAGACCTAGGCGTTTATGTGGACTCAGAAATGTCTTCATCTAGACAATGTGGGGAAGCTATAAAAAAGGCCAACAAGATGCTTGGATATATTGTGAGAAGTGTTGAATTGAAATCAAGGGAAGTAATGTTAAAACTTTACAATGCATTAGTAAGACCTCCCCTAGAATATTGTGTTCAGTTCTGTTCACTTTGTTACAAATAGGATATTGTTGCTCTAGAAAGAGTGCAAAGAAGAGCGACCAGAATTATCCTAATTATCCCGGGTTTAAAAGGCATGTCGTATGCAGACAGGCTAAAAGAATTGAATCTATTCAGTCTTGAACAAAGAAGACTAAGCAGCGATCTGATTCAGACATTCAAAATCCTAAAAGGTATCGACAATGTTGACCCAGGGGACTTTTTTGACCTGAAAAATGAAACAAGGACCAGGGGTCACAAATGGAGATTAGATAAAGGGGCATTCAGAACAGAAAATAGGAGGCACTTTTTTACACAGAGAATTGTGAGGGTCTGGAACCAACTCCCCAGTAATGTTGTTGAAGCTGACACCCTGGGAAGCTGCTTGATGAGATTCTGGGATCAATAAGCTACTAACAACCAAACGAGCAAGATGGGCCGAATGGCCTCCTCTCATTTGTAAACTTTATGTTCTTTTGATGTTCTTAAATGCAGAAGCAGTTAATACATTCAGGACGGGGTAAAATTTGTGCCATGGCAGAGCGCTACTGTACACTCCGCCAATTTAGCGCTATATCGGTCGAGCTTGATAGATGACCCCGCTGTTTCTTGAAGGTTCTTTTTTTTTAAAATTTGGAATGCCCAATTATTCAACCTGGTTCACCACTGCAACCCCCCGCACTAAACTCAGCAGAGACGAAGACGAGCACTCCCGTCCTCAGTGCAAGCCCACCGTGAAGCCATCACAGAACTGCAGTGTTGGAGGACCACGCAGGTCTGAATTGCAGGCTCTGCCAGCCACAGGGGTCGCTGGTGCGTGGTGAGCCAAGGATTCCCCAGCCGACCTAACCCTCCCTGCCCGGGCAGCGCTTGGCCAATGGTGCGCCGCCCCCTGGGAACTCCCGGCCACAGTCAGCAGTGGCATAGACTGTACTCGAACTGACACGCTTCAAGCTATAGCCCGCATCCTGCACTCCGGACAGAGTGCCTTTACTGGATGCATCACTCAGGAGCCCTAAAGGTTCATTTAACAATAAAAACCAGGAACCTAAAAAAAACGTAAATCAATAAAAGATGAACATGATCAAGCTCTTCAGCAACGTCACCCACTGTACAACATTAATGCAAAATGACTACAGGAAAGCAAAAGCGAGTTACAATTGAAAAAAAGTTGGACATACTTTCACTTCTGGAAAAGGTAATTACCAGGGATAAAATAGCACAAGATTTTGGAATTGGAAAGAGCACTGTGACTGATATTAAAGTCTGCCTCAGAGATTAAAAAGTTTGCGGTCTGATAGTAGGGGTGGGATTTTCAAGAAATATATTGCTTGAGTTCTTGAGCTACAATTTCCTGAGTACTCAAATCTAACGCCCCTCTCCTCTATATACTAATGTACGTAAACCTCCTAAACATTGAACACGTCAGAAAAACCGCTTGTCAATAACCCTCACCATGTGGACTGGATCCCATACCACGCCTACTACAGCATGAACACAGAGTGCACCAATGAAGCTCCAGATCGACTGAGAATAAAACCCGCCTGTGGCAATGTGACCACGCCCTTGTGCGTAGTGTGTGTTATATGTTGTATGTTACGTGTTGCGTGTAAATGTTGGTCTATAGAGATGGTACACGGGATATAAACGGGTCTGTGTTTCACGTGTATTTAAAAATGTAGATTTGTATTTAGGCACGAGGATGGCACAGATCACTTCACGTGCTGGTTAAAATGTAATGTGTGGTCACGGGAGTACACTTAATTAATTCACGTGCAGTTGTACCGAGATTCCAATTGAATGATTGACTAGCAATCGACTCTCGGTACAACTGCATAAAAGCAGCATGTTTTCACTCACTCGGGGTTGGGTGTTCGTGAGTGGAGAACGGGAGAGAGAGAGAGGAGATAAGAGGTTAGAAATAACAATTGCTACAGCGTGCTGGAAGTGCCAGCACGGTACTTGTTTAAACGTTCGTCCACTTGTTTTGTGTGTTAGTACGTTTTGTTTGTCCTTTTATGTTGGCGTGAAGTGCCGTGTCCTGTTTTTGTGTTCGCTTATTTTGTTTATTAAATGCTGAGCACAACCAAGTGCTCAGCTTCACCAACCTCACTGTGTCTGTCTGTTTCTTCCGGGTCTGACGTGTCACCACTCAGCCAGCCTTGTGACACCGCCCCAGTGTCAATCTTTCTGTTGCACCAATTAGAAAAACTACTTGGAGGCAATTTCCAAACCCCTTCCTTTTTAGAATATCCGCCCTTACTGTGGCAGCACAGCAGCCGGATACGTGACGGACTGCTGTATATGATGAGAAGTTACTAAAATGAATACATGAAGAAATATGCGTTTGGTGAAATTTGTCACATGACCGGTTACATGTCTAGCATATTCAACGTTTAACCATTTCTTTACAAACCATAATAATGGCTGCTGACTTTGTGTTTGAGAATCAGGGACAGTTCTGCTCCTGTCACAATGCTCCTTGTTCAGTACATAATGAATGGGTTTGTGTTTGAGAATCAGGGACAGTTCGTTTCACTGTAGCCTTCAGGATGAAATTGTTAGGTGGCTATTTTATTTAATATTATTATTATTATTATTATTATTGAATTTATTTTTTTAATTAGCAGTGGGAGAAAACCGCTTCAGCAAGTACAGTAGAATCTGCCAGAACTGACGGACGCTGTATCTACTAGATTTAGCTACAAATGAGAGCATAACAAATACAAAAGAAAAACGAGGAAAACGCAGATAATTTCAAGAAAACTGGGAGACTTTGTATTAATGGATTTTATATTTTTAAACGCTGCAATAACAGTTCTGTTGTGAAGCATCCACACTGTAATTTGACAGAACAGGTGATTTATTTGTACTGTGCGGGACCTTATTTTCCCCCATTGGTGCTTGAGCCCCGGAGCGCTGACGGAGCACCACCTGTGCACCTGTTATCAGTGATTAAAGCCTGATTTTCAAACGAACAGATTATCGCTCACCAGTACTGCATTGGTATAATAAAAGTGTGTTTTAAAAAAGTAATTTCAGCTTCCAATCACTTAAAATATGCTGACGATAATGTAAACAACACCAAGCTACAGACAGCGAGTCCCAAGCTTTAAACGTGTTACTGTTTTTATCAACTTTATTATGAATATATTGTGTTCTTATGTTTTAAGCAACATTCTGCGATAATGTTCATGATAGTAATTGTTTGTTTATTAGTTTAAAAATGTTTAGTAAATCGTGGCCTATTGTTTGACCTTGTTAGTACAACCGGGTCTTAACCCAGTATAAATCAACATGTTAATGTAAAATTACTTTACACTTACTTCAGAAGATGCAGCGTGTTTCAGTAAATTCAAATGATAAACTTAGCATCCCGCACAGAGGGAGAACACAAACGTAAAACGTCATTCAGTGAGGTTGCAGGAGAGATGAAGGGAGGTTTCAGTTCCGAGTGACTGTTTTCTAATCATTATTTGTGAATGCTTATTCACCATTGCTACACCCTGTTAGAAAATTGCCTGCATTTTTAATGCAAGACTGAACATTATTATTATTTGTTTATTTAATAATTTATCCAAGGCGACTTAAAGACTAGCGTGTGTGAACTATGCATCAGCTGCAGAGTCACTTACAATTATGTCTCACCCGAAAGACGGAGCACAAGGAGGTTAAGTGACTTGCTCAGGGTCACACAATGAGTCAGTGGCTGAGGTGGGATTTGAACCGGGGACCTCCTGGTTACAAGCCCTTTTCTTTAACCACTGGACCACACAGCCTCACCCAGAGGACTACTGAGACACAGACCTCAACTAGTTCTCATCAGATTTAATTCGCCTCGGGCGAGTGGGAGTTTCTAACCCTGCACTGAGCTAGACAGAGACACACTGACATACACACCGAGACACACTGAGATACACACTGAGATACTGATACACACTGAGACACACTGACATGCACTGAAATACATATTGAGATAGACACCAATATACTGATACACACTGAGATACAATGAGATACATATTGAGATACGCACACACACACACTGAGACACTGATGTACACTGAAATACAGTGAGCCACACTGCGACACACCGAGGCACTCCTCACTCTATCTTCTCTCCTCTCCACTCCTCTCCTCTCCCATCTCTTCTCTCTCCTCTCTCAGATGTGTCTGTCATAGCAGTCGAAGGAGAGCAGGCGGTTCTTGATTGCTACCTGCCCTGGCACAGTCTGGCAATAGGGATTAAGGACTATGAGTTCGCGAAGGCTCCTAATCTGGTAAATCAAGCAGTTAGTGTCAGTTTTATGTTAGGGTTAGTTTTAGGGTTTGTGTTTGGTTTTGGGTTAGTCAGTCAGTCTGAAATCAGCACAGGAGCTATTAAATGAGTGACTTCAGTCTTCAGTCTCTCTCTCTCTCTCCAGTTCTCTAGCAACGATATGGATTTCCGCACGCTTGCTGTCTCTAAGCTGCCTCAGCTGGTTCTCAATCGGATTTCTCTGGCTGATCAGCGAGCGTATCGCTGTGCGCTCGTCTCTGTGAGCGGAGTCGTCCTCACCACCATCTACTTCCGGCTCATAGGTCAGTGTGTGTGTGTGTGTGCATGTTCAGTGCCTATAGAAAGTCTACACCCCCTTTCAAAATTTTCACCTTTTCTTGCCTTTAAAATGCATTAAGATAGTTTATTTTTTCATTTATCTACACATCCTACCCCACAACTTCCAAGTGAAAAAAATATTCTAGAAATTTGTAGAAAATTAATTAAAAATAAAAACTGAAATAGCTTAGTTGGATAAGTGTCCACCCCCTTGTAATAGCAATCCTCAATTAGCTCAGGTGTAACAAATCGCCTTCAAAATCACACACGAAGTTAAGTGGCCTCCACCTGTGTTAAATTGTAGTGATTCACCTGATTTCAGGATAAATTCAGCAGTTCCTGTAGGTTCCCTCTGCTGGGTAGTGCATTTCAAAGCAAAGACTCAACCATGAGAACCAAGGCACTTTCAAAAGAACTCCGGGACAAAGTTGTTGAAAAGATCAGGGGATGGGTATAAAAAAATATCAAAGGCCTTGAATATCCCTTGAGCACGGTCAAGATGATTATTAAGAAGTGGAAGGTGTATGGCACCACCAAGACCCTGCCTAGATCAGGCCAGCCCTCCAAACTGGATGACCGAGCAAGAAGGAGACTGATCAGAGAGGCTACCAAGAGGCCAATGGCAACTTTGCAAGAGCTACAGGCTTTTATGGCCAAGACTGGTCAAAGTGTGCATGTGACAACAATATCCCAAGCACTCCACAAATCTGGCCTGCAAGAAGGAAGCCATTGCTCAAGAAAGCCCACCTTGAATCCCGTTTTGAAGTATGCAAAAAAAACACTCAGGAGATTACAATTTAGTCAGACGAAACTAAAATGGAATTTTTTGGCCTAAATGCAAAGTGTTATGTTTGGCGCAAACTCAACACGGCGCATCACCCAAAGAACACCATCCCTACTGTGAAGCATGGTGGTAGCAGCATCATGTTATGGGGATGTTTCTCATCGGCAGGGACTGGGGCACGTGTCAGGATAGAAGGGAAAATGAATGGAGCAAAGTACAGAGAAGTCCTTGAGGAAAACCTGCTGCCCTCTGCAAGAAAGCTAAAACTGGGACGGAAGTTCACCTTTCAGCATGACAACGACCCAAAGCATACAGCCAAAGCTACACTGGAGAGGCTAAGGAACAAAAAGGTAAATGTCCTTGAGTGGCCCAGTCAGAGCCCGACCTAAATCCAATCGAAAATTTGTGGCATGACTTGAAGATTGCTGTCCATCAAAACTCCCCAAGGAACTTGACAGAGCTTGAACAGTTTTGTAAAGAAGAATGGTCAAATATTGCCAAATCTAGGTGTGCAAAGTTGGTGGAGACCTATCCCAACAGACTCACAGCTGTAATTGCTGACAAAGGTGCATCCACCAAGTATTAACTCAGGTGGGTGGAGACTTATTCAATTATGATCTTTTCAGTTTTGTATTTAATATATAATTTTTTTTCTCAATAAAAACTTTTTTTTTTTCCTTAAGTGTGGAGTATGGTGTGTAGATAAGTGGAAAAAAATCCTCATTTAAATGCATGAAACTCTGAGGCACTGACACAACAAAATGTGAAAAAAGTTCAAGGGGGTGTAGACTTTCTATTGGCACTGTATGTCACAGTGGGTGCGTGTGTGCATTCGTCTCAGTATGTGTTAGTGTGTGTGTCTGAGACACCGTTCAGGAAAAAAAAATCACTCGTTATATCCACAACTCCATTGGACTGCTGGCATATGTATTGGAATTTTATTACAACTCTATTGGTTAGCAGTCATGTGTATTTAATTATGTACAACTCTATTGGTTAGGGGTCGTGTGTATTGAATTATGTACAACTCTATTGGTTAGTGGTCGTGTGTATTGGTATCCATGACAACTGTAATGACGTACTGGGGCATGCACCGGTTTGTTGCCACGTGTATTGGGTTGAGTGAAAATGTAGTGGGGTCAGTGAAAACGTATTGGAAATAAGCAGGTAGGATTTAGACAGCCTCAGGTCCTTCAGTTATCGACACAATTATTGTGAAAATATTACATATATACAAATATATAGTTCTTGAAAAAGTCTTCACACCCTTGAGCTGGTAGACACGTATCCAAAACGACTCATGGCTGTTATTGCTGCAAAAGGGGCTTGCACCAAGTATTGACTCAAGGGGTGTGAAGACTTATGCAATCAAGACTTTTTGGTTTTTTATTTTTTAATTACTTTTTGAATATTTCTATAATTGTTCTTTCACGTTGAAAGTGTAGATGATGTTGTGTAGATCAGTGAAACAAACTCCTACTTTAATGCATTTTGAATTTGTATTTTTTAGGCAGCAGAATGTGAAAAATGTTCAAGGGTGTGAAGACTTTTTCAAGGCACTGTGTGTGTGTGTATATACAGTGCCTTGCAAAAGTATTCAGACCCCTGACCAATTCTCTCATATTGCTGAATTACAAATGGTACATTGAAATTTCGTTCTGTTTGATATTTTATTTTAAAACACTGAAACTCAAAATCAATTATTGTAAGGTGACATTGGTTTTATGTTGGGAAATATTTTTAAGAAAAATAAAAAACTGAAATATCTTGTTTGCATAAGTATTCAACCCCTGTGCTGTGGAAGCTCCCAGTTTACACCGATGAAAGAAATTGCCCTAACGAGGACACAATTACCTTACCATTGGCCTCCACCTGTGAACCATTAAAGTTGCTGTCACATTTTCTGGATAAAAACCCCACTGTTGAAGGATCATTGGTCAGGCTGTGAATCTGAAGGAAAATGAAGACCAAAGAGCATTCTACAGAAGTTAGAGATAAAGTAATACAAATGCATATCAAGAGCTCTGCATAACACTGGCCTGTATGGGAGGGTGGCAAGAAAGAAGCCGTTACTCAAAAAGTACCATCTGAAAGCACGTCTGGAGTTTGCCAGAAAGCATGAGAGTGACCCAGCTGCGATGTGGGAAAAGGTTTTGTGGTCAGATGAGACCAAGATAGAGCTTTTTGGCCAAAACTCAAAGCGCTATGTGTGGCGCAAACCTAAAACTGCCCATGCCTCAAGACACACCATCCCTACAGTGAAGTATGGTGGCGGCAGCATCATGCTGTGGGGATGCTTCTCATCAGCAGGGACTGGGCATCTTGTTAAAATTGAAGGAAGAATGGATGGAGCAAAATACAGGGAAATACTGCAAGAGAACCTGCTTCAGTCTGCTAAAAAACTGAAGCTTGGGAGGAAATTCACCTTTCAGCAGGACAATGATCCCAAGCACAAGGCCAAAGCAACATTGGAGTGGCTCAAGAACAAAAAGGTGAATGTCCTACAGTGACCCAGTCAAAGTCCTGATCTCAATCCCATTGAGAATCTGTGGCACTATTTGAAAATTGCGGTCCACAAGCGTCGTCCAACCAACCTGAACTACCTGGAGCAAATCTGCCAAGAAGAATGGGCCAAAATCACTCCGACACTGTGTTCAAAGCTGGTACATACTTACCCCAAAAGACTTAAAGCTGTGAAAGGTGGCTCTACCAAATATTAATGTGTGGGGGTTGAATACTTATGCAAGCAAGATATTTCAGCTTTTTATTTTTCTTAAAAACATTTCCCAACGTAAAACCAATGTCACCTTACAATAATTGATTTTGAGTTTCAGCGTTTTAAAATAAAATATCAAACGAGCAAGATGGGCTGAATGGCCTCCTCTCGTTTGTAAACTTTCTAATGTTCTAATATATAACATTAGAAAGTTTACAAACGAGAGGAGGCCATTCAGCCCATCTTGCTCGTTTGGTTGTTAGTAGCTTATTGATCCCAGAATCTCATCAAGCAGCTTCCTGAAGGATCCCAGGGTGTCAGCTTCAACAACATTACTGGGGAGTTGGTTCCAGACCCTCACAATTCTCTGTGTAAAAAAAGTGCCTCCTATTTTCTGTTCTGAATGCCCCTTTATCTAATCTCCATTTATGACCCCTGGTCCTTTTTTTTCTTTTTTTCAAGTCAAAGTCGTCCCCCGGGTTGACATTGTCTATACCTTTTAGGATTTTGAATGTTTGAATCAGATCTGTTTGTAGTCTTCTTTGTTCAAGACTGAATAGATTCAATTCTTTTAGGCTGTCTGCATACGACATGCCTTTTAAACCCGGGATAATTCTGGTTGCTCTTCTTTGCACTCTTTCTAGAGCAGCAATATCCTTTTTGTAATGAGGTGACCAGAACTGAACACAATATTCTAGGTGAGGTCTTACTAATGCATTGTAAAGTTTTAACATTACTTCCCTTGATTTAAATTCAACACTTCTCACAATATATCCGAGCATCTTGTTGGCCATTTTTATAGCTTCCCCACATTGTCTAGATGAAGACATTTCTGAGTAAACATAGACTCTTACTTCTTTTTCATAGATTACTTCTTCAATTTCATTATCTCCCATATGATCTTTATAATGCACATTTTTATTGCCTGCGTGCAGTACTTTACACTTTTCTCTATTAAATCTCTATGTTATCAAGTCTCATCCAACAAATGCCTGCCTGTTTGGAGTTTTGTGTGATGAAATGGGAGCAGAGCACTGTCAGCTACTTTACCACATAGAAGTTTGTTGGCTGTCGTAGGACAAGGTGCTCAATCATTTGTTTGAGCTCAGGGAGGAAGTGAGAATATTTCTTTCTGAGAACAATTCTTCGCTGGCCAAAAAGCTTGTAGATGCTAAATGGTTTGCTTTGCTAGCTTACCTGTCAGATATTTTTGATCGCTTGAATATCCTTAACATGTCACTCCAAGGATGAGATGCATCTGTCCTCTTAAAATCAAAAGCTGGATCAAGAAGCTGGCCTTGTGGTACGATTGCATAAATCGTGGCAGTCTGGCAGCATTTTATTTATTAGATAAATTTTTGATGAGAGCACCTTTTTCAAGAGTGACCTACAATCCATTATCACCAGCCACCTGGAAATCCTTCAGCTACAGTTTCCAGAGTACTTCCCTGAAAAGAGTCAGAAAGCAGAGGGGTGAATTAGAAACCCCTTTATTACTGAAGTGACTGCAAGTGCTAATTTGCCACTTACAGCAGAAGAAACATTGATGGACCTTTCTTGTGACGAGACACTGAAGCTCAGATTTTTTCAGCAACCTCTTGCTAACTTTTGGTTTTCTGTGTGACAAGAATCTCCAGAGCTATCATCTGCAGCTCTGAAAGCGTGCATGCCTTTCCTGTCTACCTACCTTTGTGAATCAGGTTTTTTTATTATTATTATTATTATTATTATTATTATTATTATTATTATTATTTATTTCTTAGCAGACGCCCTTATCCAAGGCGACTTACAATTGTTACAAGATATCACATTATTTTTTACATACAATTACATTATTTTTTACACATTATTTTTACATACAATTACCCATTTATACAGTTGGGTTTTTAGTGGAGCAATCTAGGTAAAGTACCTTGCTCAAGGGTACAGTAGCAGTGTCTCCCACCTGGGATTGAACCCACGACCCTCCGGTGAAGAGTCCAGAGCCCTAACCACTACTCCACACTGCTGCCCTTTTTCTGCACTTACTTTACTTAAAAACAAGCCACATGGAGCCCTGTTTGAAGCATTTGTGTTCATCCATGCAAGCTCACCCCTCCCATCAGATAAGCAATGTAATTTTTTTTAAATGTATTAGTATTATTTTTTATACTGCGGCTGTAAAAATAAGCAATAGATATTTTTAGTTTTGTTGATATTGCCTTGTATTGCATGTTTGAATTATCAATACTAACTATTCTGCAGTAATACAGGGCAGTGGGGTTGCAAAGTAATTGTTATTGGTAGAAGGGGTCGCAGTGCCACGAAGTTTGAGAACCGCTGATTCAGAAAGGAGACATCCACTTAGTCGTAGAAAATAGCAATTTATTGTTTGCAAAAGATATGCCTGATGGTGAATGCAATACAGTGATTAAGAATGACTCGGCCAGCGGGCAGGACAAGTGGCACTTGGGGCCACCTTCCCCCAAATATAAGGCCACCGCCAATGGTTTACATAATTAACCATCACCCGTGTTTTTTGAGGAAACCGGGTAATGTCCATTGATAATGTGTAAAATTAATTATGTACTTGACCAATAGCCCAGTCTGATATCTTGTTTGTAATAGTGCATGATAATTACTTTTGGTCCTGTCTGGTTCAAGGAGCTAAGATGCTGCCCAATACTGACAAGCATGCTATGTATTTATGATGGATGTGGATTCCAGCGGCAGTAAGACCTCACCTAGAATATTGTGTTCAGTTCTGGTTACCTCATTACAAAAAGGATATTGCTGCTCTAGAAAGAGTGCAAAGAAGAGCAACCAGAATTATCCCGGGTTTAAAAGGCATGTCGTATGCAGACAGGCTAAAAGAATTGAATCTATTCAGTCTTGAACAAAGAAGACTACGTGGCGATCTGATTCAAACATTCAAAATCCTAAAAGGTATAGATAATGTCGACCCAGGGGACTTATTTGACCTGAAAAAAGAAAAAAAGGACCAGGGGTCATAAATGGAGATTAGATAAAGGGGCATTCAGAACAGAAAATAGGAGGCACTTTTTCACACAGAGAATTGTGAGGGTCTGGAACCAACTCCCCACTAATGTTGTTGAAGCTGACACCCTGGGATCCTTCAAGAAGCTGCTTGATGAGATTCTGGGATCAATAAGCTACTAACAACCAAACGAGCAAGATGGGCTGAATGGCCTCCTCTCGTTTGTAAACTTTCTTATGTTCTAACACTGACAATGCGAACAGCTTTGCCGAGAACTTGTTTCAGAACGGGTGGTATTTATTTTTTTTGCAACAAGGGCTTGTCTTTGTATCATGCAGCGAGTCCAAATGGCTTGTGGTGCAAGAGCCTGCACTCTGGTGACTAACCTACTGTTTTTTCCTGTCATGGCACGAGCACCATCACTACAAATGCCTACACAGCGCTGCCATTCCAAGCCAACAGGAGACAAAACCATCCAAAAGAGAAGAGTTCTCGCCATCTTCAAATCTAATGGAGGTCAGCATCTGAGCAGCACCTGACACAACTCAGTCGTTTCATCCAATTGAATAGCAAAAAAATACTGTGCTTTACCTTGACGATCTCTTGCTCATACAGGTTAATAGCCATACTGTGAATACGCCTGGCACCACTGTCACTAGAGGGAAAGCCAATCAAGCTGGCTGGCAGCACTTTGTCCCATCATAATCGAAACAACCTGCTTGGCGCATGGTAGAAAAAAAAGTTTCTCCAAAACAAAGGCAGACAGGCTTCCCAGCGACAGCGTGTGGAAGCGACATCGTGTGAGAAGTACGAGTGGACAAGTACAACGCAGTTAGAAGCAGTTCGGAAGCAGGTTGACAGTTGCAGAAGCTAAACTAAAAAAAAAAAAAAAAAAAAAATGGTCTTCAAGCCAGTAATCTGTGACAACTGCATGATGTGGGAAATCCGAGAAAACCCAACAGAGCTCAACCAAGTTTGTGTAAAGTGCCGCACGATCCAGGACTTGCTTCAGCGATTAAGCCTGCTAGAAAAGGAGATGGAGGAAATGAGACAGCAACAGGAGCTTGAGGAGCTGACACACCCACAATTCATGGAAGTCTGCACCCCTAGCAGACTGAAAGCCACCAGGAAGATGGAAGAGAGTCGAAACAGCTGGGTTCAGATAGGCAGAAGCAGGGAAAAAAAGAAACTTCGTCAAACGCAACCACCAGAAATCCAGACATCCAACAAATTTCAGCCACTTCAACATTTAGATGACCAAAACCAACATCAAGAGAATGAAAGGAACAACATCCAGGACCCTATGAACAGTGCTGACCAGGCAGCAAAAAGAAGGGAGGTCATGATTGTTGGGGACTCCATATTGAGAAACACAGCAAGTTCAGTTCGCAGTTTGGACCCCCTTACTACGACCCGGTAGTAGTCATCCACATCGGTACAAACAACATTGGAAGAGACAGACCAAGATCCCTGCAAAACAAATTCAGAGAGCTAGGAAGGAAATTAAAAGACAAGACCAAAACTGGTATTTTCTGGGATACTGCCGGCGCCTTGCAAAAGGACCATATGGACAAAACTGTACTCAATCACTTGCTCTATGATATATCATTGTAACTGTAAAGATCGCGTAGTTATTCAAGGAGAATAAAAAAGCAGACTTTTTTTTTTTAAAGCACCGTTTTTTTTAAAGCAGCTACAGGATCTACTCTTAGGTAGGCTGACAGACTACTCATATCAATATATAAATGATGTTTAATATGATATTCGTTTGGTTATTTGTATGTTTTAAAGTGTTTCTAGTATAAACCTACCGCCACAATGTGTTGACAAGTCAATGGGAAAATTCAAAGTCTCGAAATAAAAGTTATGCGTAGTTTGTAAAACTTATGAACAAATTTGTTTTATTAAAGCTACCATGAGTATAATTTCTGCAGAATGTTAACATATAACAGACGTCAGTTCCATTCTACCTTTTATTTTAATTATATTAAGTTGTATTTATAGGGCTGTGTTTACAAATAAATCGTCTCTGATTCAGTAGTATCTACATACGGAATTCAAGTGAATGGGTTTACTGTACTGATACGCCGTCTATGTTATTTTTTTTATTTCATAACTACATTCATAGTTATAATTAAGACTAAACTGATAAAACCACAAATCGCAAATCCTCAATAGGTGGCAACGAAGCAGCCAGTGTATTTAAAAGTTCTTTTTTTTTTCCACTTATCACAATATACATGATTAACCAAGGTGTGCAATATAAATAACTTGTGTGTAATATACATGATTAAGATGTGCAATATAACTGGGCTACTATTGATGTGCAATAATTACTATTTATGTGCAAACTATAATGAGTTTATCAAGTGTTTTTGATTCAGCCGGATATAATGTTTGTTGGGCGAGATGGTTAACTATTGAGTGCTATAATATAACTTTGGATGTGATTTATTATGAAATAATTTGTTCTGTATTTGAACCTACTCTCCAAAAGGTCTTTTACCTGCAGAGCACAATAACTGCTCAATTTGTACTGTCTCTCTGGGTTCTGTTCCAGCTTCTTCTCTCCTCTGTCCTGTTTATAATTCCTCGGCATAGGATTCGAGTGGTGTTACTCATGAATCGTGCACATGTTATGTTCTAGTAGCGGTTTGGTCACAATTAAATATGGTGAATTGTGTATTTGCCAGGCACCCCTGATAGCTAATCGTTACACAATTATCACTTTCTATTGCTTTAAAAAAAATGCACATTAAATGATAGTGACATTAAAATATACAAAAACCAATACATGCTGTAGACTTTATTTTATATTGCAAAATGAAGAATAGGGCACCACACGCTCACATACACACACACAAACTCAAATAAAGAGTGATCTAGAATTGAGAACAATGTTAGCCTCTTATATGCATTATTTTCAAAGTCTATATGACTGCATACTATTTAGAATTTTGTGTGCATCCAAATACAATTTAAATAGACTACTAAGCAATAATTCCAATATGTGGGCCAAAATTGACACAGTTAGCACAGTTGTGATGATAACGCTTCATTTATAATAACCAATGCACTTAAATTTCACGATAACTGCTTGGAAGCCGTAAAGTTGCTCACAACTCTAGTTTATTATTATTATTATTATTATTATTATTATTATTATTATTATTATTATTATTATTATTAAAGGCTATTGGAAGTTTATTATTATTATTGTTATTATTATTATTATTATTATTATTATTATTATTATTATTATTATTATTATTATTTTTCTTCCCAAACAACATCACAGAGTTATGAAAACGCATACGTAAGTAGATGCCTATGGCTGGACAACCAGACTGGCGTCCCTGAATGAAAAAGTCACATGGTTTGACCGCCATCTTGGATCTCGTGGAAATTTTGGGGGATTTTTCAAAACTCTTGCCATTAAAAACAACTTAAGGTGGAACTGTGACAATGGCAGCAGATAGTGCAGCAATGGCCTATAAAAAACATATGTTCAATCGAGGTTGAACAATTACTTTGCCCGCTAAGCTGGATTGGCGCCAAATATTCAACAATCTTCTTGTCTTAAACCACAAAGTCAATCGACACCTAAATTGGCACGCATGTTCATGACCAGGTCCTTTCAACCGTTTGTAAAATCCACGCTTTTTCGTTAGAAAACATGGCCGCGGCGCGCAAATAACCGTTTCACGACGGCTCTATTTTCATACATTCGTGCATAAATCCAAGGTGCAATACACTACAGTCATGAAACTTTATATGGCCATAGAGACTCACGTGAAGTACTGGTGATATGAAAATGACACAATTTGGTCACATCATCTTCTCTGAAACCGCTTATCCGATTGAAACAAAAATTGGAATAAAACATCTCAGTATGGTCATCTGTTACGCTTGTTCAAGGGAAGTAGCTGCTGTGAAAATCATGGCGTCCACGCTGCATGACATCCATCAACATACGCAACTGGCTATAAAACTGCCTATGCTGCACCAAAATGCACGAACTTTGACACGAATGTAGAGGACTATGGGATGTTGTGTCATGGTCAATATGGCGGCCTTTGGTCACATGGTGTGGCAGCCATCTTGGATTTAATGAAAAGTTTGGACAATTTTCAAAAGTCTTGTTCTCATGAACGGTAAATAGCACACTGTGAAAAATGTTGTACATAGTGCGCTCATGTCCACGGTTGATTCTACTTCAGGAAAAATGGATCAGTCATATGGTGTGGCAGCTATGTTGGATTTTACGAAAAACGCTTAAACAACAACTCCTCATGAACCCTTTGGCCGATTTACATGAATCTTGGGTATACGTTACAGTTGTGATGATAATGTTTCATTTATAATAACCAATGCGCTTAAATTTCACAATAAGTTATTATTATTATTATTATTTCTGCCAAAACATGCTCAAAAACTCACGAAATTCGGCACACTGGTAGATGCCTATGGATGATAGTCGGTGATATTCAGCAAATTTGCGCAAGTCACATGGTTCGGTAGCCATATTGGATTTTGCGGAATTTGTTAAAATGCCTATGTATCTGAAACCGCTTACTGCAGAGCTCTGAAAATTGCTATACATGTTGAGGGATAGTCCATGATTAACTGTTGTTAATATGAAGCTGATTGGTTCTGTGGTTTGGCAACCACATTGATTAATGACATAAAATTACCATAAAAATATAAACTCATCAAAATTCAAACATCATCTTCTCTGAAACCGCTTATCCGATTGAAACAAAAATTGGAATAAAACATCTCAGTATGGTCATCTGTTACGCTTGTTCAATGGATGTTGCTACTGTGAAAATCATGGCGTCCACGCTGCATGACATCATCAACATACGCAACTGGCTATAAAACTGCGTATAACTTCTTATCGGCTGCACCAAAATGCACAAAATTTGATACGGATGTTGAGGAATATGGGATGTTGTGTCGTGGTCAATATGGCGGCCTTTGGTCACATGGTGTGGCAGCCATCTTGGATTTAATGAAAATTTTGAGCAATTTTCAAAAGTCTTCTCATGAACGGTAAATAGCACAGCTGTGAGAAATTTTGTTCATAGTGCGCTAACCAATGCACTTAAATTTCACGATAACTGCTTGGAAGCCGTAAAGTTGCTCGCAACTCTAGTTCTGGTTGCTCTTCTTTGCAGGTCTTACTAATGCATTGTAAAGTTTTAACATTACTTCCCTTGATTTAAATTCAACACTCCTCGCAATATATCCGAGCATCTTGTTGGCCTTTTTTATAGCAGCCCACATTGTCTAGATGAAGACATTTCTGAGTCAACATAAACTCCTAGGTCTTTTTCATAGTTCCCTCCTTCAATTTCAGTATCTCCCATATGATATTTATAATGTACATTTTTATTGCCTGCATGCAATACTTTACACTTTTCTCTGTTAAATGTCATTTGCCATGTGTCTGCCCAGTTCTGAATGCTGTCTAGATCATTTTGAATGACCTTTGCTGCTGCAACAGTGTTTGCCACTCCTCCTATTTTTGTGCTGTCTGCAAATTTAACAAGTTTGCTTACTGTACCAGAATCTAAATCATTAATGTAGATTAGGAATGGCAGAGGACCTAATACTAATCCCTGTGGTACACCACTTTGAGGTTTCTCCAACCACAACCACTCCCTAATCCATGTTAACCACTCCCTAATCCATGTGCATGCATTTCCTTGAATCCCTACTGCGTTCAGATCATTTAATATATTTGCTATTTTTTTTCTTTGTCTATGATTTTGCCATTTGTGTCTCTTAGACATTTAACCTCCTCCTTTGAATGTTCTCTTGCTGTTATAATATTGGAAAAACATTTTGGAATTGGTTTTAGCCCCCTTAGCAATATTGATTTCTATCACTCTCTTGGCCTTTCTAACTTTCTTTTTGACTTGTGTTTGCAGTTCCAAGTACTCTTTCTGTGTACTTTGTTTTTGGTCACTTTTAAACGCTCTGTGAAGTGCCTTTTTTCGCTGAATATTTTTTTTTAATTGATCTATTAAACCATTTTGGCCATTTTGTTTTAGATTTAGATTTGTCTACTTTTGGTACACCAAAAGTACCAATGTTCTGTATAATAAATACATTGCAATTACATTTTCTCAAATATAAAAAAAAAAAAAAAAAGACCACCCAAAATTGCCGGTGTAAAACAGAATCGCCCTAGTAGTACCTTAATATTTTCGCATGCCATAAGAAGAAACTATCAGTTTCTTATTCTCTAGGTGTCTTGATGTAACTTTGAATTTAGTCAAGTCCAAAGAGTGCACATTACCTCATGAAACACACCTATCTAAATCTAAAAAATAATCACACATCAAACTCTTTCAATTGTGAAAGCGTAGCATCCTTTAAAAAAGGATGCCCTCTGTTACATGCCAGTCTTAGCTAATAATGTTCTTTCACATGTTACACATGTTATCAGGGCAGATTTAAAAAAAATAGGTAATTTTGATTTTAATTGTACTGTTTTACGCCCACTATTTTCAGTGGTCGTTTTATACCTGAAGTAAAGATTGACTTCTTATACATAGCTAGGCTAGGGCTTCTGTTTTTCTACTGTCCTTTGAAATGCAATTGATACCTGTAAGCCTGCATCTCAATCATAACTGAGAAACATGTTAATAGTAGTACTCATTTAATATGTGTGTTTTTTCTGGGAAATAACAAAATGGGCTTTTAAATCATAAGTCTTACTTTCCAATTAAAAGCAAAAGCAACTAATCTTTATTAATGTATATACAGTTATGCATTACGATTGTAATAAACTGTCCAGCATAAAATACCTTATTTTGTCATTATAGTTAATAATTGGTTAGTGGTCATGTGTATTGGTATCGGAAACAAAAACACATTGGAAATGTGAAAAAACGCCAAGTTATCAAAAGTGCCCAGCCATTTAAAGTAGAGATATCAAAAACACAAACTAAGTTTCAAGAAACTACTGGAAACAACCTTGCCCAGCACAAAGCAAATAGGCACAACTGTAAAACCGATGGGGGCCAAGGTTGCATCAATTGTTTCAAAAACACAAGCTAAGTTAGAAGAAACAATATATATATATATATATATATATATATATATATATATATATATATATATATATATATATATATATATATATATGTAATATTTTCAATTGTGTCGATAACTGAAGGACCCGAGGCTGTCTAAATCCTACCTGCTTATTTCCAATACGTTTTCACTGACCCCACTACATTTTCACTCAACCCAATACACGTGGCAACAAACCAGTGCATGCCCCACTACGTCACTACAGTTGTCATGGATACCAATACACATGACCACTAACCAATAGAGTTGTACATAATTCAATACACACAGCGCGCAACCAATAGAGTTGTACATAAATCAATAGACACGACCAAAGAAGACTACGCGGTGATCTGATTCAAACATTCAAAATCCTAAAAGGTATAGACAATGTCGACCCAGGGGACTTTTTTGACCTGAAAAAAGAAACCAGGACCAGGGGTCACAAATGGAGATTAGGTAAAGGGGCATTCAGAACAGAAAATAGGAGGCACTTTTTTACACAGAGAATTGTGAGGGTATGGAACCAACTCCCCAGTAATGTTGTTGAAGCTGACACCCTGGGATCCTTCAAGAAGCTGCTTGATGAGATTCTGGGATCAATAAGCTACTAACAACCAAATGAGCAAGATGGGCTGAATGGCCTCCTCTTGTTTGTAAACTGTCTTATGTTCTAATACAACTGTAATACAATTCCAATACATATGCAAGAAAACCAATATAGTTGTAATATAATTCCAATTCATATGCCAATATTCCAATGTAGTTTTGGATACAACGAGTAATTTGTTTCCTGAACGGCGCCTCATATGTGTCTGATGGACGGTCTGTGTATTATTGCTGTTCTGCTCAGTTTAGTTTCAATAACACTGATGAAGGCACTAGAGCCCAAATGCATGTCTGTTTGACTTAGTTTCTTCTAGTTTCAATAACACCCTCCCTCTCTCTCCTCAATCAGTTTGAAATGACAAATCATGCAAATTAATGCAGCCGATTATACCAGCTGTCACTAGTTAGTTATTTATCTCTCTCTCTCCCTCTTTCTCCCAGTCACCCCCTCTCCTCCCACCAGCCCAAAGGCACAGAGTAATCAGACAGTCTCCCCGTCTCCCCCCCCTCAAAACGCTTCTCTCTCTTCCCCGTCCCCCGTCGCGCTCAACCTGAGAAAAGCCAAGAACTTCGTGATCGGGGCCACAACTCTGTCACTGCTGAGCTGCGTGGTGACACTGACCTGCTTCATGTGAGGAGCGCTTTACACTGTCCTCTATACTCTCCTCTAAACTTCTCTACACTATCCTTTAAATTCCTTTATACAATCCTCTACACACTCCTCTAAACTAATCTATACTCTCCTCTTCACTCTACACTCTCCTCTACACTCTTCTCTGCTCTCCACTACTGTACACTGTCCTCTATACTCTCCTCTACACTCTATACTCTCCTCTCCACTCTCCTCTCCACTCTACACTCTCCTCTCCACTCTCCTCTACACTCTATGCTCTCCTCACTCTCCTCTACACTCTCCTCTGTGCTCTCCTCTACACTCTATACTGTCCTCTACACTCTTCTCTCCACTCTCCTCTACTCTCCACTCTTATATATACTCTGTACTCTCCTCTACATTCTCCTCTCCACTCTTCTCTCCACTCTTCTCTACACTCTCCACTCTCCTCTCCACTCTAGTCTCCTCTACTCTCCAGTCTCCTCTACTCTCCACTTTCCTCTACACTCTCTTCACTCAATACTCTCCTACACTCTCCTCTACACTCTCATCTACACTCTCATCTACACTGTATACCCTCCTCTACACTCTCCACTCTCCTGTACACTCTTCTCTATACTCTCCTCTCTCCTCTGCACTCTCCTCTACACTCTATAACCTCCTCTACACTCTCCTGTACACTCTACTCTCCTCTACACTCTACTCTCCTCTACACTCTACTCTCCTCTATACTCTTCTCTACACTCTCCACTCTTACCTATACTCTACACTCTCCTCTACAGTCTACACTCCCCTCTACACTCTGTATGCTCCTCTACACTCTGCACTCTTCTCTACACTCTTCTTTATACTCTCCTCTACACTCTCCTATACTCTATACTCTCCTCTACACTCTGTACTATCCTCTACACGCTACACTCTCCTCTACACGCTATACTCTTCTCTATACTCTTCTCTATACTCTTCTCTACACTCTTCTCTATAGTATCCTATATACTCTCCTCTACACTCTATACTCTCCTCTACAATCTACACTCCTCTCCTCCTCTACTCTTGGAAATTCTCTTCTCTCCTCTATACTCTCCCTACACTCTCTACTGTCCTCTATATATTAACTCTCCTCTCTCTCTCTCCTCTATACTCTCCTCTACACTCTACTCTCCTCTACACTGTATACTGTCCTCTACACACTCCTCTACACTGTCCTCTATACTCTCCTCTACACTCTCCTCTCTCTACTCTCCTCTCCACACTCCTCTATACTCTCCTCTCCACACTCCTCTATACTCTCCTCTGCACTCTCCTCTATACTCTCCTCTACAATCTACACACTCCTCTACACTCTATGCTCTCCTCACTCTCCTATATACTCTATACTCTCCTACACTCTCTACTGTCCTCTACACTCTTCTCTACACTCTACACTCTCCTCTACACTCTTCTCTCCTCTATACTCTCCTCTACACTCTACTCTCCTCTACACTGTATACTGTCCTCTACACACTCCTCTACACTGTCCTCTATACTCTCCTCTACACTCTCCTCTACAATCAATACTCACCTCTACACTCTACACTCTCCTCTACAATTTATACTCTACTCTACACTCTCCTCTACTTTTCTCTACACTCTACACTCTCCTTTACACTCTCCTCTACCTCCCCTCTACTCTCCTACACTCTCTCCTCTCCACTCCTCCTCTCCTCTCCACTCCTCTGCTCTCTCTCCACACTCCCTCTACTCTCATTGCACTCTCCTCTCTCTCTACACTCTATACTCTCCTCTACACTCTATACTCTCCTCTACACTCTATACTCTCCTCTACACTCTCCTCTACACATTATACTCTCCTCTACACTCCTCTCCATTCTCCTCTCTCCTCTACACTCTCCTCGTCACACTGTACTCTCCTCTACACTACCCTCTATAATCTCCTCTATACTCTCATCTCCTCCTCCTCCTCTTCCTCTCAGAGTGTGTCTGAACAAACAGAGGGATGTCTGGAGAGAGGAGAGGGAGGAGAATATGAAAGACATGATGGAACAGGTGGAGTAGAGAAGGAAGAGCGATTCCAAAATAACACCTGCTGGTCATTTTATTTCATCTACAGAAATAAATGTATCTATTAATAAACAAATATGAACAGTATGGCTAGATAACCTTTGGTAGCCTTTGATAACCCTTGGTAACCTTTGGTAATTCTTGGTAACTCTTGGTAGCCCCTGGTAACCTTGGTAACTCTTGGGAACCTTTTTTTTTTATTTTTTATTTTTTTTTATTTAGTAGTCGCCAATTGTTTTTATCATTTTCTCCCCAGTTTGGAATAGCCAATTTTTTTTAGGTTCAGATCAAAATAATAGAATGTTAGGCTATATTGCAAACTGCGTGGAATACAAGTCTAGAGAGGTTATGCAACTGAGCTAAACCCAGGACTTAATGACATGAGTTTGAGGACATTAGTTTGTTTAATAATTAATTTAAACAATTCATTAATTTGACTAATTTAAATAGCTTACATTTTCGTACATTAATTAACATGAATGAATACTATATGACCATTATCATATTAGATCGACTAAATAAAGACAATCTTATTTCTTATTTATTTCTTAGCAGACGCCCTTATCCAGGGCGACTTACAATCGTTACAAGATATCACATTATTTTTACATACAATTACCCATTTTTACAGTTGGGTTTTTACTGGAGCAATCTAGGTAAAGTACCTTGCTCAAGGGTACAGCAGCAGTGTCCTCACCTGGGATTGAACCCACGACCCTCCGGTCAAGAGTCCAGAGCCCTAACCACTACTCCACACTGCTGCCCGATCTATTAATAACATAAGAAAATTTACAAAACGAGAGGAGGCCATTCGGCCCATCTTGCTTGTTTGGTTGTTAGTAGCTTATTGATCCCAGAATCTCATCAAGCAGCTTCTTGAAGGATCCCAGGGTGTCAGCTTCAACAACATTAGTGGGGAGTTGGTTCCAGACCCTCACAATTCTCTGTGTAAAAAAGTGCCTCCTATTTTCTGTTCTGAATGCCCCTTTATCTAATCTCCATTTGTGACCCCTAGTCCTTGTTTCTTTTTTCAGGTTGAAAAAAGTTCCTTGAGTCGACATTGTCTATACCTTTTAGAATTTTGAATGCTTGAATCAGATCGCCGCGTAGTCTTCTTTGTTCAAGACTGAACAGATTCAGTTCTTTTAGCCTGTATGTATGACATGCCTTTTAAACCCAGAACATTTTGGTCGCTCTTCTTTGCACTCTTTCTAGAGCAGCAATATCCTTTTTATAACGAGGTGACCAGAACTGAACTCAATATTCTAGGTGAGGTCTTACTAATGCATTGTAAAGTTTTAACATTACTTCCCTTGATTTAAATTCAACACTTCTCACAATATATCCAAGCATCTTGTTGGCCTTTTTTATAGCTTCCCCACATTGTCTAGATGAAGACATTTCTGAGTCAACATAAACTCCTAGATCTTTTTCATAGATTCCTTCTTCAATTTCAGTATCTCCCATATGATATTTATAATGCACATTTTTATTGCCTCTGTGCAGTACCTTAAATTCTCTATTAAATGTAATTTGCCATGTGTCTGCCCAGTTCTGAATGCTGTCTAAATCATTTTGAATGACCTTTGCTGTTGCAACAGTGTTTGCCACTCCTCCTTTTTTTGTGTCGTCTGCAAATTTATCAAGTTTGCTTACTATACCAGAATCCAAGTCATTAATGTATATTAGGAATAGCAGAGGACCTAATACTGATCCCTGTGGTACTCCACTGGTTACCTCGCTCCATTTTGAGGTTTCTCCTCTAATCAGTACTTTCTGTTTTCTACATGTTAACCACTCCCTAATCCATGTGCATGCATTTCCTTGAATCGCTACTGCGTTCAGTTTGAGAATTAATCTTTTATGCGGGACTTTGTCAAAAGCTTTCTGGAAATCTAAATAAACCATGTCGTATGCTTTGCAATTATCCATTGTCGATGTTGCATCCTCAAAAAAATCAAGCAGGTTAGTTAGACACAATCTCCCTTTCCTAAAACCATGCTGACTGCCTCCCAGGATACTGTTACTATATAGGTAATTTTCCATTTTGGATCTTATTATAGTTTCCATATGTTTACATATAATAGAAGTCAGGCTTATTGGTCTGTAGTTACGTGGTTCGGTTTTGTCTCCCTTTTTGTGGATCGGTATTATGTTTGCTATTTTCCAGTCTGTCGGTACAACCCCTGTGTCAAGAGACTGTTGCATGATCTTGGTTAGCGGTTTGTAAATAACTTCTTTCATTTCTTTGAGTACTATTGGGAGGATCTCATCCGACCCAGGGGATTTGTTTATTTTAAGAGCTCCTAGTTCCTTTAACACTTCTGCCTCTGTTATGCTAAAGTTATTTTAAACCGGATAGGAACAGGTCGACATGTGGGGCATGTTGTCCGTATCCTTTGTAAAAACTTTTGAAAAGTAATCATTTAGTATATTTGCTATTTTTTTTGTTCGTCTGTGATTTTGCCATTTGTATCTCTTAGACATTTTACCCCCTCTTTGAATGTTCTCTTGATGTTATAATATTGGAAACCTTTTTGGAATTGGTGTTAGCCCCCTTAGCAATGCTCATTTCTATCTCTCTCTTGGCCTTTCTAACTTCCTTTTTGACTTGTGTTTGCAGTTCCAGGTACTCTTTCTGTGTACTTTGTTCTTGGTCCCTTTTAAATGCTCTGTAAAGTGCTTTTTTTCTCTCTGAATGGTTTAATTGATTAATTAAAAAAAATATTGAGGCCATTTCGTTTAGATTTTGATTTGTCTACTTTGGGATGCAATTGTTTTGCGTAAGGATGGCTGTTTTGAAAAATAGCCATCTGTTTTCTGTGGATGTTTTCTCTATTTTACTCCAATCTACTTCTGTTAGTGTCTGTTTCATACCTTCATAGTTTGCCTTTTTAAAATTGTAAACCTTAGCTTTAGTCCTTACTTTTTGGGGTTTTAAAAAACAATTCAAATGAGATCATGTTGTGGTCTGAGTTTACCAATGGCACTCTGACCTCTGTTTTAGTTATTCTGTCTTCGTTATTTGAAAAGACTAAATCAAGGCATGCCTCCCCTCTAGTCGGTGCCTTGACAAATTGTGTTAGGAAGCAGTCATTTTTAGTATTTCAATTTCGTCCGTCGTGCTCCCAACCAGGTTTTCCCATTTTATATGGGGGAAGTTTAAATCCCCCATTAATATGGCTTCTCCTTTGCTGCACACATTTCAAATGTCCTTGTATAACAGATTGTTTGGCGGTCTATAGCATGCCCCTATTATGCCATTTGAATTTTTGTCCATTATTCTGACCCATATTGATTCGGTGTTGTTTTCTTCGTCCAGATTTAACATTTGGGCTTCAAGACTATTTCTTATGTATAGCGCTACCCCTCCGCCTCTTCTGTCCTGCCTGTCTTTCCTATACAGTGTATGCCCACTAATATTATATTCGTCTCCATCACCCTCGGACAACCAAGTTTCTGTAACACCTATCACATCGTAGTTACTTGTTAGTGCAGTAGCTTCAAGTTCTAACATTTTGTTTCTGAGACTTCTACCATTTAGATAAATACATTTAATGGCTGTCTTACCTGAGTTGTTGCCCTTGTTTTGATGTGGTCTCCCTTCTGTTTTTTTGTTTTCTCCCCCCTTCCGTGCTAATTTTAAATGCTTCTGAACCTCCAAGAATCCTTTCCCCGAGTAGATTGGTTCCCTTTATATTTAAGTGCAGTCCGTCCCGCCTATATAGATAGTTCTTGTTATAGAATGTGGTCCAATGTTCAAGAAAGGTGAAGCCTTCCTGTGTGCACCACGATTTCAGCCATGCATTTAGATTATTTATTTCCAGCTGTCTGTATGGTCCTTTTTGCAAGGTGCCGGCAGCATCCCAGAATATACTACAGTTTTGGTATTTTCTTTTAATTTCCTTCCTAGCTCTCTGAATTTGTTTTGCAGGGATTTTGACCTATTTCTTCCAATGTTGTACAGATGTGGACGACTACTACAGGGCCGTCTCTTGTTCGTTTTAGGAGCCTGTCCACGTTCTCAGTGATGTGCGTGACAGAGGCTCCTGGAAGGCAGCACTCTGTTGTAGTAAGGGGGTGCAAACTGCGAACTGAACTTGCTGTGTTTCTCAAAATGGGGTAGTGGTTAGGGCTCTGGACTCTTGACCGGAGGGTCATGGGTTCAATCCCAGGTGGGGGACACTGCTGCTGTACCCTTGAGCAAGGTACTTTACCTAGATTACTCCAGTAAAAACCCAACTGTATAAATGGGGAATTGTATGTAAAAATAATGTGATGTCTTGTAACAATTGTAAGTCACCCTGGATAAGGGCATCTGCTAAGAAATAAATAAATAAATAAATAATAATAATAATAATAATAATAATATGGAGTCCCCAACAATCATGACCTACCTTCTTTTTGCTGCCTGGCCAGAGAGAAATAGAATTGCATTGCTAAGGGGGCTAAAACAAATTCCAGAAAGTTTTTTCCAATATTAGAACAGCAAGAGAACATTAAAAAGAGGAGGTAAATGTAAAAAGCATGGCTATCTTTCAAAAATGTAGTAGTAGAGGTGCAAAACAATTGCATCCCAAAAGTAGACAAATCAAAATCTAAACAAAATGGCCAAAATGGTTTAATTGATCAATTTAAAAAAAATATTCAGTGAAAAAAGGCACTTTACAGAGCATTTAAAAGGGACCAAAAACAAAGTACACAGAAAGAGTACTTGGAACTGCAAACGCAAGTCAAAAAGGAAGTTAGAAAGGCCAAGAGAGAGATAGAAATGAACATTGCTAAGGGGGCTAACACCAATTTCAAAATGTTTTTCCAATATTATAACAGCAAGAGAACATTCAAAGAGGAGGTTAAATGTCTAAAGATACAAATGGCTAAATCATAGATGAAGAAAAAAAATAGCAAATATATTAAATGATTACTTTTCACAGGTTTTTACAAAGGAGGATATGGACAACATGCCCCACATGTCGACCTGTTCCTATCCAGTTTTAAATAACTTTAGCATAACAGAAGCCGAAGTGTTAAAGGGATTAGGAACTCTTAAAATAAACAAATCCCCTGGGCCGGATGAGATCCTGCCAATAGTACTCAAAGAAATGAAATAAGTTATTTACAAACCGCTAACCAAGATCATGCAACAGTCACAATATAACATGCAACATGGGATGCACAGGACACAGTGACAATCACACATTCAATATGGGATGTACAGGACAGTCTGTGTAATAATTGTGCAATGTAACCAGTACCATTAAAGGTAATTCAATGTGAGACCAGTATTATAAAACACATACCTACACAAAGTACAGAATTCTAGAAACAAACTTTATTATAAAGTTCTTAAGAACATAAGAAAGTTTACAAACGAGAGGAGGCCATTCGGCCCATCTTGCTCGTTTGGTTGTTAGTAGCTTATTGATCCCAGAATCTCATCAAGCAGCTTCTTGAAGGATCCCAGGGTGTCAGTTTCAACAACATTACTGAGGAGTTGCTTCCAGACCCTCACAATTCTCTGTGTAATAAAAGTGCCCCCTATTTTCTGTTCTGAATGCCCCTTTATCAAATAATTTGTGAACCCTGGTCTTTGTTTCTTTTTTCAGGTCAAAAAAAGTCCCCTGGGTCGACATTGTCAATACCATTTAGAATTTTGAATGCTTGAATGAGATCATCGCATAGTCTTCTTTTGTTCAAGACTGAATTGATTCAATTCTTTAAGCCTGTCTGCATAAGACATGCCTGAACATGGGTGACCATGTTCACAAAAACAAATACATTAAACCCTAGTTTGTATTACTCACCTTAGCTGATGTAAAGTGGTGTAAAACAAACAAAAAAAATCTCAGATAATGGCTAATGCAGCCTTCACTGTGTTCAGTCACATTACAGTGATACTGCAGGCATTAAGAAAAACTACAACTCCCAGAATCCCTTGCCAGCTCCTGTAGTCCTGTGTGTGGTGCCAGCAGGTCATATTCTGCTGATTTGATTCCTTCTTGCTTTGACGTGCAAGTTTAGGGGTGAAACTGTCAACACCTTGTTCTTGCATCACAAAAATTGTGTATATTTATATGGGCCTAATACCATTCTTTTTTGTTATGTTCTCTTCGTTACTTTAGCTTTTCAGAACCTTAACTCTGTGTACAAATGCATCTTTTATTTTACTCGAGGAATGGTTAATTTGCAGTCCATTTATTAAGTGCGTGTCAGGTCCAATTTATTTTCACACGCGCAGTTAATTTTAGACGCGCTGTTTAAAAGTATTTTTTTTTCACAGTCAAACGGGTTTAAAAGGCCCTGCATATCAACAAAGCACTCACTAGGCATCTCCAGCCCCGCCCCACCCTTTCGTTCGCTATCGCTTTCACATATGCTAAGAAATAAATAATAATAATAATAATAGTCGTACATATCGATCAATCATCTCCTGATCACTCGTTTTATCACCAAACTCCTCAATCATGCGATCCAAGTCATTATTTTATTACTATAACATCTCAAAAAAGCTCTGCAAATGTCCGTGATATTCTCTGTGCGCTGATTCAGTAACAGCCAGCTTGTTTCCTTATGACCGCCCCTATGTGATCCCAGGGGCAAGTATGACTATTCATGAGATACGCCCTTGTATTTATTTTTTTTTTTTTAATCGGCTTGTCTCGGCTCCTGTCGCTCCCAGTCGGCCATTGAATGACTAGAAACCCGTTTTTTTGATGATGTCGGACAGGGTCCGACAATGGACCGGATAGGAATAATTGCAATGTCAGACCAGGTCCGACAATGGACCACAAAGGGTTAAACTCCTTTCACGAAACACGTTCCGTAACAAACCAGTACTTAACGACATATAGGCACTGGTTTCACCGGAGGGGGAATCTTTATGCTGCGCACCCGAAGTGGACAGCATATGGCGTTACACCAGCGTGTCTGTCGGCAGTCGGTACCAGAAGTTATATTGTTTGAGCTGTTTTGGGAAAATACAAGAGAAAACAGAAGGAATAGAAGATAGAGAGACAGAGAGGTGAGTTAATGGAATTGAATTCACTGCACCCGCTGGAAACCCCGTGTGTGGTACGGGGGTGTGTAATGTGTTTATATTATATAGAGGACGGCGAGTTTGATGCAAGACTCGAGCAGACACAGCAGGCGCATTCATTATTATTAAACCTGCTCGCAGACTCTCCGGCGCCGTCACTCTGAGCGCTCTTTGAAACAGACTGAGTTCGGATCGTATTTATATTCATGTTGGGTTAATCAGAGATGACTGTCGGCGGCCCGTCTGTAGTACTGCAGGAGATTTGAATCGCACAGTTTGCCCCGCTCTGCGCAGCGCCGTCCCGTTTGTAACGCGGTGCATGAACTGCATTCTGCTAAACTGTCAGGTGTCCTGTACTGTACGTGCATCGGCGTGGTTAATAACAACAACAACAACAACACAACGACCGCTGCTTTCTATACGATCGCAACGTGCTGTGTGTCCAAGTAGGGGTACCAGATTTTTACAAGGAAAAACTTGGACTTTTCTTCAATTCATTGAAGCTGTAGCGACTCCTGAAACCGTTACAACAACTGTATATAATAACGCGCTCATAATTCAAAAAATAAATATCGGGTGTGTTTATTGCAGCTCATCATAATTGGTTGTTTATATTCTATTGTCATCCGACACGTGTTAAACGTACAAAAAGGCAGATTAGAAAAAGTAGATCAGCTTTTACCATTTAAAAACGTGATATATGAGAATTTTAAAAACATATGGTATAAGGCATCCATTTATGTTACTAACACTGACATTAATGAATAGCCCATGTTACTATCTTTATATTTATATTCAAACTGGTCCTCTGCTATTCCTAATCTACATTAATGATTTAGATTCTGGTTTAGTAAGCAAACTTGTTAAATTTGAGGACGACATAAAAATAGGAGGAGTGGCAAACACTGTTGCAGCAGCAAAGGTCGTTCAAAATGATCTAGACAGCATTCAGAACTGGACAGACACATGGCAAATGACATTTAATAGAGAAAAAGTGTAAGGTACTGCACGCAGGCAATTTGTCACAATTACCGTTTCTTCCTGTTATTCAGTAACTAAGCGATACATATAAAAGCTGTTGGATTGTGGATGTCAGTAATGATTAATAATGGCGCTGGCGACATGGCATGTTCAGCCACCATTGTTTTTTGTGCATGCAACAAATACATAGCTACAGAAGTGTGCGGCTTTACATTAAATTTACACACGTCTCTTGTAGCTGCTTGCTTTCACACACACACACAGTCCTGTTCTCATCACAAATATTAAGATCGCTGCTGCACAATGTGAGGGGGAGACCCTCACTGTAATATTCAGTGTTATTGTGATTATTATTAGGGCTTCCGATTTTCGGTTTTAACCGATAAAACACCCGATACAAAAAAAATGAAATCGGTGGATAGCCAATAAACCCCGGAAAACACAGGAAAAACTGTGGAAATGGTTAATCAATCATCATTGACTTTACCCTTTTCCCATTAAAAAATAAAACCTACTAGAAAAATTATAATAAATACATTTCCCAGTGCTGCTGGGCAATGTCCCACCCTCCTGACTTGCATCTATCATTGATTCGTTCTGAATACTTTAAACCCGACCCAATTACTGAAGGACAGCACATTCCTACATTTCTATTGGAGACTCCGCTTGCAAGATTTAAAATGAGGTTGAAATCAGGACAGTCTTTTGTTAGTGGGATTTAAAGCTGTATTAAAGTTAAGATACAGAGGGTTTAAAACAGAATTGTGTTTAAATGTACAAAGATGCCTACACACATTTTAAAAACCCCAGAAGAATGTGCCCGTGACCATAGGGATTTGTTGTGGAAGACAGCAAAGGAAAGAAGGTACAACTTAAGTGTGCAAGTACTGTCGAGTTACTATACATATTTTTGACTGAAAAAAAAACGCTCAAGCATTTTGGAAAGTAACCCATAACACTAATTTCATACAGTATATCAAAAGTAAAAAAAAAAAAAATGATTTACATTTCGAAAAAATAGCTCAAAATAAGCACTTCTGAAAAATACAATAAATAAAACCTGAAAAACAGAAGCCCTAATTATTATATAACAAAACAATGTAAATGTAAAAAACAAGTTAGAAAAACAACAGCCGTTTTTCATGGGTGATATCAAACACATTGCCTACATTTGTAACAGGAATCATTGCCCATTTGTCAAATAGGCAATGAAAGTTGGGGCCAAACATTTCACAATTGCTTCTAACTTGGTGCCTTTTTTTCATGCAACACCTCTATCCAACTTGAAATGCTCCTTGTATGACTTGAAGTGACTGACTTTTGTGACACACACACAGAGACTGAGACTGTGTGTGTTGTAGTGTGTATGTGTGTCAGTGTCTCTGTGTGTCTCAGAGTGTGTGTGTTTCAGAGTTTATGTGTGTATGTGCCTCAGTGTGTGTGTCTCAGTGTGAGTGTGTCTCAGTCACTTCAAGTCATACAAAGAGCATTTCAAGTGGAGCTGTGTTTATCAAAAAGGCACCAAGTTGAAGCAAGAATTGTGTGAATGTTGGGCCCCAGCACCTTTCCAATTGTGTATTTGCTTGATGCTTGACAAGGTTGCCCCAATTACTTTTCCTAACTTGGGCTTTTGTGTTTGATATCACCCCTTTAAACGGCTGTTGCGTATTTCTAACTTGATTTTTTACATTGACAATGTTTTTGTTATAGATATCACTTCTTTTTTTACTTCATCAAATAATGAATAAAGCGAGAGAAAGATATTCAAGAATGTGTATGGTAAATAGACAGACAGACATTATAAAGATAGTAATAAGTAGAGTAATATAAGAGAAATGAGAAGATTTGAAAGTAAAATAAAGGTAGAAGGGACTTTTGGACAGTAATGAAAGTGTAAACATTGCATTTTTATAGTTGCATGAGTGGTGAAAACAATATGTCTTTTGGTAGGTATTGATATTTACGTAGGTACAAAACTACAATGTTATGAATGGTTCAAAAGGTACATATGCATGTCAGTGCTAAAGGGTAGTATACTAACACATTTTAATGCTGGAAAAAGAAACATTAGTCTCCTTGATATAGTGGTGTTAGGAACTTAGGCTAAGGCATTTGTAAAGCATTAGATCTCTTAATAAAAGGTCATATACATTTTGTTTGCATTTCTTGGCCATGGTTTGACTTCAATAAGTGCATCATTTGCATGCACCCATTTTCCAGTAGCACCCACAGCAAGAACAGACACATAGTGTCCTGAAGTAACACTCTGTCCTTGGTGTATGATAATGGAAGCTAATTGGTAATTCCTGTTGTCCACAGTAATTGTGCTCTTCTGCACAGCAGTAAACTTAGCAGTGTGTCACTTTGTAACGGTCCCGTCTGGTTTGGTTTTCCAAAGCATAAGTTGGACTGCAATCAGTCTCCCTGCTGATTTGAATAAGTTCACGTTTCATGATTGGAGAAGTTTTGCATTGCTTACATTTGCTACCAGGAATCATTGCCCATTTGTCATTTCTATAAATGAGTTCTTCCAAACACATGGAATCTGTACCAGCAGGTACATGTAGAGGATAAACATGCAACACCTCTCGGTTTGGTGAGCAGTAGTTCCATGTAGTACATACAGACGTGCTCAAATTTGTTGGTACCCCTCCACAAAAAACGAAGAATGCACAATTTTCTCTGAAATAACTTGAAACTGACAAAAGTAATTGGCATCCACCATTGTTTATTCCATATTTAATAGAAATCAGACTTTGCTTTTGATTTTTTATTCAACATAATATTGTAAATAATAAAACAAATGAAAATGGCATGGACAAAAATGATGGGACCGCTAACCTAATATTTTGTTGCACAACCTTTAGAGGCAATCACTGCAATCAAACGTTTTCTGTAGCTCTCAATGAGACTTCTGCACCTGTTAACAGGTAGTTTGGCCCACTCTTCCTGAGCAAACTGCTCCAGCTGTCTCAGGTTTGATGGGTGCCTTCTCCAGACTGCAAGTTTCAGCTCTTTCCATAGATGTTCGATAGGATTCAGATCAGGACTCATAGAATGCCACTTCAGAATAGTCCAATGTTTTGTTCTTATCCATTCCTGGGTGCTTTTAGCTGTGTGTTTTGGGTCATTATCCTGTTGGAGGACCCATGACCTGCGACTGAGACAGAGCTTTTTGACACTGGGCAGTACGTTTCGCTCCAGAATGCCTTGATAGTCTTGAGATTTCATTGTGCCCTGCACAGATTCAAGGCACCTTGTGCCAGGCGCAGCAAAGCAGCCCCAAAACATAACCGAGCCTCCTCCATGTTTCACTGTAGGTATGGTGTTCTTTTCTTTGAAAGCTTCATTTTTTCGTCTGTGAACATACAGCTGATGTGACTTGCCAAAAAAGCTCCAGTTTTGACTCATCTGTCCAAAGGACATTCTCCCAGAAGGATTGTGGCTTGTCAATATGCATTTTAGCAAATTCCAGTCTGCTTTTTTTATGTTTTTCTGTCAAAAGTGGAGTCCTCCTGGATCTTCTTCCATGGAGCCCACTTTCGCTCAAAAAGCGATGGATGGTGCGATCAGAAACTGACGTACCTTCACCTTGGAGTTCAGCTTGTATCTCTTTGGCAGTTATCCTTGGTTCTTTTTCTACCATTTGCACTATCCTTCTGTTCAATCTGGGGTCGATTTTCCTCTTGCGGCCGCGCCCAGGGAGGTTGGCTACAGTTCCATGGACCTTAAACTTCTTAATAATATTTGCAACTGTTGTCACAGGAACATCAAGCTGCTTGGAGATGGTCTTGTAGCCTTTACCTTTACCATGCTTGTCTATTATTTTCTTTCTGATCTCCTCAGACAACTCTCTCCTTTGCTTTCTCTGGTCCATGTTCAGTGTGGTGCACACAATGATACCAAACAGCACAGTGACTACTTTTCTCCATTTAAATAGGCTGAATGACTGATTACAAGATTGGAGACATGTGTGATACTAATTAAAGAAACTAATTAGTTTGAAATATCACTATAATCCAATTATTTATTATCTTTTCTAAGGGGTACCAACAAATGTGTCCAGGCCATTTTAGAATATCTTTGTAGAATAAGCAATAATTCATCTCTTTTCACAGCTTCTTTGCTTTATTCTATGACATACCAAAGGCATGCAAGTATACATGATAAAATAGCTTTTAATTTCATCACTTTTCAGGAGGAATGAAGCATTATTTCAATGAGCTGTAAGGGTACCAACAAATTTGAGCACGTCTGTAGAATGTCATGACTTTTTGTGACTGAAACCATGCGAGATACTTCGGGACACATTTCAGACAATCTGGTGAGAAACTCTGCAACATGTTGCTGCTCACCTCTATTGAAAGGTTCTCCTAAGAAGTGACAAATATCCACAGTAGTTAGAGACGCAGTGGGTGGCAAGTGATCCTATTTGTGAACAAAGCTCCTGATATCCTCTTGTTGACTGTGTTTTAATGAATCCTTCAGAGGTTGAAAGTGAAGAAGGCACTGCAATGTTGCATTTGCATAGCATGAGGTGAAATTGGGGTTGCTCAAGCTTCTGAATGGATGTGTAAGTGCAAGTGTTCTCATAGAAGATTGAGGCTTTTGCTGTTCCTGAACATTAATGATGGCTCAGTGAATGAAATGCACATGATCGTTTACCTTGTGTCCCTTGTGCGGGTTAGTCTCCTTCAAGCTTTTCAACTTCGGACAATAAATCCCTCTAAGCCGTTGGTACTCTTCAACTGCAGTTTGACATGCATAGATGCAGGTGGGGTCAAAGTTGATAAGGTGGATACCGCTTAAGGAAGTAACTGTGGAAAGTACAACAAAACTTTGTCCATAGGAGAAAATGGAGTTACCACGATCCATCAGCATTTGAATTATTTGTAGCTCTTAAATGGCTGGCTGCACAGGCCTCAATTAGCACTAATCTAGGACAACCTAATGCTAACTCAGGTAAGGTAGTCCAAGGTTAGTGCTGATCAGGGTTTGTGAAAGCAGCCAAAAGAGTTGGATATTTCAAGTTATGTCTAACATTGCATTAAGTAACTAGCCTAATTGTTAGTTCAATTGGGGGCTCAGTTGGAACACAAACAGCAGACACAGTGGGTCCCTAGGACCAGGTTTGTGAAAAACTGACATAAATGATGATATATATGTATATATTTATGAATGTGTTCATTGCACAGTTTATTCTTTTGTTTTGATTGTTACGTTTTAAGTTCTGAAGTTCTCAAACATTTAGTTTGCATCTTTCAGGTTGATCAACTTTACCAGCAATACTGAAAAGTCTCTCTACTTTATTATGAGCATTCTTACTGACAAATATTTAAATGCATTTGGATTTTAAATATTTGTGAAGCTTTCCCATGATTTTTAATTCAAATGATATTTTTTGAATTTCTAAATATACAAATAATACAAATACAAATAAATGTCAAATGCAAATATTTCAGCAGATTGCATTTAAATGTATTATTATTTTTTTTAGCAGACACCCTTATCCAAGAAAACAGAAAAATTGCTGAAGCACAGAAAGTACAGTGGCTAAGAAGTGTTTAATGAGCAAAACCAGGTGTCTGACCTCCATGCATTTGGGTAAAATGTTGTGTTTGTGAAATAATAGATTGAAAAGTATAAAAGCTACACTGTAAAACCGAATTGTAAAACATTTATTTGACACGCTTTTCAAACACATCACTGGGTTTATGATTTTAAATGTTAGGAATTAAACACTGTGTGGTGTTTATTTTATAAACTCTTGGACGTGTGTGATTTTTAACACTTTTTAAACATTCATACGTGTTTATAACAGGGCTGGTGTTTAAAATCTAAACGTTAAAGTATAGCAAAAATGGCACAGATTAAACACATAACGTTTAACAATTATTTAGAGTTCCAAATGACTAAACACCTGTGCTATACCACGTATATAGACGAATAAACACTGCTGTTTAGGAATAGAGCACATCTATTTTTTTTTTTTTAGATGCCATTTATGCCATTTAGGTTTAAACGTTTCACACATTCTGTAGTTTTAGTGTACAGTAAATGCATGAAAAGAAGACAAATGTAGCCATAATGCAGTCAAATTTTTAATGTCACTTAGATAATGTCACACTCTGCTTATTTTCATCAAATTGAAATGTCCCGGCCCAATATAATGCATGCTGTGACTTTGATGGGGTTTTTTTTTAAATGTATTAATAATCAATGCAGTGATAATAACTGCAGCTTTTATGCATGCTTTCCTGTTTAAACATGTGTAAATCATTTATATAGATCAGTGTTCGCGCTAGGCCATGCCATTGCGCCAATGCCCCCCTGAAATAAAAAAATGTAAACTTATGGAGACTATAAGAAGATCCAAAATGGAAAATTACCTATATGGTAACAATATCCTGGGAGACAGTCAGCATGGTTTTAGGAAAGGGAGATCGTGTCTAACTAACCTGCTTGACTTTTTTGAAGATGCAACATTGACAATAGATAATTGCAAAGCATACAACATGGTTTATTTAGATTTCCAGAAAGCTTTTGATAAAGTCCCGCATAAAAGATAAATTCTCAAACTGAACGCAGTAGGGATTCAAGGAAATGCATGCACATGGATTAGGGAGTGGTTAACTAACATGTAGAAAACAGAAAGTACTGATTAGAGGAGAAACCTCAAAATGGAGCGAGGTAAGCAATGTTGTACCACAGGGATCAGTATTAGGTCCTCTGCTATTCCTAATCTACATTAATGATTTAGATTCTGGTATAGTAAGCAAACTTGTTAAATTTGCAGACGACACAAAAATAGGAGGAGTGGCAAACACTGTGCAGCAGCAAAGGTCATTCAAAATTATCTAGACAGCATTCAGAACTTGGCAGACACATGTCAAATGACATTTAATAGAGAAAAGTATAAAGTATTGCATGCAGGCAATACAAATGTGCATTATAAATATCATATGGGAGATACTGAAATGGAAGAAGGGAACTATGAAAAAGACCTAGGAGTTTATGTTGACTCAGAAATGTCTTCATCTAGACAATGTGGAGAAGCTATAAAAAAGGCCAACAAGATGCTCGGATATATTGTGAGAAGTGTTGAATTTAAATCAAGGGAAGTAATGTTAAAACTTTACAATGCATTAGTAAGACCTCACCTAGAATATTGTGTTCAGTTCTGGTCACCTCGTTACAAAAAGGATATTACTGCTCTAGAAAGAGTGCAAAGAAGAGCAACCAGAATTATCCCGGGTTTAAAAGGCATGTCGTATGCAGACAGGCTAAAAGAATTGAATCTATTCAGTCTTGAACAAAGAAGACTACGCTGGTGATCTGATTCAAACATTCAAAATCCTAAAAGGTATAGACAATGTCGACCCAGGGACTTTTTTTGACCTGAAAAAAGAAACAAGGACCAGGGGTCACAAATGGAGATTAGATAAAGGGGCATTCAGAACAGAAAATAGGAGGGACTTTTTTACACAGAGAATTGTGAGGGTCTGGAACCAACTCCCCAGTAATGTTGTTGAAGCTGCACCCTGGGATCCTTCAAGAAGCTGCTTGATGAGATTCTGGGATCAATAAGCTAATAACTACCAAACGAGCAAGATGGGCTGAAGAGCCTCCTCTCGTTTGTAAACTTTCTTATGTTCTTATCCAACCAAGCTATTTCAGTTTTTATTTTTAATGAGTTTTCTACAAATTTCTAGAATATTTTTTTTCACTTGGAAGTTGTGGGGTAGGATGTGTAGATAAATGAAAAAAAAAATATTTTAATGCATTTTAATTCCAGGCTATAAGGCAACAAAAGGTCAGCCAGGCTGTATATATACATGCACATTTTGAAAAAGATGCACGGACGGCAAATAAAGTAAATTAAAAAAAGCTTAACAAAGATGTTACTTACCTTTAGATCTCATCTATTCTAGATAAGGGTTAGAACATAACAGTAAGGAAGAGACATATGTTTGTTATTTTGGAAGTATGTATATTCTCAGCACAGCACAATTGCGTTTGTGAGAGCAGTGTTTGGGAGGCGCCATGTTGTGGGGCATTAGGTAAAGGTACTCAGACACCATTTTGGTGAGGGGCATAATATGACCTTGTACATTACCATAAGCCTGGTAAATGTTATTATTATTATTATTATTATTATTATTATTATTATTATTATTATTATTATTACTATTAGTTTATGTGGCAGAAACCTTCATCCAAGGTGACTTACACGGCAATACAATGTTACAGTGCAAGAACAATATTTAAGTACAGTAAGTGCAAATACTACTAGAATACAATATGAGATGTAACAATTTAGGATTGCAGGGCGCGAAATAACCGACAGCACTGGTGACAATTGCCACAATGCCTCTCAAATTAAAAAAAAAAAAAAAACTTAAGCCAAAAGTTGCCTCTATGCCCGCCCGTCATTGCCGCCAGTGTCCCTCAAAGAAAGAAAACAACGCCGAATCAATATGGGTCAGAATAATGGACAAAAAGTCAAAGGGCATAATAATAGGAGCATGATATAGACCTCCAAATTCAGACGCCAAGCAAAATAATCTGTTATACAATGACATTAGAAATGTGTGTAGCAAAGGAGAAGCTATACTAATGGGGGATTTCAACTTCCCCTGTATAAAATGGGAGAACTCGGTGGGGAGCACGACGGACGAAATTCAAATGGTGGAAATGACAAATGACTGCTTCATAACGCAATTTGTCAAGGCACCGACTAGAGGGAAGGCATGCCTTGATTTAGTCTTTTCAAATAACAAAGACAGAATAACTAAAACAGAGGTCAGAGAGCCATTGGCAAACTCAGACCACAACATGGTCTCATTTGAAGTGATTTTTAAAACCCAAAAAGTAATGACTAAAGCTAAGGTTTACAATTTTAGAAAAGCAAACTATGAAGGTATGAAACAGAAGTAGATTGGAGTAAAATAGAGAAAACATCCACAGGAAAAGGATGGCTGTTTTTTAAAAATGTAGTACTAGAGGTGCAAATCAATTACATCCCAAAAGTAGACAAATCTAAATCTAAAACAAAATGGTTTAATAGATCAATTAAAAAAAATATTCAGCGAAAAAAGGCACTTTACAGAGCGTTTAAAAAGGACTAAAAACAAAGTACACAGAAAGAGTACTTGGAACTGCAAACGCAAGTCAAAAAGGAAGTTAGAAAGGCCAAGAGAGAGATAGAAATGAACATTGCTAAGGGGGCTAACACCAATTCCAAAATGTTTTCCCAATATTATAACAGCAAGAGAACATTCAAAGAGGAGGTTAAATGTCTAGAGATACAAATGGCTAAATCATAGATGAAGAAAAAAAATAGCAAATATATTAAATGATTACTTTTCACAGGTTTTTACAAAGGAGGACACTGACATGCCCCACATGTCGACCTGTTCCTGTCCAGTTTTTAAAAACTTTAGCATAACAGAAGCCGAAGTGTTAAAGGGACTAGGAACTCTTAAAATAAACAAATCCCCTGGGCCGGATGAGATCCTCCCAATAGTACTCAAAGAAATGAAATAAGTTATTTACAAACCGCTAACCAAGATCATGCAACAGTCAAAATATAACATGCAACATGGGATGCACAGGACACAGTTGCGATCACACATTCAATATGGGATGTACAGGACAGTCTGTATAATAATTGTGCAATGTAACCAGTACCATTAAAGGTAATTCAATGTGAGACCAGTATTATAAAACACATACATACACAAAGTACAGAATTCTAGAAACAAACTTTATTATAAAGTTCTTAAGAACATAAGAAAGTTTACAAACGAGAGGAGGCCATTCAGCCCATCTTGCTCGTTTGGTTGTTAGTAGCTTATTGATCCCAGAATCTCATCCCTCAGACCCTCACAATTCTCTGTTTAAAAAAGTGCCTCCTATTTTCTGTTCTGAATGCCCCTTTATTTAATCATTTGTGAACCCTGGTCCTTTTTTCTTTTTTCAGGTAAAAAAAGTCCCCTGAGTCGACATTGTCAATACCATTTAGAATTTTGAATGCTTGAATCAGATCATCGCATAGTCTTTGTTCAAGACTGAATTGATGCAGTTCTTTAAGCCTGTCTGCATATGACATGCCTGAACATGGGTGACCGTGTTCACAAAAACAAATACATTAAACCCTAGTTTGTATTACTCACCTTAGCTGATATAAAGTGGTGTAAAACAAACAAAAAAAAATCTCAGATAATGGCTAATGCAGCCTTCACTGTGTTCAGTCACATTACAGTGATACTGCAGGCATTAAGAAAAACTACAACTCCCAGAATCCCTTGCCAGTTCCTGTAGTCCTTTGTGTGGTGCCAGCAGGTAGCAATGTGAAGCTAGCAACAATAAGCAACAACAGCAACTTCCGGTAAAACTTACTTCCGCATCTCACTCCGGAAGCGACGTTTTTTCCCCCAGATAAAAGTCTCTCGTTGCTCTGATATAACGGTTGTCTCTAACTCCTGTCAATCTCAGTTAACGGATGGAGGAGAAAAAAGCAGCAAACAGAAGAGCACACTTACCAATTGGAAGAGCACAAAAACAGCATAAAAACAGCAATATTTCAATCTACATGGAAGGTCTACAATAAATATACGTAGGTAATTACATATTTTAAAACGACCTTTTATATTTTACATATATATGATATATATTATAGTATTTTCATTGTTATATTGTAATCTACATTAAATATCTACTTTAAATTGTATTAATTGTATGTGATTATATGTATATGCAATAAAAAAACGCAGTACAATAAATATGATTTAATACATCAATTAAACTTTGTGTACATCAAATTTATTTTATTATTTATTTTCTTTTTATCCACCCATTTTTGCATTGTATAATTAATGCTAATAATAAAGAACTAACTTTTTATTCATCAGCTGTATGGTAGTGGTAAACGGCACAAGACCAACATGTGGCCAAGATCAGCAGCCACTACCACAAGACAGCTTTCCCTGAGAATGCAGGAAAGAACTCAAAGGTTTGTAAAGAACGAGCATAATCTATCAATTCATTTTTTTATTTAGAAATTGTTTTTAAATAAAATGATCTGGCCATTTTGTGTTCTTTTTTTTGTTTGTTTTGGTTTTTGGCGACTCGCATGTGAGGAGCCTGGTAGATGGTTACGTTCAGATGCCCGAGGGTGACTTGCACTTTGGATACAGCAGCACTCCAGGCGCTTGTGCAGCTGCACTCCGTAAAGAGGTGCTGAACGAAACCCTGCCTGAAGAGCCTGACCTGGTGTGTCTTATTGCACCAGGGAACAACCTCTCGAACAACACCATCCAACAAGCAGGGAAGGAGTTTGCCAGCCTTATCCCTTCAGCCCAGGGCACATGGAATAAGGTCATAAATTGAACACTTTATTTTATTCATACATTTTTTTTTTAAATAAATAAATACATTCATACAATGTTATTATTCTGTTTTTAAAAGGTAGTGGTAATTGATTTTCCAAACTGGCTGACAGTGGAGTTCCCGTATCAAGACATGTTGCGACAAGAGTACCATCGAGTTGCAGCCAGCATGAATGTAAGGTATGTAGGAGCAATGTGAATATTTTTAACGTTTTAAATAACCCACACCAATTAGCAATTATGGTTATTATTGATAATTTATTTTTTTTTCTTCATGGCTTTGTTGTTTGGATTATACCCAGCTACCCACTTTCTCTTGGTGGTTTATCGGTTCAATCACTAGATCATGCTTTTTTGTGACAGCTCTGATATTAGCATGATATTAGTACTGTCCATTAAAACCTGTTTAACTCTTCCTAAAGGTACCTCTCCGCTGTAGATCACTTCCCTGCAAGGAGCTCTGACCTGTGGTGCCGTGACGGGGTGCATCTAAGTGATGACCATGGAATGCTCATCTTTGCCCAACTGATCTGGTGTGCAGCTTACTTTCAGCTGAACGTTCCACAGGGGATCAAGACCACCCTGCTGCACCCAGACGTGCATTCCGCAGAGTGACCCCACGGCTGGTGGTGAGAGGGACACCAGCTGCACCACCACAGAGACGAGATCCTTACTCATGGGCTGAGGTGACAAGAGGACACAGTAAGAAGATGTCGAATAGTAATTGCAGACGGTTCCGCTCTGTAAGTATAACATACATTTTTTTTAATTCTTTGCACTAAGATATTGTATTAACAAAGATTTATGTCAGTTGAAATGTCGTTAATTATAATTAATCATTTTTACATACCACATGCTAAAATAAATTAATTGATTGGATTACTATATATTTTTTATAATAAAAACATTAATGTTAACTTTTGTTTTTGTGATACAAAAGTTAAACTGCACACAGTCGTTTCATCGGAAAAAAAATCCAATACTTAACAATAACAGGAAATATATTTTATCATCCTTTAATTCTACAGCTTGTACATTTGTTGTGCTATTTGTTTTTCTTGTTAGGTTTTTCATGGTAAATGCCATCAATAAAAATGCTTATCAGTAATATATTTTTATTGTCTTTTTTTAATTAATTAAAAGTGTGTCTGATATAAATCTCACTTTAATTAAAGTGTGTTATAGCTATTTTTTGTTTTTACCATCGAGAGTTATGATTTTCGTCCACTTTCAGGATGTGAATGGCGGCAATGTTTGCCGCATCCTTGACGTAGATGTCGTGTGCTACCCTAAGGCATACAGGCCAGGTCAGAGAGAGGTGCCAGAGCAGGGGAGAGGAAGGGAAAGAAGAAGGGAAATCAGCAAAAGGGAAAGAGAAAGGAGAAAAAGATAAGTGTGACAGTTCAGAGAAAGGCAGGTAGATGTGAAGGGATAGTAGCAGGTAACATGGCAAGGTGAGGCGAGTCTGGACGGACAGGAGGTGAGGCAGGAGACAGAGAAGGTGAGGCAGGATGGAGAGGAAGTGAGGTAGGAAGGAGAGGTGAGGCAGGATGGAGAGGAAGTGAGGTAGGAAGGAGAGGTGAGGCAGGATGCAGAGGTGAGGCAGGACGGAGAGGTGAGGCAGCACAGAGAGGAGGTGAGGCAGGAGGCAGAGAAGGTGAGGCAGGATGGAGAGGAAGTGAGGTAGGAAGGAGAGGTGAGGCAGGAAGGAGAGGTGGGGCAGGATGCAGAGGTGAGGGAGCACAGAGAGGAGGTGTGGCAGGACAGAGAGGAGGTGAGTTAGGAAGGAGAGGTGAGGCAGGACAAAGAGGAGGTGATGCAGGAGAGAGAGAAAGTGAGGCAAGATGTGATGGTAAAACAAACTATAATTCTATTAATAATCCAGATTTTTGTTCTAGACTTTGTCTGAAACTAAAAGGAGGCAGTTGTATTAAACATAAGAAATGTAAAGGGAAGAAAAATAATTTGGATTACAAACAAATAGCAAATGCAATACATTACATAAAGGAAACTACTGATATAGGCATAAATAACAAGGAATTTTGGCAATTAGTAGCAAAATCTATGAATTGGCCACACACACGACCTGCAGCTTCCAGAAGGAGTCAGGTACTGCTGTCTAGAATATGGGAAGAAAATAGAAACAACATACACACACTTGTAGATGAGGTGAATATTTTAAAATCAGAAAATAATGTAGACAATGTTAGTACACTAGTACCTGTTGAAATTGATACAAATGTTTTATTTTATGAAGAAACTGAAGAGAAATGTCAAAGAAACCAAAAAGGTAAAAGAGAAATTTATAAAAAAAAAGACTTTGATAGTGATGAGTGGGTCACAGAACCAGTGTTAAAAAAAAAAAAAAAAAAAATTGTGTTTGTAAATCACCCAATAAAGAGACATGTCAGTTACAAGTAAATGCAGCACATACAGGTTTTACTTTCACAGGAAAACAAAAAGAGTATCCTTTAAAACTGACAGCACATAAGAAAAGTAATATTCACGATTGCACTCAAATTAAACAGAGTCACAATCTAGTTAAAGAATTAAGCTCTTCAAAAATAAGTAGAGGTGTACAAACAGAGGTAGAAGATAAAATAGAAAAATCACTTTCCGGGGCATTTGATGTTGTTGAGTTAAACTCTTTTATAGCTGTACCAAGTTTTAAAAACAGTACAGCAACACAGGAATCAACCGAATATGATCGCATTGACACTGATCTGGACAGCGAGCATAATGTTGTTGACTCTGAATTCGATTTTTCAGATGCAGATGAAAATGACCCAGATAATGCATTAATCAGTAAGGATACTTTAAATTGCATTTTATCAAATAAAGCAACATTTTCTGATTTTAAATGTTCGATTCCAGAAACTGCACATTTTACATTGCCAGCAGAAGTGTGGTTGAATTTAAAAAATAATAATAATAAAGGAAGGTATTTCAAAAAATATACATGGGAAGGTTTATTTGAGAATAAAATCAGAGTCAAACCCCTATTGTGTCTTAATATTAAAAAACCACAGTTTCAGTACTGCACATAATAGAAGGACAAATAAACCTTATCTTCAAATAAATGGATATTGCAAGCATAGATCGTGTAAAATGAACTTCACCATAACACCATCGCATCCTAAAACACTGCGTTTTAACGTGCGGTACAGGGGCACAGTATTGCACACTTCAGATGCCTTGAAAGCGAGACCATTCACGGGTCCCGAGAGAAACAACCTGGCTGTCACTTTTACAATATGTAAAGTCTTACAAATTATATAACGAGCTGCTAGGAAACGCAGACCCAAACGCCTTAGCAGCATTAAATAGAACAGGGATTGGTTCAGATACCGCTGTCTTAAGAAAAATTAAATCAGAGTATCGTAGCAACACATTAACTGATAACGATGAAATAATAGCACTTACAATGCTAAAAAAAAAAAAAAAAAGGAGGATAGTGATGTAAGTAGCATGTGTTTTAAAGGCTTTGTACAAATTATACAAGCGGTCCCACTTAGTTATATGTTTTACTGAAGGGGGTATACGGTTATGGCATGAATTAACACGCAGTAGTCCTGCTTTCTGGGATGCCACAGGTGGCATTTTTAAATCAAAATTTACGAAGAAGAGAATCTTATATTATGAATTGTTAGTAAGTAGTCCGGTAACTCATTTGTCTGTGCCTGTAGCTTTTATGATCAGCGAAGAGCACACACAAAGTGCAGTGGAATATCTTCTTACAACAATAAGAGATTATGAAAGAAAGATTTTCCAAAAAAATACGTTACCTGTGCAAATAAACAGCGACAGGTCAATTGTACTGCTTCAGGCATCAATTAAAGTGTTCAATAATGGAAATATGGAAAGTTACCTTCGTCGCTGTTGGAAAAATCGTAAATGGAACAGCAAATGAGACCGATCTTAAATTTACTGTCATTAGGTCTTGCAAAAGGCATTTAATGCGACAAGCAAGTGTATTATGCAAGAAACAGTATAGAGGTAAAGATGGGCGTTATGAAGCAGGAATGTATATATTTAGCATTTTGGCTAATTCTAGGAGTCTCGATGAGGTCTCTGCTGTTTATGAAATCTGTATCTCCTGGGAAGTAGGTACAATAACCCGCTAGTCACAGAAAGTCTATTAAAGCTGAAAGAGTAAAAAACATAAACAGACAAGAACATGTGATTGATTCTAATAGAAGCATTCTAGATGAACAATCCCAAAAGTAGACAAATCTAAATCTAAAACAAAATGGCCAAAATGGTTTAATAGATCAATTTAAAAAAAAATATTCAGCGAAAAAAAAAGGCACTTTACAGAGCGTTAAAAGGGACCAAAAACAAAGCACACAGAAAGAGTACTTGGAACTGCAAACACAAGTCAAAAAGGAAGTTAGAAAGGCCAAGAGAGAGATAGAAATCAATATTGCTAAGGGGGCTAAAACCAATTCCAAAATGTTTTTCCAATATTATAACAGCAAGAGAACATTCAAAGAGGAGGTTAAATGTCTAAGAGACACAAATGGCAAAATCATAGATGAAGAAAAAAAAATAGCAAATATATTAAATGATTACTTTTCACAGATTTTTACAAAGGAGGACACGGACAACATGCCCCACATGTCGACCTGTTCCTATCCAGTTTTAAATAACTTTAGCATAACAGAGGCAGAAGTGTTAAAGGGACTAGGAGCTCTTAAAATAAACAAATCCCTGGGCCGGATGAGATCCTCCCAATAGTACTCAAAGAAATGAAAGAAGTTATTTACAAGCCGCTAACCAAGATCATGCAACAGTCTCTTGACACAGGGGTTGTACCGACAGACTGGAAAAATAGCAAACGAATACCGATCCACAAAAAAGGGAGACAAAACTGAACCAGGTAACTACAGACCAATAAGCCTGACTTCTATTATATGTAAACTTATGGAAACTATAATAAGATCCAAAATGGAAAATTACCTATATGGTAACAATATCCTGGGTGACAGCCAGCATGGTTTTAGGAAAGGGAGATCATGTCTAACTAACCTACTTGACTTTTTTTGAGGATGCAACATTGAAAATGGACAACTGCAAAGCATACGACATGGTCTATTTAGATTTCCAGAAAGCTTTTGACAAAGTCCCGCATAAAAGATTAATTCTCAAACTGAACGCAGTAGGGATTCAAGGAAATGCATGCACATGGATTGGGGAGTGGTTAACAGGTAGAAAACAGAAAGTACTGATTAGAGGAGAAACCTCGAAATGGAGTGAGGTAACCAGTGGTGTACCACAGGGATCAGTATTAGGTCCTCTGCTATTCCTAATCTACATTAATGATTTAGACTCTGATATAGTAAGCAAAACTCGTTAAATTTGCAGACGACACAAAAATAGGAGGAGTGGCAGACACTGTTGAAGCAGCAAAGGTCATTCAAAATGATCTAGACCGCATTCAAAATTGGGCAGACACATGGCAAATGAAATTTAATAGAGAAAAGTGTAAAGTATTGCATGCGGGCAAAAAAAATGTTCATTATAAATATCATATGGGAGATAGTGAAATTGAAGAAGGAACTATGAAAAAAGACCTAGGAGTTTATGTTGACTCAGAAATGTCTTCATCTAGACAATGTGGGGAAGCTATAAAAAAAGGCTAACAAGATGCTTGGATATATTGTGAGAAGTGTTGAATTTAAATCAAGGGAAGTAATGTTAAAACTCTACAATGCATTAGTAAGACCTCACCTAGAATATTGTGTTCAGTTCTGGTCACCTCGTTACAAAAAAGGATATTGCTGCTCTAGAAAGAGTGCAAAGAAGAGCAACCAGAATTATGGGTTTAAAAGGCATGTCGTATGCAGACAGGCTAAAAGAATTGAATCTATTCAGTCTTGAACAAAGAAGACTTGGCGATCTGATTCAAACATTCAAAATCCTAAAAGGTATAGACAATGTCAACCCGGGGACTTCTTTGACTTGAAAAAAAAAAAAAAAAGGACCAGGGGTCATAAATGGAGATTAGATAAAGGGGCATTCAGAACAGAAAATAGGAGGCACTTTTTTACACAGAGAATTGTGAGGGTCTGGAACCAACTCCCCAGTAATGTTGTTGAAGCTGACACCCTGGGATCCTTCAAGAAGCTGCTTGATGAGATTCTGGGATCAATAAGCTACTAACAATCAAATGAGCAAGATGGGCTGAATGGGGCCTCCTCTCGTTTGTAAACTTTCTTATGTTCTTATGAGGATTTAGAATGTAATTCACAAATTAAATCTCCATTTCTTGAACATTTTGAACACATTAAATTGAAAGCGCAACGCAATTTAGAAACGCGTGAATGTGGCAAAAAAAATGCGTATTTCAGAACAATTCTGTTAGAGAAACTTTTCGGTCTTTTCCTTCCCGTTAGTTATTTGGTCAGATATGTTGATTAGAACTTTAAACAGATATTCTTGTTACAAAACACAAGTTTATCAAAATAAAACAACTGCCATTTCTGAGGTAACTTTCAAAAACACAAAAGTATTGTATTTAAATAACGAAAAGTTGAGAATTGACGAATGTGTTGATAAACTTTCAGTTCTATATAAGGCTAGAGAAAGGGACTTTTGTGATAAAGTGCGATTAAAATTAGGTAAAAGAAAACGTGTATCAAAAGAAGCAGAAGAGGAATGGAATAAAAAGAAACCTATTCCAAAAAAACTTAAACGCTCCTTTCAAAATCCACCTTCTCAGAATACGAACATATTTAACCTTAATGAAAGGGCTACACAAAACAGTAACAATGCGTTAGATGCGCAATGTAAGCGGGACGCGTCCTCACGAGGAGGACCAACGCAAATTAAAAGAGTTCGGCAATTTTCTAATACATTTCATAAGCAAACAACCTGCTCTAAAGAGGAAACAAAATTAACAGAATGTAGGTCAATTAACGTATGAAACTCCCAGCGCATACCTGATGTTTATAAATTTCAAAATCAATTTCTTAATTGTTGGTTTAATTCAGCTATACAATGTTTTCTAAACATTGAGAAAATACGAAAAAAACTGGAAAAATATGCTGAGTCGTATGTCACTGGTACCACACAGTTAACAAGTAATCTAGCATATTTATTACAATTTGCAACATTAGATCCAGGGTGTACCTTCTCCAGCAGTGTGCTACACAATGTGTTATCAGGAGTAAGCGCGTCTATTTCATCTTTAGCATTTAAAAAAGAAAACGATCCCTTGGATTTAGTTTTTCCATTAATGTAATAGTTAAACACACTGCAAATAAAAACCAATGTTACTGTAAAATACATTGATAAATGTGTAACATGTAGTTATTCAAAACTATGCACGGAAAGCGTTTTTTTAATTCCCTAGTAAGGGTCACATTAGGTGACGTACCTACTTCTCTATATAGATTATTCCAACAGGAAATGGAGAACGAGGAAGCACCACAAAAATGCATGAACTGCAATGGGAAATTAAAAAGGGAAACTGTGTGGAATACTTCTCCCGACATTATTGTGGTATATGTCCTTCGAGCTCAGCCTAAAAATGTACTACGCACCCGGGGTCTAGCTTCTGGTATTATTCATATAGTTTTAAGTGATGGAAAGAGAGAACATTATAATCTCAATTCAGTAGTAGTGTTTCTGGTAATGGAGATGTTAATAAAGTAGCCGATGTTGACGCTGAATTACCGGGCATGCATAACATTAGAGAAGATGAATACTTGCCTTTGCTAGTGTCTTAATTCTACAACAGCTTTTAAAGAATCTTATCACCGATTAATAATCGCAAACAAAACATTTGCATCTCGTCATTTCAAAGATGCAATTTCTAAATTAGAAAAAATTAATGCTCAACATTTTTCAAAATCATCCTTGAACTATATCCCCTTTGATGAAATAGTAGATTTCATAGAATGTTTTGTAAATAACACCCTTTTGGCTAACTTCTTAGCTAGTGACTTGCTTCACATAAACATTTTGCTTGTGTATAATTGCAAGAAATGTAAAGGGCAGCCCATTGCACACGTTAAATATAAATGTTTACTTTTAATACAACCAAAAGAAATATACGAAGACGGGATTAAAATACATATATATTATCCCATATATCTGAACACGAACATGGTGCCTGCCAAAAATGTGGGAATGTAAATGTTGATCTTAAAACATTCCATGTATTGCATCTCCCAAAAACATTAATAATAACTCTTAATACAACCACTTCCAGACTACCTGCAAATATTTCTTTGTCTTCTATTTTCAAAAAACAAACATATTATATTTCAACTATTATGTCATGCTCTGATAAATATCCATTTGTTACAATATTTAAAACAGACCAGAAACAGGAATGGTACTGTAATAATATTGATAATGTTTCCTATTCTTTTGAAATAGTGAAAAAAATGATTTCAAAATCCACATTTCTAATAGTTGCATATGATTTCATGTCATCTGAAGAAATACAGAAGTATTGCGTTATTGTTCTATTCAATGCAAGAAAATTGTATGATTTGAATTAAACCAACCTATTCCTCTAAACCAAACCTATTCCCCAAATGATAGGAATTGGTGGTGCTTCAAAATGGTTCTTGTTCCTGTTAATATAAAGTCATCCCACTGGATACTTATTGCAATCGATATGAAGTATGATGCAAACAAGGCGAAATGTACGGCATTGAAAATATATATAATGGACTCATTAAAAACGTATGAAAAGGAAATTCAAAATATACTTCCCTCATTACAAAGATACGACACCATGCAATACTTGGCACTATATGGTGTTCCTAACATAACATTTTCTTTAGAATTTTGTCATAGGTGTTTCTGTTTTCAAAAGCAGTCTGACAGTAGTAGTTGTGGAGTATATGTATGTTTGTTTGCAAAAACATTGCTATTTGGTGGTAATCACACTGCACTGTGTTGCAATAGAATGAGGGAACTTTTAATATATGAGTTAGCCCTCCAAGGAATTATTCCTGTATAAATAAATTTCAAATTAATCAAAAGTTATGTTCCTCTGTGTTCCATATCTCAAAATTTAATATTTCAAGTGCTTAGTTTTTTCTAGTTCTCATAGTGTTTTGTTTTTTAGGACATCGTGGATCTGATCTTCTTCAGTGTTATACTTGATCCTGTGCAAATATTTTTTTATATATATATATTTTTAGAATGCCCTGAAGAAGGGGGCTGTTGAGAGCCGAGGACTTCTGCAGATTTCCTCAAATTAGAAATGAGGTTTTTTCTCCCCCCAGTGCTGTTAACAGTAGTCTAGTTAGCTTAAAATTCACTTTACAAATTAAAGCACAGGTAATTCAATGTCAAAGTGTGGTGTTATCTTTATTTTCTGTACCCCTAGTGTGTCTACATTACATTTCATTCCACTTTCAAAGATGCACAATCTTTAGTTTTGTCAGGAGTGGGTCTTGAGTGTGCACTGCACCCGAAAATGAAGGGAAAACGGCTGTTTTAACTAGACACCTGACATAAAAAGTAGTGTTGCTATTACAGTGACGTAAATCTTAAGTAAGTAACTTTATTTTCTGTACCCCCAGTGTGTCTACATTACATCGCACCCCACTTTCTATATGTATATAAACTGTATTTTTGTGCTGGATACGGGACTTTTATTTTGATATCTTGCCTGCGCTGAGCCGCTTTGAAAACCGGAAGTAATCATCTTATTGTTGCTAGCTTCACGGAACTCCAGATCTCCGTGAAGCTAGCAACAATTTCAGTTACGGCGTAACTTCCGGTGAATGCTACTGCCGCATCTCAATGTCGGAATCGCTTTTTTTTTTTTTTCAAGTTAAAAGTCCCTCCATCCTGTCACTCTCCTATAACGGTTGGAATAGACAGTAAAAGCAGCAGCATGAAGGTACATTAATAAATTGCTTGTTAATTTAATTATTAATATTATTTTTAATAATATTATTACTCACCAAGGTCTAGCTACTTTATACCAGGTAATTATTTTAAAAACGTTCTCCTGTATTAATATATTATTGTTGTTTTTGCATGTACTGTAAATTACTGTAACCTATAAATGCAAGACGATAAATGATTATTTATTAGGCTTAATATACACTACCGGTCAAAAGTTTTAGAACACCTCCATTTTATCAGTTTTTATTGAAATTTACGCAGTTTAATGTCTCAATGTACTCTGAAATTAAAGCATAGAACAAATAAACAATTGGAGATAAAAAAGAAATCATGGAATCGTTTTGTTTAACAAAATTTAATCTAAATTTTTGACTCATCAAAGTAGCCACCTTTTGCAGATATAACAGCCGAACACACTCGTGGCATTCTTTCTACAATGGAAATCAAATATTGTTCGGAAAGTTCTTCCCAATACTGTTGCAGAAGTTCCCACAAATGTGTTGCACTTGTAGGTTGCTTTGCTTTCACCCTTCTGTCCAGTTCACCCCAAACCAGCTTGATGGGGTTTAAGTCTGGAGACTGTGCTGGCCATTCCATGTTTTGAAGCCTACCGTCTTGTTCTTTTCTTCTAAGGTAGTTCGACATAGCCTGGAGGTATGTTTTGGGTCATTATCTTGCTGTAGGATGAACCCCTGACCAACTAGGCGTATACCAGAGGGTATTGCATGGCGCTGCAAAATGCTGTGGTAGCAGTTTTGGTTCAGGGTGCCAGTCACTCTGTGCAAGTCGCCGACTCTGGATCCAGCAAAAGAGACCCAGACCATCACGCTTCCTCCTCCATGTTTGACAGTTGGTGTCACACACCGAGGAACCATCCTTTCGCCTACTCGACGGCGTACAAAAACCCTGCATGATGAACCGAAGATTTCAAATTTTGATTAATCGGTCCATAAGACCTTCTTCCAGTCTTCAGTAGTCCACTGGCGGTGCTTCATGGCCCAGGCAAGCCTCTTTTTCTTATTTTGCCATCTTAGCAATGGCTTTCTTACTGCCACTCGAACTGTCAAACCTGCAGCTCGAAGTCTTCACAGCTGAAACTGAGACTTGCTTACTTCGACCAGTGTTAAGCTGTGCTTGAAGCTGTTGTCCTGTGAGCCGCCTATCACGCAAGCTGTTGACTCTCAGAAACTTGTCTTCTGATTCTATTGTGGCTTTGGGTCTGCCAGACCTCTTCCTGTCAGTTTCCTCCAATTTCCAAGTGCCTTTTGACGGTGTAGGAAACTGTACTCACCGACACCTTGGCTTTCTTTGCAATTTCTCTAAAGGAAAGACCTACACTTTTAAGGGTTATAATGGTCTGTCTGTCTTCCTTTGTTAATTGCCTTTTTCTTGCCATTATGAGAGCAATATACTACTTCCTGCAGTACAATACTGTCCAAATAATGCTTAAGAGGGTGTAGTAACACAGTCTGTTCCAACACTGCTTTTACACAGACAGAGGGTTTGTAAGTAATCAACAAAAGTTGGGACACCTGTAGGAATTGTTAGCATCAACTTTCAAGGCTTAATTTTCTTCCATTGCTGCAGAACAGCTGTAAGTTGTTAACCTATTACTTGTTCCCTGAAAAAGGCCTTTTTGTATAACTCTGAAATGTACATTATTTTTCAGTTTTTGGTAACCTAAACTTTTTTTTTTTTTTTTAACCTCTGGCAGTTTACTGCTTACCTTTGTACCATTTCAGGTTATTCACTGGACTTGAACTGCTTAAATTTCAATAAAAACTGGAAAAATGGGGGTGTTCTAAAACTTTTGACTGGTAGTGTATATTAACAGAGACCAAGACTTTCACTTCAACGCCAGGTAATTTTATTATTTATTAATTGATTTTGCTCTGTGGGAAGGAGATAGGCTACTTCTGAAATAAGAATAATTTGGGAATCACTGCCTTAAACAATGTAATAATAATCTTTATTTGTATAGTGCAATCAATGTGTAATACAGTGGCTCAAAGCGCTTTACAAGCAGAATACGGCAGAGTAAAATACAGAAACAAAAAGTACAATTATTAAAAGCAGCCGAAAGCACTTTACAAGCAGAATACAGAATAAATAGAAAAAATAGAGAAATACAGAAATAGAAAAAAAGTTATAACATTTTTGATGGGTCCTTTGTTATTAAAAGTGCATTCAGAAAATAATGTAGTAACTCATTGTATTGTTGTGCAGCAATGGATTCTGCATTATACGGCAGTGGTTCACGCCACAGACCAAGAAAGTGGTCCACATCATGCACTGGGTACCAGCACAAAACTATTTTTGCTGGTGATGCTGGAGCAAATAAAAAGGTAATCTTTTTTTAGTATTGATGTTTTTTTAAACCATCTCATTCAAGTTTGTACCTTTAATGACTGCTGGTGTAGACCCCCATACTAATGGAAATAAGTTGTGTCTTATAGGATTCTGTTAACACATACTAAGGTATCCCTCCTCCTCCCCCTCCTCTGATCTCTCTATCTCTGTTCCTCTGGAATCTACCACACTCTCTCCCTCTTCCTCTGCTAAGAACCTCGAGTCACCCTGGACCCCTGCCTCTCTTATTCCCAGCACATCTCCACTCTGGCACGCACTTGCCGATTCTTCCTGAGCAACATACGAAGAATCCGACCCTTCCTCACAAACTACGCCGTCCAGGCCCTGGTACTCTGCCGCCTAGACTACTGCAACTCCCTCCTGGCTGGCCTCCCTGCGTCCGCCACCTGTCCGCTCCAGCTCATCCAGAACTCTGCTGCTCGCCTGGTGTTCTCTCTGCCTCGCTTCTCCCATGAAACTCCACTGCTCCGCGCACTCCACTGGCTTCCGATCACCGCTCGCATCCAGTTCAAGACTCTTGTACTCGTCTACAGATGCCAGACAGCACCCAGTTACCTCCAGACCCTCATCTCTCCCTACACCTCCACTCGACCTCTCCGCTCCGCCTGCACTAGAAGACTGGCTCTACCTCCTCTACGCTCCCCTGCCTCCACAGCCCGCTCCTTCTCCACCCTTGCTCCGCAGTGGAATGACCTTCCTACAGATGTCAGGACCGCCCAGTCCCTGACCACATTCCGGCGCCTCCTTAAGACTCACCTCTTCAGACAGCACCTGTAGAACTCCTCTGTTTTTCCCCTGGGACACTATCACCCTTCCTTAAATGCGCTTTATTTGCTCTTATCTGCACCCTATTTTACTGCATTTAATCCTGTACTTCAGAGTACTGTAATCTGCCAAGTGTTTAATCTGTAGTATTTTGTAGTTAATCATATCCTGATGTAACTATCACTGTTATGTGCTGTATTATTGAATTGTATTTTGTCACACTTGTACTTGCTTGAACCAAAGTCATTGTATTTATCTTGCTCTTATTGAATTATTACTTGTACTGTAACACTTGAAATGTATTTGCTTACGATTGTAAGTCGCCCTGGATAAGGGCGTCTGCTAAGAAATAAATAATAATAATAATAATAATGTTGTGAATGAGTACAAACATACAGTATAGCTGTTCAAATGAAAACACAAAAATAATCTATGTGACTTACATACCTTCAGAAATATATTGCAATAATGTATTATCTATGTGTATATATCTCTTTTTAGTTTGTGATGGTATTTGGCGACTCACATCTCAGAAGTCTGGCCGATGGTTTTGTGACAGTGCCACTCGGCAACCTGAGATTTGGTTTCAGTTCCATTCCTGGTGGCTGTGCAGCAATATTGAGGAAGAACATTCTGAGAGAAACCTTACCTGAAGAACCAGATTTAAGTGGTTATTTTAGCCCCTGGTAATAACCTCACCAAGATCAACACCATTGAGCAAGCTGGCAAGGAATTTGCTACCCTTATCCACTCGGCACAGCATAGGTGGAATAAGGTAATGTAAAGTAACAACTGCAATTGTTGCTGGGGGTTTTAGAATATAGGGTTGGTTGTGCCAGATTTACGTCACTGCTATTGTTGCTGGGGTTTTAGTAGTGCCCGGGCGCTGAAAACATGACATTTTGGCTGTTCGGTTGTGTATTTCAGCCATTCCTGAAAAAATTAAGGATTGTAACTCAGTAAAAGGGGGTGAAATGTAATTGTCACTCAAAAAAAAAAGAATAACGATTGTAACTGAAAACAATAGGGATTTTTTATTCCTTATATGTTATTGTAATCCTGTTTAAGCTCCTTGTTGGTAGGTGGTAGTATTAGATTTTCCGACCCGGCTTACCGTTGACCTTGGCCTTCAAGATCTGTTGCGTCAGGAATACCATCGTTGTGCAGCCCGAATGAAGGTCCGATACCTCTCAATATCACATGCTCAGATCTGTGGTGTACTGATGGTGTACATCTTAGTGGCATGCCTCTCCTTGCACAGCTCATGTGGTGTGCAGCTTACCAGCAACTGTTTGCTGCACAAGAGACCAAACCAGCAACAACAGTTTTGCAGAGCAAGAAACCTGGCCTCAGTCCACGTCTGGTTGTGAGAAGGTCAGCACCAGTAATCAGCAGCGCTGATCCTTTCCAGTGGGCAGAGGTGAAGCACGGTACCACCAAGAAGGCAGCGGAGGAGCTATTCTTGGGGATGATGTCTGTAAGTATTAAAACTTAATTTGTGTTGTTTTAATGTGGCAGCTGTGGAGTAGTGGTTAGGGCTCTGGACTCCTGACCGGAGGGTCGTGGGTTTCAATCCCAGGTGGGGGACACTGCTGCTGTACCCTTGAGCAAGGTATGTTACCTAGATTGCGCCAGTAAAAACCCAACTGTATAAATGGGTAATTGTATGTAAAAAAAATAAATAAATGTGATATATGTATAATGTGATATCTTGTAACCATTATAAGTCGCCCTGGTTAAGGGCGTCTGCTAAGAAATAAATAATAGAAATTTGATGTTCTTTGGCATTAGACAATAAAAAATGCAAAACAATCTGAGTGATCGTCAGTTCGGTGCTATTATCTGTATTACATTTCCTCAATGTTACATTTATGTGGATTGTATAATATAAAAAAAAAACCTGTCATTTAATTTTAGGGCTTGAGTGGTGGTAGTGTGTACCACGTCCATGAGTCTTCGGTGCTGTGCTACCCAAAGGCGTATGGAGTGGTTCGGAGTGAGAGGCTAGGGTCAGGAGCTGTTACTGAGAAGGCAGGGAAGTGAAAGGGGAAAACATTAAAGCTAAGTAGGTCACGTATCAGTGAGGCAGTAACAGCTAGGCAGCAAGACCAGAGTGCAGGTGAGGTGAGGGTGAGGAAGGGTCCTAAAACAGCAGAGATGTCAGTGAGACAGCAAGGCGAGGTAACGGTGAAATGTCTTAGAAAAGAAGAGGTGTCTAATAAGGAAGCAGGGATGATTACAGGTAAGGTGATGGAGAAGGAGGTCGGTAGGACTACAGCTCAGGTGAAGGAGGGAGGTAAGACTACAGGTGTGAAGCACAGAAGTAAGACTACAGGTGTGGTGAAGGAGGGAGGGAGGACTACAGGTGTGAAGGAGGGAGGTAGGACTACAGGTGTAGGGAAAGAGGGAGATAATACTCCAGGTGTAGGGAAGGAGGGAGGTAATACTCCAGGAGTGGTGAAGAAGGGAGGTAGGACTACAGGTGTGAAGGAGGGAGGTAGGACTACAGGTGGGACTACAGGTGTGAAGGAGGGAGGAATGACTACAGGTGTGAAGGAGGGAGGTAGGACTACAGGTATAGGGAAGGAGGGAGGTAATACTCCAGGTGTTAAGGAGGGAGGTAATACTCCAGGTGTAGGGAAGGATGGAGGTAGGACTACAGGTGTGATGAATACACTAAATATTACACTGAATATTACTAAACTTAAGGGAGGAAGTCCAACCCCAACCAAACACAAAAAACATAAAGAAAAAAAAGCAAATCCATTAGATTATACAGTAATTGCAAACGCCATTCATGATGTTAAACAAAGCAATAAAAAAACAAACACATTTCAGTTTTGGGGGGAGGTTGCTAAGTTACTTAATTGGCCTCACACACACACCAATGCAGCCAAAAGAAGTAATTTACTTCTTTATAATATTTGGAAACAAAACAGGAACAACATACACCAACTGGTAGAACAAATTGATTATTTAAAAACGGGATTAACAAATTCAAACACAGAGACACTAGTACATTGTACAACAGAATATAGTGAAGAACAAGGTAAGTCATTTAGGGGAGTAAAAAGGAAACTAATAGAAAGTGTTAAATATGATAAACAACAGTGGATCACAGAACATTATTCTAAGAAAACAAAAACTTACTGTATTTGTAAATCCCCAAATAAAAGGAAAAGGCCTATGCTAGCCTGCGATATCTGCCATTAATGATATCATTTGGCATTCCCAATCATAGTGGTGCAGATATTAACTCCATGGGCTTTGTCTGTAACTCAGACACATGCCAGCTAAAGGTACTACCAGTACAAAAAGGTTTTACATTTACAGGTAAAAAACCAGACTACCCTGTAACACTACTAAATACAACTGTTAATGTATGTTCTTCGTTTACACAAGCAACACAAACAGACAATCTGTGTATTTCACTTGACTGTTTTAAAAACATAAGTGAAACAAATGTTGCCTTTTGTGATACTACGAATACAACTGTTAATATATGTTCTTGTAACAAAGGAACACAAACAGATCTGTGTATTGCACTTGATTTCTTTAAAAACATAAGTGAAACTAATTTAAATGTGGATACACAACACATGACACCAACATGTGAGCAATATACTGTGCAATCTGTGGAGGATTCTTCAACTGAAGAAAATGTTTTTAGTCAAGATACTTTACATTGTATTTTATCACAAAAGGCAACATTTGGTGATTTTACATGTTCAGTTCTGCCATCAGCTACATTCCATTTATCAATGGCAGATTGGTCTCGGCTCCTTGAGTTAAAATGTGGGAGATATTTCCAGAAATATTCATGGGAAAGCACATTTGCAAATAAAATGAAAGATTACAATCCTTACTGTGTAATATCATTTAAAAACCATTGTTTTACATCTGTAAAAAAACATTCAAAAAAAACCATTTTTAAAAATAAATGGATATTGTGCTCATGAAACTTGCGCACTCACATTTGAAATTACTTTAGAGAAGCGCGACAGCATTGATTTTAACGTGTCATATGCTGGTCAAATACTCCATTCAGGTAAATCTTTGAAAGCCAGACCATTCAGAGGGCCTGAGAGGGAGCAATTGGCTGGAGAATTAATGTATGTTAAACCCTATAAATTATATAATGAAATATTGGGTAATAAAGATCCAAAGTCATTAGAACAGGGGTTGGCTCCAGCACTTCTGTTTTTAGAAAAATTAAATCTGAGCACCATATCAATACATTTATAGATGAAGATGAAATTATAGCACTCCAGATGCTTAAACAATTACTTGAAGACCAGGATAATAACAGCACATGCTTGAAAGGGTTTATCCGTATTATACAGACAGTTCTCCTGAAAGTGATATGTTTCACAGAAGGAGGAATACGGCTTTGGCATGATCTGACACATTGCAGTCCTGCTTTTTGGGATGCCACAGGAGGTTTTATAAAATCCCAATACACTAGAAAAAGAATTCTATATTATGAAATTTCTGTGTGTGGTCCAACACCACCTCTAGTGTCAGCTCCTGTGGCTTTTATGATCAGTGAAGAGCACACACAGAGTGCAGTTGAGCACCTTCTTACAGCTATTCGTGATTATGAGAGAAACATTTTCAAACATAACACTCTTCCTGTTCAAATTAATAGCGATAGGTCCATAGTTTTGCTTCAGGCATCCCTGTGAGTTCTTAACTCTGAATCTATGGAAAGCTATTTGCAACGTTGCTGGGGCATTATAAATGGTGTAGCTGAGGTTACAGATTTAAAAGTTCTGCATCATTAGATCCTGTAAAGGGCATTTAATGAAGCAAGCCAGTGAAATCTGTAAAAAGCAGTACAGTGGGAAAGATGAAAGATACAAAGTTGGAATGTATATTTTTAGCCTTTTCCTGAATTCTAAAACTCTTGAGGAAGTCAGTGATGTATTTTATGAGGTATGTATAATATTAGGGACCAAAAATAACAGTGATTTAGTAAATGAATCACTGTTACATTTAAAACATAGATTGCAAAATATTAACAATGAACATGTATTTGAAGAAGAAAAAAGTGAAACATTAGACGAGGAGTATTCATATAATGATAGTATAGTAAAATCCCCATTTTTTAGACACTTTGAAAAAATAAAGCTTACGGCAAAGGCAATGGCTGCTACTTATAAATCATTAGCACCTAATGCAGATTATGGCCCAATACTTTTAGAGAAGTTGTTTGGTTATTTTCTTCCAGTTATTCCTATATGGTCTGATTTAATGTCTGGAAATTTAGAAAGATATTGTAAATCCCAAACGTTTAAATAACAAGACAACTTCAGTTTGTGAAGCTAGTTTTAAAAACACAAAAGCTTTATACTTTAATGATGAAAAACTTAGAATAGATGAATGTATAGAGAAATTATATGTACTATATAAGGCTAGAGAGAGAGACCTATGTGACAAAGTAAGACTAAAAATGCATAAGAATATAATTGTTTCTAAAGAACCAGAAGAACCATGGAATAAGAAGAAGAAAGTTCCCAAACACCTTCAAAATACATTTCAAAAACCTCTGTCAAAAGATTCAACAATATTTAATCTAAATGCAAAAGATAAGATAGAAAAAAAGTTGCCATTTTTAGAATATGCTACTTTGTTTAAACCACATAAGTTTAAGAAAAATACAAATGATTCCATTTCTGTGAGTTCAACTGAGTGGAATGCTATGCTTCCTGAACAGAGGGAGTGTTTTAAAAGCTCACCTACAGATCTAAACAAATCACAATTAATGTGTAGTGTTAGTGTTAATAGATCTGACCATGAACACCTCACTGCCAGTCTTAAAAGTGATCCACAAAATCAATTAAGTATGGATAAAAGTACAAGAATTTGTACTTTTGAGAATACATTTCTTAATTGTTGGTTTAACTCTGTTATGCAGTGTTTTCTAAACATTACAATTTTAAATAACAACTTGAAATCATTTCCTGAATCAGAAATACAAAAAAGAACATCTATACCCAATGGATTAGTTAGTTTACTAACTACAGCAGTGCATAATCCAGGGTGCATTTTTCCCAAGACTGTTATAGGCCCTATTTTAAAAGAAATAAGCAAGGTAATTCCCCACCTTGAGTTTAACAGAGAAAATGATCCTATCGATTTAATTATACCATTTTTAAAATGGGTAAGACATGTAAACTTCTGTACACAGGTAGAAGCAAGACACATTGGTACTTGTGTGACATGTGGTAATACAGTAGTGACTTCTAACAATGAGTTTACTTCTGTAATAAATGTAATGTTGTTAACTGAAGTTCCAAATACTGTCGAAAAATTGTCCAATGCTGAATTAATAGATGGAGAAGCCCCACAAAAGTGTGTGTTCTGCAGGAGTCAAGTTAAAAGACAGACTTTGTGTATCACCTGCCCACTTGTAATTTCACTACCTAGAGCACAGCATAACGTTGTTTTGCACACACAAGTATCTTCTTCACATACAGTTTATTTAAAAATGTGTGATGGAAAACAGAGACAGTACAATTCCATTATCTGCCATGCAGGGAAATCAGTCACCCGTGGGGGTCATTATTGGTCAGTATTAATGAAAAACAATAATTCCAAAAAAATAGCCAATGATTTAAATGTTGTTGATGCATTACCTTCTTGTAACCAAGAAGAAACTTGCGGAGTATATTACTTTTTTGAAAAGACAAACATGAAAGATATAAGTACTGAATTATCTGGGAATAAAAACAGCCCCCATTATGCAAGCTGTGACAAAAACAACACACTACAGGTCAGAGATCAATCACTCAATGATAATGACTTGACTATTTGTAAAACTCAACATTTAATAAGCATGGGAAGCGGGTCTAAGTTTAAAATCGTATTGGATCTTCTTAACTGTACAGCAGCAATGCAACAATCTTACATTCGTTTACTGCATGCACATTCCAAATATCCTAATATTACTTTCAAGAACATTCTTTTGAATGTGGACAAAATAAAGTCAATCTCCACACATCCTCATTCAAACATCAAGCACGAGTTTTCTAATACCGTTCACTTAATTAAAGATTTTTTAAATATAAATCTTTCTGCCCATTTTCTTGCCGACAATCTTCTTTATGTTAAATTATTGTACACATTTGTTTGCAAGTGTGGAGAAAGACAAACATACATGAATAAAAAATGTAGCATAATAAGCATGATTAGTGGAAATATCTAGAGATGGCTTTGAAAAAACATTTTTTTCCAAATGCTCTAACATTACAGATATGGTTTGCAAACAGTGTGGAAATAGCGACAGTAACAGTTTTATTAAAAACTGGAACATTATACATCTACCACTGTCACTCTTGGCACTGGACCTTCACGTGTTGATGAAGTAGTTTGCCTTCAATCTGTATTTAAAATACATACATATAATATGTAATCTTTTAATGATTTTTATGAAATTGTATCCATATGTAATCTTTTTTAGGAAAAATGACAACCAGAAATGGTACTGTAACAATGCGGTAAACATTGAGTATAGTTTCGAAATTATTCAGAAAATGATTTCAAATTTTTCATTTCTCGTTTGTGCCTATGACAGCATTTTTTCAAAAAAACTAAGAGAAAATACCAAAACAGAGGTAAACCATTTGTGTTCATCAGATTGCAATTATAAAAAAAAATGTAGACTAAAAAAATACCTCTGCTAATGCACCACTCCTATTAAATATAACAACTGATGACTTGGTTACTCCAGGGAGCTGGAAACTGGTTAAATGATGCAGTAATCGATTCGTACCTGTTTATTAGTCTGTAAATCACCAGAAATGAATACATTAGCAGTGTCTTCTACTTTTGTTAGTCAAGAATTGAATAGCCTGTACTGTGAAAACATTACAGTGTTGCCTCCATTACCTAACTGTAAAAGAAATTGGTGGTGTTACAACATAGTACGTATTCCTGTAAATATACATTCCTCACATTGGGCCATGATCGTTATAAAAATGAACAGGACCAATGATTCGTCAAATTCCATAACATTACATACTTTTTTGATGGATTTATTTAAAATGTACGAAAAGCAACTGAAAATAATCCTTTGTCGTCTGCAATTATTTCTCACTGTACAGTATTTGTGCCTGACAGGTCTAATGTGTAACATACATTTTTCAGTTGGTACTCACATAGTTGACCACATTTCCCCAAACAAACAGATGGTAGTAGTTGTGGACTTTATGTCTGTTTATTTGCCAAAACAATGTTGTTTGGTGGTAACCACCTTGTTAAGACCCCTGAACAAATGAGAGAAATTGTAGCATCAGAATTACTAAGTAATGATCTTGATTTCTGTAAATCTGAATGAACAAAAATAAGTTATAAAGATTCCCATCCACTTGACAACATTAAATGCGGTCATTTTTTCAGTTGTTTTTATTTTTTTATTAATTAAATCGATAATTATTTCCAATATTATAATTTTTTTTTTTAAACTAAGTCAGAGTTTTACTCAGAATCTCCACAGGCCATCGTTCGTTCGTTAAAACTTAAATATTAAAAGTAAAGACTATAAATATTAAATTACAGAATAATTTATAGTTTTTTTTTTAATTTTCTGCATACTTACATTGCGTTTTATATTCCATTCTTCCATACTTGAATGTTGATTTTGTTTCTTATTTCAGGTCTCTTCCATTGCAAGGGCTGGAGTTGGCAGGTTAAGACTGGACTGTCCTCTTTTATTTTACAGCAAACGTTGTCTGTTATATTTTTAAAAGTTTTTTATAGCCTAGTCGTTTACAGCCTAGTCATTTGTAGTACTGTAGCCTAGTCTTTTTTGTAGCATGCCCTTAGAAGGGGGCAGTTCCCACTAGTCGTGGACTTCTGGAGATTTCCCCTGTTAAAACAGGGTTTTTTTTCTCCCCCCAGTACTGTGGAGAATATTGACATTCAAACTACATCATCAACTGAATTCACATGTCCAATGCCAAATCATGTTTTCAGTGCCCAGGCACTACTAAAACCCCAGCAACAATAGCAGTGACGTAAATCTGACACATCCAACCTCATTTTCTATTCATTATGTGTCTGTTCATTACATTTCACCCCCCTTTTACTGAGTTACAATCCTTAATTTTTTCAGGAATGTATGAAATATACACGACAGATTTTTACATACAAAATATATAATAGAATAGAAATATAAACAAATATAAATACAATAAGCAACATAAACAAATAGAAATAGAATAAGCAATATAAACAAAAATAAAGATAAACACAGTAAGGCATTTTTTAGCAGATTATTGGGGACTTTTATTTTGAAATACGATTTCGACCCTCTTCGACTGACTTACCGGAAGTTGCATAATGTTGCCAGCAACTGTTGCTCGCTTCACACAGGTGAACTCACTCCAGCAGGTCATATTCTGCTGATTTGATTCCTTCTTGCTTTGACGTGCAAGTTTAGGGGTGAAACTGTCAACACCTTGTTCTTGCATCACAAAAATTGTGTATATTTATATGGGCCTAATACCATTCTTTTTTGTTATGTTCTCTTCGTTACTTTAGCTTTTCAGAACCTTAACTCTGTGTACAAATGCATCTTTTATTTTACTCGAGGGATGGTTAATTTGCAGTCCATTTATTAAGTGCGTGTCAGATCCAATTTATTTTCACACGCGCAGTTAATTTTAGACGCGCTGTTTAAAAGTATTTTTTTTCACAGTCAAACGGGTTTAAAAGGCCCTGCATATCAACAAAGCACTCACTAGGCATCTCCAGCCCCGCCCCACCCTTTCGTTCGCTATCGCTTTCACATATGCTAAGAAATAAATAAATAATAATAATAATAATAGTCGTACATACCGATCAATCATCTCCTGATCACTCGTTTTATCACCAAACTCCTCAATAATGCAATCCAAGTCATTATTTTATTACTATAACATCTCAAAAAAGCTCTGCAAATGTCCGGGATAGTCTCTGTGCGCTGATTCAGTAACAGCCAGCTTGTTTCCTTATGACCGCCCCATCTGAACCCCGGGGCAAGTATGAGTATTCATGAGATGCGCCCTTTTTTTTTTTTTTTTTTAATCGGCTTGTCTCGGCTCCTGTCGCTCCCAGTCGGCCATTGAATGGTTTTCTCGGCTTTTTCCGGAGAAAAAACGACTAGAAACCCGTTTTTTGCGTTTTTTTGATGATGGACCGGATAGGAATAATTGCAATGTAGGACCGCAAGGGGTTAAACTCATTTCACGAAACACGTTACGTAACAAACCAGTACTTAACGACATATAGGCACTGGTTTCACCGGAGGGGGAATCTTTATGCTGCGCACCCGAAGTAGACAGCATATGGCGTTACACCAGCGTGTCTGTCGGCAGTCGGTACCAGAAGTTATATTGTTTGAGCTGTTTTGGGAAAATACAAGAGAAAACAGAAGGAATAGAAGACAGATAGACAGAGAGGTGAGTTAATGGAATTGAATGCACTGCACCCGCTGGAAACCCTGTGTGTGGTACGGGGGTGTGTAATGTGTTTATATTATATAGAGGACGGCGAGTTTGATGCGAGACTCGAGCAGACACAGCAGGCGCATTCATTATTATTAAACCTGCTCGCAGACTCTCCGGCGCCGTCACTCTGAGCGCTCTTTGAAACAGACTGAGTTCGGATCGTATTTATATTCATGTTGGGTTAATCAGAGATGACTGTCGGCGGCCCGTCTGTAGTACTGCAGGAGATTTGAATCGCACAGTTTGCCCCGCTCTGCTCTGCGCAGCGCCGTCCCGTTTGTAACGCGGTGCATGAACTGCATTCTGCTAAACTGTCAGGTGTCCTGTACTGTACGTGCATCGGCGTGGTTAATAACAACAACAACAACAACAACAACACAACGACCGCTGCTTTCTATACGATCGCAACGTGCTGTGTGTCCAAGTAGGGGTACCAGATTTTTACAAGGAAAAACTTGGACTTTTCTTCAATTCATTGAAGCTGTAGCGACTCCTGAAACCGTTACAACAACTGTATATAATAACGCGCTCATAATTCAAAAAATAAATATCGGGTGTGTTTATTGCAGCTCATCATAATTGGTTGTTTATATTCTATTGTCATCCGACACGTGTTAAACGTACAAAAAGGCAGATTAGAAAAAGTAGATCAGCTTTTACCATTTAAAAACGTGATATATGAGAATTTTAAAAACATATGGTATAAGGCATCCATTTATGTTACTAACACTGACATTAATGAATAGCCCATGTTACTATCTTTATATTTATATTCAAACTGGTCCTCTGCTATTCCTAATCTACATTAATGATTTAGATTCTGGTATAGTAAGCAAACTCGTTAAAATTTGCAGACGACACAAAAATAGGAGGAGTGGCAAACACTGTTGCAGCAGCAAAGGTCGTTCAAAATGATCTAGACAGCAGTCAGAACTGGACAGACACATGGCAAATGACATTTAATAGAGAAAAAGTGTAAGGTACTGCACGCAGGCAATTTGTCACAATTACCGTTTCTTCCTGTTATTCAGTAACTAAGCGATACATATAAAAGCTGTTGGATTGTGGATGTCAGTAATGATTAAGAGACTGTGTGTGTTGTAGTGTGTATGTGTGTCAGTGTCTCTGTGTGTCTCAGAGTGTGTGTGTTTCAGAGTTTATGTGTGTATGTGCCTCAGTGTGTGTGTCTCAGTGTGAGTGTGTCTCAGTCACTTCAAGTCATACAAAGAGCATTTCAAGTGGAGCGAAGCGATCAAAAAAAGGCACCAAGTTAGAAGCAATAATTGTGTGAATGTTGGGCCCCAGCACCTTTCCAATTGTGTATTTGCTTGATGCTTGATAAGGTTGCCCCAATTACTTTTCCTAACTTGGGCTTTTGTGTTTGATATCACCCCTTTAAATAGCTGTTGCGTATTTCTAACTTGATTTCTTACATTGATTTTTGTTATAGATATCACTTCTTTTTTTACTTCATCAAATAATGAATAAAGCGAGGGAAAGATATTCAAGAATGTGTATGGTAAATAGACAGACAGACATTATAAAGATAGTAATAAGTAGAGTAATATAAGAGAAATGAGAAGATTTGAAAGTAAAATAAAGGTAGAAGGGACTTTTGGACAGTAATGAAAGTGTAAACATTGCATTTTTATAGTTGCATGAGTGGTGAAAACAATATGTCTTTTGTTGGTATTGATATTTACGTAGGTACAAAACTACAATGTTATGAATGGTTCAAAAGGTACATATGCATGTCAGTGCTAAAGGGTAGTATACTAACACATTTTAATGTGTTAAAAAGAAACATTAGTCTCCTTGATATAGTGGTGGTAGGAACTTAGGCTAAGGCATTTGTAAAGCATTAGATCTCTTAATAAAAGGTCATATACATTTTGTTTGCATTTCTTGGCCATGGTTTGACTTCAATAAGTGCATCATTTGCATGCACCCATTTTCCAGTAGCACCCACAGCAAGAACAGACACATAGTGTCCTGAAGTAACACCCTGTCCTTGGTGTATGATAATGGAAGCTAATTGGTAATTCCTGTTGTCCACAGTAATTGTGCTCTTCTGCACAGCAGTAAACTTAGCAGTGTGTCACTTTGTAACGGTCCCCTCTTGTTTTGTTTTCCAAAGCATAAGTTGGACTGCAATCAGTCTCCCTGCTGATTTGAATAAGTTCACGTTTCATGATTGGAGAAGTTTTGCATTGCCTACATTTGCTACCAGGAATCATTGCCCATTTGTCATTTCTATAAATGAGTTCTTCCAAACACATGGAATCTGTACCAGCAGGTACATGTAGAGGATAAACATGCAACACCTCTCGGTTTGGTGAGCAGTAGTTCCATGTAGTACATAGAATGTCATGACTTTTTGTGACTGAAACCATGCGAGATACTTCGGGACACATTTCAGACAATCTGGTGAGAAACTCTGCAACATGTTGCTGCTCACCTCTATTGAAAGGTTCTCCTAAGAAGTGACAAATATCCACAGTAGTTAGAGACGCAGTGGATGGCAAGTGATCCTATTTGTGAACAAAGCTCCTGATATCCTCTTGTTGACTGTGTTTTAATGAATCCTTCAGAGGTTGAAAGTGAAGAAGGCACTGCAATGTTGCATTTGCATAGCATGAGGTGAAATTGGGGTTGCTCAAGCTTCTGAATGGATGTGTAAGTGCAAGTGTTCTCTTAGAAGATTGAGGCTTTTGCTGTTCCTGAACATTAATGATGGCTCAGTGAATGAAATGCACATGATCTTTTACCTTGTGTCCCTTGTGCGGGTTAGTCTCCTTCAAGCTTTTCAACTTCGGACAATAAATCCCTCTGAGCCGTTGGTACTCTTCAACTGCAGTTTGACATGCATAGATGCAGGTGGGGTCAAAGTTGATAAGGTGGATACCGCTTAAGGAAGTAACTGTGGAAAGTACAACAAAACTTTGTCCATAGGAGAAAATGGAGTTACCACGATCCATCATAACTGTTTTTAGAGTCATCCCCTGGCATTTGTGAATGGTGGTTGCATGAGCACCAATGACTGGAAACTGCTCTCGAACAATGTAGACTCTATCCATGATTTCAAACTTTGAGCATAAACGTTGAAAGGTATGCGTGACTCCATTGTTAAATTTGATGGTTATGGTTTTGAGCATACTTTTGTTTTCCAGATAGTATGAAATTGATGAGACCAGTGGCAATGTCAGTGTTCTTGCGAATTTGCTTAATACAAATGCAAATGTGATACATTTACTACCAAACGAAACACAAATGCAAATATGTGACAAATGCTAAATGGACTTCAAATACTTTTCCATACAACAAATGTTAATTTATTAACATGAATTTGCCTTTATCCAAGGTGACATACAAGGAAAACAGTTTATATAATAACAACATAAACACAGTAATCACGTAGTTCATAATAATTAACAGGTATGTACCAATATAGGAAGCAAGTTACATAAAACAGTGTTGCCCAATCTTGGTCCTGAGGACCCAGTGTTTGCTGATTTGTGTTCCAACTGAGCTTTACATTACGAATTGAACTCTCAATTGAATGAATAAAATGTCTAATCAGAGCATTTGAATTATTTGTAGCTCTTAAATGGCTGGCTGCACAGGCCTCAATTAGCACTAATCTAGGACAACCTAATGCTAACTCAGGTAAGGTAGTCCAAGGTTAGTGCTGATCAGGGTTTGTGAAAGCAGCCAAAAGAGTTGGATATTTCAAATTATGTCTAACATTGCATTAAGTAACTTCCCTAATTGTTAGTTCAATTGGGGGCTCAAATGACTAATTGGGAACTCAGTTGGAACACAAACAGCAGACACAGTGGATCCCCAGGACCAGGTTTGTGAAAAACTGACATAAATGATGATATATACAGACGTGCTCAAATTTGTTGGTACCCCTCCACAAAAAACGAAGAATGCACAATTTTCTCTGAAATAACTTGAAACTGACAAAAGTAATTGGCATCCACCATTGTTTATTCCATATTTAATAGAAATCAGACTTTGCTTTTGATTTTTTATTCAACATAATATTGTAAATAAGAAAACAAATGAAAATGGCATGGACAAAAATGATGGGACCGCTAACCTAATATTTTGTTGCACAACCTTTAGAGGCAATCACTGCAATCAAACGTTTTCTGTAGTCTCAGTGAGACTTCTGCACCTGAAACAGGCATTTTGGCAAACTCTTCCTGAGCAAACTGCTCCAGCTGTCTCAGGTTTGATGGTGCCTTCTCCAGACTCCAAGTTTCAGCTCTTTCCATAGTGAACGATAGGATTCAGATCAGGACTCATAGAGGCCACTTCAGAATAGTCCAATGTTTTGTTCTTATCCATTCTTGGGTGCTTTTAGCTGTGTGTTTTGGGTCATTATCTTGTTGGAGGACCCATGACCTGTTGGACTGAGACAGGCTTTCTGACACTGGGCAGTACATGCGTTTTGGAACCAAATGCCTTGATAGTCTTGAGATTTCATTGTGCCCTGCACAGATTCAAGGCACCCTGTGCCAGGCGCTGCAAAGCAGCCACAAAACAAACAAGCCTCCTCCATGTTTCACTGTAGGTATGGTGTTCTTTTCTTTGAAAGCTTCATCCCCAGGACCTGTGAACATAGAGCTGATGTGACTTACCAAAAAGCTCCAGTTTTGACTCATCTGTCCAAAGACATTCTCCCAGAAGGATTGTGGCTTGTCAATACAAATTTTAGCATCCACCAGTGTTTTTTCCATATTTCTTTCAAAAGTGGAGTCCTTTGGGTTTTTATTCCATAATATCTTAAATCTAAAAAACAAATGGATGGCATGGATCAAAAATGATGGGACCCTTCACCTTGGAGTTCAGCTTGTATCTCTTTGGCAGTTATCCTCAAACGTTTTTGTACTCTCAGTGAGACTATCCTTCTGTTCAATCTGGGGTCGTTTGGCCCACTCTTCCTGAGCAAACTGGGAGGTTGTCTCAGGTTCCATGGGACCTTAAACCAGACTAATAGTTTCAGCTGTTTCCATAGGAACATCAATTCAGATGGAGATGGTCTTGAAGCCTTTACCTTCAGAATAGTCCAATATTTTCTTTCTTATCCATTCTTGACAACTTTTCCTTTGCTTTTTGGGTCCATGTTCTGTTGGTGCACCAATGACCAAACAGCACAGTGACTACTTTTCTCCATTTAAATAGGCTGAATGACTGATTACAAGATTGGAGAATGCCTTGATACTCTTAAAGATTTAATTAGTTTGAAATATCACAGATAATCAATTATTGATTATCTTTTCAAAGCAGCCCCAAAAAATGTGTCCAGAGCCATTCCTCCATGTTTCTTTGTAGAATATGGTGTTCTTTTCTTTGAAAGCTTCTTTTTTTTCTATGAACATACCAAAGCATGATGTGACTTGATAAAAAGCTTTAGTTTTGACTCATCTTTCAGGAGGAATGACATTATCCCAATGGATTGTGGGTACCAACAAATTTATGCATTTTAGCAAATTCCAGTCTGGCTTTTTATGACTTTTTCTTTCAAAAGTGGAGTCCTCCTGGGACTTCTTCCATGGAACTCTGCAACATCAAAAAGCTCACGGATGGTTCGATCAGAAACTGACAAATATCACCTTGGAGTTCAGCTTGTATCTCTTTGGCAGTTATGATGGTTATTTTTGAACAAATTCCTGATATCCTCTTGTTCAATGTGGGGTCGATTTTCCTTCAGAGGTTGAAAGTGAAGAAGGCACTGCAATGTTGCATTTACAGTTCCATGGACCTTAAACTTCTTAATAATATTTGAATGGTTGTCACAGGAACATCAAGCTGATTGAGATGGTTTGCTGTTCCTGAACATTTGATGGCTCAGTCATGCTTGTCACATCTTTCTGATCTTCACCTTGTGTCTCCTTTGCTTTCTCTGGTCCATGTTCAGTGTGGGCAACAATGATACCAAACAGCACAGTGACTCTTTTTCTCCATTTAAATAGGCTGAATGACTGATTACAAGATTGAGAATGTGGATACTAATTAAAGAAACTAATTGGTTTACAACAAAAATATCACTATAATCCAATTATTTATTATCTTTTTGAAAGGGTACCAACAAATGTGTCCAGGCCATTTTAGAATATCTTTGACAGAATAATGCTAACTCATCTCTTTTCAGTCCTTCTTTGCTGATTTATTCTATGACATACCAAAAAGGCATGCAAGTTATACATGATTAAAATAGCTTTTAATTTCATCACTTTTCAGGTTGAATGAAACATTATTTCAATGAGCTAGGTAAGGTTACCAAAAATTTGATAAACGATCTGTATGTATATATTTATGAATGTGTTCATTGCACAGTTTATTCTTTTGTTTTGATTGTTACGTTTTTAAGTTGTGAAGTTCTCAGACGTTTAGTTTGCATCTTTCAGGTTGATCAACTTTACCAGCAATACTGAAAAGTCTCTCTACTTTATTATGAGCATTCTTACTGAAAAATATTTAAATGCATTTGGATTTTAAATATTTGTGAAGCTTTCCCATGATTTTTAATTCAAATGCAATGTTTTGAATTTCAAAATATACAAATAATACAAATACAAATAAATGTCAAATGCAAATATTTCAGCAGATTGCATTTAAATGTATATATATATTTTTTTTTTAGCAGACACCCTTATCCAAGAAAACAGAAAAATTGCTGAAGCACAGAAAGTACAGTGGCTAAGATAAGTGTTTAATGAGCAAAACCAGGTGTCTGACCTCCATGCATTTGGGTAAAATGTTGTGTTTGTGAAATAATAGATTGAAAAGTATAAAAGCTACACTGTAAAACCGAATTGTAAATCATTTATTTGACACGCTTTTCAAACACATCACTGGGTTTATGATTTGAAATGTTAGGAATTAAACACTGTGTGGTGTTTATTTTATAAACTCTTGGACGTGTGTGATTTTTAACACTTTTTAAACATTCATACGTGTTTATAACAGGGCTGGTGTTTAAAATTTAAACGTTAAAGTATAGCAAAAATGGCACAAATTAAACACATAACGTTTAACAATTTATTTAGAGTTCCAAATGACTAAACACCTGTGCTATACCACGTATATAGACGAATAAACACTGCTGTTTAGGAATAGAGCACATCTATTTATTTATTTATTTATTTATTTATTTATTTATTTTTTTTACTATAAACACATGCCATTTAGATTTAAACGTTTCACACATTCTGTGGTTTTAGTGTACAGTAAATGTATGAAAAGAAGACAAATGTAGCCATAATGCAGTCAAATTTAATGTCACTTAGATAATGTCACACTCTGCTTATTATCATCAAATTGAAATGTCCCGGCCCAATATAACGCATGCTGTGACTGGATGTTTTTTTTTTTTTTAATGTATTAATGATCAATGCAGTGATAATAACTGCAGCTTTTATGCATGCTTTCCTGTTTAAACATGTGTAAATCATTTATATAGATCAGCGTTCGTGCTAGGCCGCGCCATAGCGCCAATGCGCCAATGCCCCCCTGAAATAAAAAAATGTAAACTTATGGAGTCTATAAGAAGATCCAAAATGGAAAATTACCTATATGGTAACAATATCCTGGGAGACCGTGTCTAATTAACCTGCTTGACTTTTTTGAGGATGCAACATTGACAATGGATAATTGCAAATCATACGACATGGTTTATTTAGATTTCCAGAAAGTTTTTGATAAAGTCCCGCATAAAAGATTAATTCTCAAACTGAACGCAGTAGGGATTCAAGGAAATGCATGCACATGGATTAGGGAGTGGTTAACATGTAGAAAACAGAAAGTACTGATTAGAAGAGAAACCTCAAAATGGAGCGAGGTAACCAGTGGTGTACCACAGGGATCAGTATTAGGTCCTCTGCTATTCCTAATCTACATTAATGATTTAGATTCTGGTATAGTAAGCAAACTTGTTAAATTTGCAGACGACACAAAAATAGGAGGAGTGGCAAACACTTGTTTCAGCAGCAAAGGTCATTCAAAATGATCTAGACAGCATTCAGAACTTGGCAGACACATGGCAAATGACATTTAATAGAGAAAAGTGTAAAGTATTGCATGCAGGCAATAAAAATGTGCATTATAAATATCATATGGGAGATACTGAAATGGAAGAAGGGAACTATGAAAAAGACCTAGGAGTTTATGTTGACTCAGAAATGTCTTCATCTAGACAATGTGGGGAAGCTATAAAAAAAGGCCAACAAGATGCTCGGATATATTGTGAAAAGTGTTGAATTTAAATCAAGGGAAGTAATGTTAAAACTTTACAATGCATTAGTAAGACCTCACCTAGAATATTGTATTCAGTTCTGGTCACCTCGTTACAAAAAGGATATTGCTGCTCTAGAAAGAGTGCAAAGAAGAGCGACCAGAATTATCCCGGGTTTAAAAGGCATGTCGTATGCAGACAGACTAAAAGAATTGAATCTATTCAGTCTTGAACAAAGAAGACTATGCGGTGATCTGATTCAAGCATTCAAAATCCTAAAAGGTATAGACAATGTCGACCCAGGGGACTTTTTTGACCTGAAAAAAGAAGCAAGGACCAGGGGTCACAAATGGAGATTAGATAAAGGGGCATTCAGAACAGAAAATAGGAGGGACTTTTTTACACAGAGAATTGTGAGGGTCTGGAACCAACTCCCCAGTAATGTTGTTGAAGCTACCACCCTGGGATCCTTCAAGAAGCTGCTTGATGAGATTCTGGGATCAATAAGCTACTAACTACCAAACGAGCAAGATGGGCTGAAGAGCCTCCTCTCGTTTGTAAACTTTCTTATGTTCTTATCCAACCAAGCTATTTCAGTTTTTATTTTTAATGAGTTTTCTACAAATTTCTAGAATATTTTTTTTCACTTGGAAGTTGTGGGGTAGGATGTGTAGATAAATGAAAAAAAATATATTTTAATGCATTTTAATTCCAGGCTATAAGGCAACAAAAGGTCGGCCAGGCTGTATATATACATGCACATTTTGAAAAAGATGCACGGACGGCAAATAAAGTAAATTAAAAAAAGCTTAACAAAGATGTTACTTACCTTTAGATCTCATCTATTCTAGATAAGGGTTAGAACATAACGGTAAGGAGGAGACATATGTTTGTTATTTTGGAAGTATGTATATTCTCAGCACAGCACAATTGCGTTTGTGAGAGCAGTGTCTGGGAGGCGCCATGTTGTGGGGCATTAGGTAAAGGTACTCAGACACCATTTTGGTGAGGGGCATAATATGACCTTGTACATTACCATAAGCCTGGTAAATGTTGTTGTTGTTATTATTATTATTATTATTATTATTATTATTATTATTATTACTATTAGTTATGTGGTAGAAACCTTCATCCAAGGTGACTTACACGGCAATACAATGTTATAGTGCAAGAACAATATTTAAGTACAGTAAGTGCAAATACTACTAGAATACAATATGAGATGTAACAATTTAGGTTTGCAGGGCGCGAAATAACCGACGGCACTGGTGACAATTGCCACAATGCCTCTCAAATTAAAAAAAAAAAAACTTACGCCAAAAGTTGCCTCTATGCCCGCCCGTCATAGCCGCCAGTGTCCCTCAAAGAAAGAAAATAACGCTGAATCAATATGGGTCAGAATAATGGACAAAAAGTCAAAGGGCATAATAATAGGAGCATGATATAGACCTCCAAATTCAGACGCCGAGCAAAATAATCTGTTATACAATGACATTAGGAATGCGTGTAACAAAGGAGAAGCCATACTAATGGGGGATTTCAACTTCCCCCATATAAAATGGGAAAACCCGGTGGGGAGCACGACGGTCGAAAGGGCAAATGACTGCTTCCTAACGCAATTTGTCTAGGCACCGACTAGAGGGGAGGCATGCCTTGATTTAGTCTTTTCAAATAACAAAGACAGAATAACTAAAACAGAGGTCAGAGAGCCATTGGCAAACTCAGACCACAACATGGTCTCATTTGAAGTGATTTTTAAAACCCAAAAAGTAATGACTAAAGCTAAGGTTTACAATTTTAGAAAAGCAAACTATGAAGGTATGAAACAGAGACTAACAGAAGTAGATTGGAGTAAAATAGAGAAAACATCCACAGGAAAAGGATGGCTGTTTTTTAAAAATGTAGTACTAGAGGTGCAAATCAATTACATCCCAAAAGTAGACAAATCTAAATCTAAAACAAAATGGTTTAATAGATCAATTAAAAAAAATATTCAGCGAAAAAAGGCACTTTACAGAGCGTTTAAAAGGGACCAAAAACAAAGTACACAGAAAGAGTATTTGGAACTGCAAACGCAAGTCAAAAAGGAAGTTAGAAAGGCCAAGAGAGAGATAGAAATGAACATTGCTAAGGGGGCTAACACCAATTCCAAAATGTTTTCCCAATATTATAACAGCAAGAGAACATTCAAAGAGGAGGTTAAATGTCTAGAGATACAAATGGCAAAATCATAGATGAAGAAAAAAAAATAGCAAATATATTAAATGATTACTTTTCACAGGTTTTTACAAAGGAGGACACTGACAACATGCCCCACATGTCGACCTGTTCCTATCCAGTTTTTAATAACTTTAGCATAACAGAAGCCGAAGTGTTAAAGGGACTAAGAACTCTTAAAATAAACAAATCCCCTGGGCCGGATGAGATCCTCCCAATAGTACTCAAAGAAATGAAAGAAGTTATTTACAAACCGCTAACCAAGATCATGCAACAGTCACAATATAACATGCAACATGGGATGCACAGGACACAGTCGCAATCACACATTCAATATGGGATGTACAGCACAGTCTGTGTAATAATTGTGCAATGTAACCAGTACCATTAAAGGTAATTCAATGTGAGACCAGTATTATAAAACACATACATACACCAAGTACAGAATTCTAGAAACAAACTTTATTATAAAGTTCTTAAGAACATAAGAAAGTTTACAAACGAGAGGAGGCCATTCGGCCCATCTTGCTCGTTTGGTTGTTAGTAGCTTATTGATCCCAGAATCTCATCAAGCAGCTTCTTGAAGGATCCCAGGGTGTCAGCTTCAACAACATTACTGGGGAGTTGGTTCCAGACCCTCACAATTCTCTGTGAAAAAAAGTGCCTCCTATTTTCTGTTCTGAATGCCCCTTTATCTAATCTCCATTTGTGACCCCTGGTCCTTGTTTCTTTTTTCAGGTCAAAAAAGTCCCCTGGGTCGACATTGTCTGTACCTTTTAGGATTTTGAATGTTTGAATCAGATCGCCGCGTAGTCGTCTTTGTTCAAGACTGAATAGATTCAATTCTTTTAGGCTGTCTGCATACGACATGCCTTTTAAACCCGGGATAATTCTGGTTGCTCTTCTTTGCACTCTTTCTAGAGCAGCAATATCCTTTTTGTAACGAGGTGACCAGAACTGAACACAATATTGTAGGTGAGGTCTTACTAATGCATTGTAAAGTTTTAACATTACTTCCCTTTATTTTAAATTCAACACTTCTCACAATATATCCAAGCATCTTGTTGGCCTTTTTTTATAGCTTCCCCACATTGTCTAGATGAAGACATTTCTGAGTCGACATAAACTCCTAGGTCTTTTTCATAGATTATTATTATTATTATTATTATTATTATTATTATTATTATTATTATTTATTTCTTAGCAGACGACCTAATACTGATACCTGTGGTACACTACTGGTTACCTCGCTCCATTTTGAGGTTTCTCCTCTAATCAGTACTTTCTGGTTTCTACCTGTTAACCACTCCCTAATCCATGTGCATGCATTTCCTTGAATCCCTACTGCGTTCAGTTTGAGAATTAATCTTTTACGCGGGACTTTGTCAAAAGCTTTCTGGAAATCATAGGCGGGTGTCTGCCGATTGTGCCATGGAGAGTGGTCTGCGCTGGTCATGAGTTTTGCTGTTCAACTTGTCGTATCAGTGCAGCACAGTGTTTCTGATTTTTTTAGAATTATAAGTGCTCTGGTAAACATAAATAGTAGGCTAATCACAATAATCATACTTTGACGTTTTTGTTTTATTTATTACCGCGGCTGCATTTTAGTAGCAGCAATAGCGGCTGGTGGATTATGTTGTTTGTGTTTGAAATGGATGGATTTCTTACTTGCATAACAAAAACAAAGGAAGAAAATACAGAAACTGCAATATGCAGCTGAAAGTTCCACATCGCGCAATGCACTCTCAATGAATCACAAGTTGTTATCAAAATTAACACTAAATCAACATTTATAAAATACTAACCGTTAGGGGCTCCCGAGTGGCGCATCCGGTAAAGGCGCTCTGCGTTGTCGGTTCGAGTCCAGGCTATTCCACAGCCGACCGAGGACGGGAGCTTCCAGGGGGCGGCGCACAATTGGTCGAGCGTCGCCCCGGGGGGGGAGGGTTTAGGTCGGCCAGGGTGTCCTCGGCTCACCGCACACCAGCGACTCCTGTGGATTGGCCTGGGCGCCTGTGGGCTTGCCTGTAAGCTTCCCGAGAGCTGCGTTGTCCTCCGACGCTGTAGCTCTTGGGTGGCTGCATGGTGAGTCTGCAGTGTGAAAAAAAGCGGTCGGCTGACGGCACACGCTTCAGAGGACAGCGTGTGTTCGTCTTCACCGCTCCCAAGTCAGCGCAGGGGTGGTAGCGGTGAGCTGAGCCTAAAAATAATTGGCCATTCCAAATTGGGAGAAAATAATAAAAAAAAAATACTAACCGTTATCCTACAAAAAAAACACACAATAAAATATTCCTTTCCAATTAACAAAATGTTCGTATAATTTCCATTTTCACAAGTCTCAAACCATATTTTCTGCTGTAAACGCCTGGAAGCATTAAAGTAGCCTGCAACTTCTAGTTGCATAAAAATTTGTAATTTATTAGATGTGACTTTTGTAGGCTGACAGACTATTCTTATTAATATGTTTAATACGATATTCTTTTGGTTATTTGTGTGTTTTAAAGTGTTTCTAGTATAAACCTACCGCCACAATGTGTTGACAAGTCAATGGGAAAATTAAAAGTTTCGAAAAAAAAGTTATACAGAGTTTGTAAAACTTATGAACAAACTCGTTTTATTAAAGCTACCATGAGTATAATTTACAAATAGTGTCTGATTCAGTAGTATCTACATACGGAATTCAAGTGAATAGGTATACTGTACTGATACGGCGTATTTTTTTTTTTTTAAGACTAAACTGATAAAACCACAATCGAAAATCCTCAATAGGTGGCAACGAATCAGCCAGTGTATTTAAAATACATATGGGTTTTTTTTTTTTTTTTTTTTTACTTATCACAATATACATGATTAACCAAGGTGTGCAATATAAATAACTTATGTGTAATATACATGGTTAAGGTGTGCAATATAACTGGGCTACTATTGATGTGCAATAATTACTATTTATGTGCAAACTATAATGAGTTTATCAAGTGTTTTTGATTCAGCCGGATATTATGTTTGTTGGGCCAGATGGTTAACTATTGAGTGCTATAATATAACTTTGGATGTGATTTATTATGAAATAATTAGTTCTGTATTTGAACCTACTCTCCAAAAGGTCTATTACCTGCAGAGCTCCATTTCTACTGTCTCTCTGGGTTCTGTTCCAGCTTCTTCTCTCCTCTGTCCTGTTTATAATTCCATTAAATAGGATTGCAGTGGTGTTACTCATAAATCGTGCACATGTTATGTCCTAGTAGCGGTTTGTTCACAATTAGAATATGATGAATTGTGTATTTGCCAAACACCCCTGATGATCAATTGTTGAAAACTATTATCACTTTCTATTGCTTTAAAAAAAATGCACATTAAATGATAGTGGCATTAAAATATACAAAAACCAATACATGCTGTAGACTTTATTTTATATTGCAAAATTGAAGAACAGTTGTGATAACTCTTCATTTACACACTCACACACGCACACAAACACAAACAAAGAGTGATCTAGAATTTAGAAAAATATTAGCCTCTTATATGCATTATTTTCAAAGTCTATATGACTGCATACTATTTAGAATTTTGTGTGCATCCAAATAAAATTTAAATTGCCTAACCTATAATTCCAATATGTGTGCTAAAATTGACAGTTAGCACAGTTGTGATAACTCTTCATTTATATGTGTGGTCCAGTGGTTAAAGAAACAGGCTTGTAACCAGGTCCCCAGTTCAAATCCCACCTCAACCACTGACTCATTGTGTGACCCTGAGCAAGTCACTTAACCTCCTTGTGCTCCGTCTTTCGGGTGAGATGTAGTTGTAAGTGACTCTGCAGCTAATGCATAGTTCACACACCCTAGTCTCTGTAAGTTGCCTTGGATAAAGGCGTCTGCTAAATAAACAAATCATAATAATAATAACCAATGTGCTTGAATTTCACAATAACTGCTTGGAAGCCGTAAAGTTGCTCGCAACTCTAGTTGTTATTGTTGTTGTTGTTATTATTATTATTATTATTATTATTATTATTATTTTTCTTCCCAAACAACATAGGTAGATGCCTATGGCTGGACAACCAGACTGGCGTCCCCAAATGGAAAAGTCACATGGTTCGACTGCCATCTTGGATCTCGTGGAAATTTTGGGAATTTTTCAAAACTCTTGCTGTTAAAAACAACTTAAGGTGGAACTGTGACAATGGCAGCAGATAGTGCAGCAATGGCCTATAAAAAACATATGTTCAATCGAGATCGATTGAACAATTAATATGCCCCTTGGTCACATGGATTGGCAGCCAAATATTCAACAATCTTCATGTCTTAAACCGCAACATCAATCGACACCTAAATTGGCACGCATGTTCATGACCAGGTCCTTTCTACCGTTTGTTTCACGACGGCTCTATTTTCATACATTCGTGCATAAATCCAAGGTGCAAGACACTACAGTCATGAAACTTTATATGACCATAGAGACTCACGTGAAGTACTGGTGATATGAAAATGACACATTTTGGTCACATGGTTTGGCAGCCATATTGATAATTGTAAAAAAAAACTTTTGCAACCCATAACAAGAACACCATTGCACTTATGCTCTTCAATGTTAACACAATTGTACAGACCGTTGGAAAGTAATAACTGCTGAAGATTGAAACAGATTGCTCACACGCAGTGGTGGTGGCCATATTGGAATTTACGTTGAAATTTTAACTCCTAGGGCGAGCCGACAGGGTCAAAGTTATAATGGAACACGTATAGGAAGTCATATGTGCTTTATGAAAAAGTGTCATTGCCCGTGACCTCTGACCTCTCCTCTCTGATCGGCTGCACCAAAATGCACAAAATTTGACATGGATGTAGAGGACTATGGGATGTTGTGCCGTGGTCAATATGGCGGCCTTTGGTCACATGGTGTGCCAGCCATCTTTTGATTTAATGACAATTTCAGGGAATATTCAAAAGTATTCTCATATTTGTGCCAAAATTTACACAGTTAGCACAGTTGTGATGATAACGTTTCATCTATAATAACCACTGCGCTTTAAATTTCTGATAATTGCTTAAATAATAAAATAGTTGCTAGCAACTCTTAGTTGTTGTTATTATTATTATTATTATTATTATTATTATTATTAGGCTTCCAAGCCATAGGCCATCGCAGGCTTATGAAATCGGGTGTGTAGGTAGATGGCTATGTGCAGGTAACAGGTCAGGTGTCCAAACTTACGCAAGTCACATGGTTTGGCAGCCATATTGGATTTTGTGGAATTTGTTAAAACGCCTATGTATCGGAAACCGCTTACTGCAGAGCTCTGAAAATTGCTATACATGCTGAGGGATAGTCCATGATTAACTGTTGTTAATATGAAGCTGATTGGTTATGTGGTTTGGCAACCACATTGATTAATGACATAAAAATATGAAATTATCAAAATTCAAACATCATCTTCTCTGAAACTGCTTACCCAATTGAAACAAAAATTGGAATAAATCGTCTCAGTATGGTCATCTGTTACGCTTGTTCAAGGGAAGTTGCTACTGTGAAAATCATGGCGTCCACGCTGCATGACATCATCAACATACGCAACTGGCTATAAAACTGCCTATGCTGCAACAAAATGCACGAAATTTGACACGGATGTAGAGGACTATGGGATGTTGTGTCGTGGTCAATATGGCGGCCTTAGGTCACATGGTGTGGCAGCCATTTTAGATTTAATGACATTTTTTGTGCAATTTTCAAAAGTCTTGTTCTCATGAACGGTAAATAGTACAGCTGTGAAATTTTGTACATAGTGCACTCATGCCATGGTGTGGCAGCTATGCATAAAACACTTAAACAACTCCTCATGAGCCCTAAAAAAGTTAGTCGGGAAAAGTTCCTACATAAACAAACATGGCTGCCATGAGCCAATCAATATGGGTGACATGCCAAATTACCCTGAAATGACACATTCCCACCACTGGGGACAGCTTACCATGGAAATTGAGCAAAAAAAATGTTAAAAGCAGCCATTTTTTTTTGGTGGTGTCTGTCAAGAACCGTTTCACTAACTCATGTAACTTAAAACACATTAATTACTGGAAAGGCTGGCGTTACAAAACTGTACACACTCTCTCACACACACACTAAGTATTACAGAAAATGACTGAGCTCGGGTAGTACAAGAATGTGTTGTTAACCGATTTTTTTTCTTTAGAACACGACTGCACAGAAGGTACTCGAAAAAAACATCTTAAAGCAGAACACAATCGAAACAATCACATGTTTAATATATGAGCTTTACAAGTCACATGAATAGAGTTTGCTTAAAAATCGTTATATAATTATTTTTACGACTGAACTGTGGTCAAACACAGTCACAAATCCTGAATCTGTTGAAACGAAACCGCGTGTGTAATCCATTTAAAAGATGCATGTGAGAAGGGGGGCGGTGGGGTGGGGCGACTTTGGGGCCGTATCTTTCATTGAAATATTTATTTTTGGTAACCAAATGTTAGACATAATGCTTCACAATCGCTTGCTCCATAAAATAGCGTTGTAACTGTAAAGATCGCATAGTTATTCATGGAGAATCCCCCCAAAAAGCTGACATTTTAGTCTAATTCAAGCTTACCAGCTTCTCAGCCATAATGCTGTTTGTTTACTTACAACCTTGTGCACATGTACGCAATACTGATACACACAAAGAATTTGAAAAAAAATACCATCTTCTCGGGCTGTACAAAAATGTTCTGTAATCACACTTTTTATTTTACAACGCTGTCGTAGCTGAACAGTGCATTTTTTTTGGCTTCTACTCGTTTTACTGATATGGCGTCTGTTTTTTTATTTTATTTCATAACTACAGTGATAGTTATAATTATTAAGACTAAACTGATAAAACAACAGTCGCAAATTCTGAATATGTGGCAACGAAACCGGGCACCCCTGATAGCCAATCGTTACACTATTATCACTTTCTGTTGCTTTACAAATGCACATTAAATGTAGTGGCATTAAAATATACAAGAACCAATACATGCTGTAGACTTTATATTGCAGAATTAAGAATAGGTCACCACACGCACACAAACTCAAACAGAGCGATTTCGAATTTAGAACAATGTTAGCCTCTTATATGCATTATTTTCAAAGTATATGACTGCATACTATTTAGAATTGTGTGCATCCAAATCAAATTTAAATTGGCTACTAACCAATAATTCCAATATTTGTGCCAAAATTAACAGTTCGCACATCTATAATAACCAATGCGCTTAAATTTTACAATAAGTGCTTGGAAGCCGTAAAGTTGCTCGCAACTGGTTGTTGTTATTATTATTATATTTATTATTATTATTTTATTTATTTATTTTTTTCTGCCAAAACATGCTCAAAAACTCACGAAATTCGGCACACTGGTAGATGCCTATGGATGATAGTCGGTGATATTCAGCAAATTTGCGCAAGTCACATGGTTCGGCAGCCATATTGGATTTTTCGGAATTTGTTAAAACGCCTATGTATCGGAAACCGTTTACTGCAGAGCTCTGAAAATTGCTATACATGTTGAGGGATAGTCCATGATTAACTGTTGTTAATATTAAGCTGATTGGTTCAGTGGTTTGCCAACCACATTGATTAATGACATAAAATTACCATAAAAATATAAACTCATCAAAATTCAAACATCTTCTCTGAAACCGCTTATCCGATTGAAACAAAAATTGGAATAAAACATCTCAGTATGGTCATCTGTTACACTTGTTCAAGGGAAGTTGCTACTGTGAAAATCATGGCGTCCACGCTGCATGACATCATCAACATACGCAACTGGCTATAACTTCTTATCGGCTGCACCAAAACGCACAAAATTAGACATGGATGTTGAGGACTATGGGATGTTGTGTCGTGGTTAATATGGCGGCCTTTGGTCACATGGTGTGGCAGCCATCTTGGATTTAATGAAAAGTTTGGACAATATTCAAAAGTCTTCTTCTCATGAACGGTAAATAGTACAGCTGTGAAAAATGTTGTACATAGTGCGCTCATGTTCACGATTGATTCTAGTTAAGGAAAAATTGATCGGTCACATGGTGTGGCAGCTATGTTGGATTTTGCTTGAAACGCTTAAACAACAACTCCTCATGAGCACTTTGGCCGATTGATGTGAATCTTGGTTATACGTTATCTTTGTACTGTCCTCTAAAAAAGTCAGTTAGGAAAAGTTCCTACATCAACAAACATGACCGCCATGAGCCAATCAATATGGGTGACATGCCAGTTTCACCAATTTTTTACCCTGAAATGACACATTCCCACCACTAGGGGCAGCTGTTAACATGGAAACGTGAGTACAGTCTTGGAAAAAATATTTTTCAAAGCAGCCATTTTTTCCTGGTGTCTAGCCAATCAGTTTCACTAACTGGTGTAACTTAAACCATAGTAAATACACTGGAAAGCCTGATTTTACACACACTACAGTATAAAAAGACACATTGTAAACTAAGACAACATTTTTTGATTGCAGCTGCATCAATGCTGGGAAAAAAAATGCACCACGCGCACACACACACTAAATATTAGAAAAATGACTAATCTCTGCACTAATGTTGTTTGTTTATTTAAAATCACCTTGTGGACATGCAGGGATATACAGAACTGTAGACATACTGAAACACACTAATTATTTGAAAAAAATTACTGTGATCTCGTGTTTTATAGAAATGTTGTGTAATCAGATTTTTTTTTTTTTAAGTGATGTTGTAACTAAACAGCAGGCAAAAAAAAAAAAAAACTGCACTTATTTTTAAACCAGAACACAGTCGTAATACTAAAATGTTTAATACATGAGATTTACAAGTCACATGAATAAAGTTTGCTTAAAAATTGTCATATAATTATTTTTATGACTGAACTGTGCTCAAACACAGTCACAAATCCTGAATCTGTTGCAACAAAGCCGTTAGTGTAACCCACTGAAACGACTCATGGGGGGGGGGGGGTCGACTTTGCAAGCGTATCTTTCAGGTAATGAGTGGTATTGACAGAACTGTTCAGAATCGCTTGCTCTATTAAATACAATTGTAAAGATGAAGATCGCACGGTTATTCACAGAGAATCCCTCCCCAAAACAGCGGACATTTTAGCTGATCAGCTTGTTCTGCTGTAATGTTCTTTGTTTACTTAAAATAACCACGTGGACATGCAAGTGTAGCCAGGCAACCAGAGGGAAACATGCGTGTTGTAGTTCTGTCGAGCTAGTAAATAAAAATAAAATAAAACTACAACTAGAGTTGCAAGCAATTTTACGGCTTCCAAGCAGTTATCATGAAATTTAAGTGCATTGGTTATTATAAATGAAGCGTTATCATCACAACTGTGCTAACTGTGTCAATTTTGGCACAAATATTGGAATTATTGGTTATTATTATTATTATTATTTATTTCTTAGCAGACACCCTTATCCAGGGTGACTTACAATTGTTACAAGATATCACATTATTTTTTACATACACTTACCCATTTATACAGTTGGGTTTTTTACTGGAGCAATCTAGGTAAAGTACCTTGCTCAAGGGTACAGCAGCAGTGTCCCCCCACCTGGGATTGAACCCACGACCCTCCGGTCAAGAGTCCAGAGCCCTAACCGCTACTCCACACTGCTGCCCACAGTAGGCAATTTAAATTTTATTTGGATGCACACAAAATTCTAAATAGTATGCAGTCATATAGACTGAAAATAATGCATATAAGAGGCTAACATTGTTCTAAATTCTAGATCACTCTTTGTTTGAGTTTGTGTGTGTGAGCGTGTGGCGCCCTATTCTTAATTTTGCAATGTATTGGTTTTTGTATATTTTAATGGCACTATCATTTAATGTGCATTTTTTTTAAAAGCAATAGAAAGTGATAATAGTGTAACAACTGACCATCAGGGGTGCTTAGCAAATACACATAAGAACATAAGAACATTAGAAAGTTTACAAACGAGAGGAGGCCATTCAGCCCATCTTGCTCGTTTGGTTGTTAGTAGCTTATTGATCCCAGAATCTCATCAAGCAGCTTATTGAAGGAACCCAGGGTGTCAGCTTCAACAACATTACTGGGAAGTTGCATCCAGACCCTCACAATTCTCTGTGTAAAAAGTGCCTCCTATCTTCTGTTCTGAATGCCCCTTTATCTAATCTCCATTTGTGACCCCTGGTCCTTGTTTCTTTTTTCAGGTGAAAAAAGTCCCCTCGGTCGACATTGTCTATACCTTTTAGGATTTTGAATGTTTGAATCAGATCGCCGCATAGTATTCTTTGTTCAAGACTGAATAGATTCAATTCTTTTAGGCTGTCTGCATACGACATGCCTTTTAAACCCGGGATAATTCTGGTTGCTATTCTTTGCACTCTTTCTAGAGCAGCAATATCCTTTTTGTAACGAGGTGACCAGAACTGAACACAATATTCTAGGTGAGGTCTTACTAATGCATTATAAAGTTTTGACATTACTTCCCTTGATTTAAATTCAACACTTCTCACAATATATCTGAGCATCTTGTTGGCCTTTTTTATAGCTTCCCCACATTGTCTAGATGAAGACGTTTCGGAGTCAACATAAACTCCTAGGTCTTTTTCATAGTTCCCTTCTTCAATTTCACTATCTCCCATATGATATTTATAATGCACATTTTTATTTCCTGCATGCAATACTTTACACTTTTCTCTATTAAATGTCATTTGCCATGTGTCTGCCCAGTTCTGAATGCTGTTCTGAATGCTGAATCATTTTGAATGACCTTTGCTGCTGCAACAGTGTTTGCCACTCCTCCTATTTTTGTGTCATCTGCAAATTTAACGAGTTTGCTTACTATACCAGAATCTAAATCATTAATGTAGATTAGGAATAGCAGAGGACCTAATACTGATCCCTGTGGTACACCACTGGTTACCTCGCTCCATTTTGAGGTTTCTCCTCTAATCAGTACTTTCTGTTTTCTACCTGTTAACCACTCCCTAATCCATGTGCATGCATTTCCTTGAATCCCTACTGCGTTCAGTTTGAGAATTAATCTTTTATGCAGGACTTTGTCAAAAGCTTTCTGGAAATCTAAATAAACCATGTCGTATGCTTTGCAATTATCCATTTTCAATGTTGCATCCTCAAAAAAGTCAAGAAATGTTAGTTAGACACAATCTCCCTTTCCTAAAACCATGCTGGCTGTCTCCCAGGATATTGTTACCATATAGGTAATTTTCCATTTTAGATCTAATTATAGTTTCCATAAGTTTACATATAATAGAAGTCAGGCTTATTGGTCTGCAGTTACCTGGTTCGGTTTTGTCTCCCTTTTTGTGGATCGGTGTTACTTTTGCTATTTTCCAGTCTGTCGGTACAACCCCTGTGTCAAGAGACTGTTGCATGATCTTGGTTAGCGGTTTGTAAATAACTTATTTCATTTCTTTGAGTACTATTGGGAGGATCTCATCTGGCCCAGGGGATTTCTTTAACACTTCTGCCTCTGTTATGCTAAAGTTATTTAAAATTGGATAGGAACAGGTCGACATGTCAGGCATGTTGTCCGTGTCCTCCTTTGTAAAAAATTTGTGAAAAGTAATCATTTAATATATTTGCTATTCTTTTTTCTTCATCTATGATTTTGCCTTTTTCTATCTGTTTCTTGGCCTTTCTAACTTCCTTTTTGACTTGTGTTTGCAGTTCCAAGTACTCTTTCTGTGTACTTTGTTTTTGGTCCCTTTTAAATGCTCTGTAAAGTGCCTTTTTTCACTGAATTTTTTTTAATTGATCTATTAAACCATTTTGGCCATTTTGTTTTAGATTTGTCTACTTTTGGGATGTAATTGTTTTGCACCTCTAGTACTACATTTTTAAAAACAGCCATCCTTTTTCTGTGGATGTTTTCTCTATTTTACTACAATCTACTTCTGTTAGTCTCTGTTTCATACCTTCATAGTTTGCTTTTCTAAAATTGTAAACATTAGCTTTAGTCATTACTTTTGGGGTTTTAAAAAATACTTCAAATGAGACCATGTTGTGGTCTGAGTTTGCCAATGGCTCTCTGACCTCTGCTTTAGTTATTCTGTCTTCATTATTTGAAAAGACTAAATCAAGACATGCCTCCCCTCTAGTCGGTGCCTTGACAAATTGCGTTAGGAAGCAGTCATTTGTCATTTCCACCATTTCAATTTTGTCTGTCGTGCCCCCCATCGGGGTTTTCCCATTTTATATGGGGGAAGTTAGTATGGCTTCTCCTTTTCTACACGCATTTTGAATGTCATTGTATAACAGATTATTTTGCTCAGCGTCTGAATTTGGCGGTCTATAGCATGCTCCTATTATTATGCCCTTTTGAATTTGTGTCCATTATTCTGACCTATATTGATTCTGCATTGTTTTTTTTTGTCCTGATTTAACACCTGGGCTTCAAAACTATTTCTTATGTATAACGCTACCCCTCCGCCTCTTCTGTCCTGCCTATCTTTCCTATATAGTGTGTACCCACTAATATTATATTTGTCTCCATCACTCTCAGACAACCAAGTTTCTGTAACACCTATCACATCGTCGTTACTTGTTAGTGCAGTAGCTTCAAGTTCTAACATTTTGTTTCTGAGACTTCTAGCATTAAGATAAATACATTTAATAGTTGTCTTACCTGAGTTGTTGCCCTTGTTTTGATGTGGTCTCCCTTCTGGTTTTTTGTTTTCTCCCCCCTTCCTTTCTAGTTTAAATGCTTCTGGACCTTCTCAAGGATCCTTTCTCCGAGTAGATTGGTTCCCTTTCTGTTGAAGTGCAGTCCGTCCCACCTATATAGATAGTCCTTGTTGTAGAATGTGCTCCAATGTTCAAGAAAGGTGAAGCCTTCCTGTGTGCACCGCGATTTCAGCCATGCATTTTGATTTTGTATTTCCAGCTGTCCATATGGTCCTTTGCAAGGTGCCGGCAGGATCCCAGAAAATACCACAGTTTAGGTCTTCTTTTAATTTCCTTCCTAGCTCTCTGAATTTGTTTTGCAGGGATCTTGGTCTGTCTCTTCCAATGTTGTTTGTACCGATGTGGATGACTACTACCGGGTCGTAGTAAGGGGGTCCAAACTGCGAACTGAACTTGCTGTGTTTCTCAATATCGAGTCCCCAACAATCATGACCTGCCTTCTTTTTGCTGCCTGGTCAGCACTGTTTATAGGGTCCTGGATGTAGTTCCTTTCATTCTCTTGATGTTGGTTTTGGTCATCGAAATGTTGAAGTGGCTCAAATTTGTTGGATGTCTGGATTTCTGGTGGTTGTGTTTGACGAAGTTTCTTTTTTTCCCTGCTTCTGCCTATCTGAACCCAGCTGTTTCGACTCTCTTCCATCTCCCTGGTGGCTTTCAGTCTGCTAGGGGTGCAGACTTCCATGAATTGTGGGTGTGTCAGCTCCTCAAGCTCCTGTTGCTGTCTCATTTCCTCCAGCTCCTTTTCTAGCAGGCTTAATCGCTGAAGCAAGTCCTGGATCGTGCGGCACTTTACACAAACTTGGCTGAGCTCTGTTGGGTTTTCTCGGATTTCCCACATCATGCAGTTGTCACAGATTACTGGCTTGAAGACCTTTTTTTTTTTTTTTTTTGGAAGTTTAGTTTAGCTTCTGGAGCTGTCAACCTGCTTTCAAACTGCTTCTAACTGCGTTGTACTTGTCCACTCGTACTTCTCCCACGCTGTCACTTCCACACGCTGTCGCTGGGAAAACTGCCTGCCTTTTGTTTGTTTGTGCTGCGGGCTCCGCCCCCGTGTCTCAGAACGCCGCAGAATTTGAATCAACTGCTCCGAGTTTCAGCTTATTAGAAAAATACACGCAGTTGTAAGGCTTTAATCTGCAATGTTTTCTGATTTAAAGCAACTCCAGATGTAATTTAAAGATGTAATTCCTCCTTTTTGCTTCTAACTGCGTTGAACTTGTCCACTCCCACGATGTCGCTTCCACTCGCTGTAATTGTCAGCAAACCGCTACTAGGACATAACATGTGCACGATTCATGAGTAACACCACACAAATCCTCTGTAGAGGAATTATAAACAGGACAGAGAGAAGCTGGAACAGAACCCAGAGAGACAGTACAAATTGAGCAGTTATTGTGTTCTGCAGGTAATAGACCTTTTGGAGAGTTGGCTCAAATACAGAACAAATTATTTCATAATAAATCACATCCAAAGTTATATTATAGCACTCAATAGTTAACCATCTGGCCCAACAAACATAATATCCGGCTGAATCAAAAACATTATATTGCACACTTGATAAAGTCATTATAGTTTGCACATAAATAGTATTGCACATCAATAGTAACCCAGTTATATTGCACACCTTAATCATGTATATTACACATAAGCTAGTTATATTGCACACCTTGGTTAATCATGTATATTGTGATCAGTGAAAAAAAAAAACTCCATACGTCTTTTAAATACACTGGCTGATTCTTTGCCACCTATTGAGGATTTGCGATTGTGGTTTTATCAGTTTAGTCTTAATTATAACTATGAATGTAGTTATGAAATAAAAAAAAAAACAGACGCCATATCAGTAAGTACTTTTGTCAGTACAGTATACCCATTCACTTGAATTCCGTACGTAGATACTACTTGAATCAGAGCCGATTTATCTGTAAACACAGCCCTATAAATACACCTTAATATAATTAAAATAAACGGTAGAATGTTACTGACATCTATCATATATTAACATTGTGCCGAAATTATATTCATGGTAGCTTTAATAAAACAAATTTGTTCATAACGTTTACAAACTGGGAGATGGCCACCTTCTGCACGAGTGTGTGTGCGCGTGGTGCATTTGTTTCCCAGCGTTGATGCAGCTGCAACAGTTCTTCAAAAAATGTTTTCTTAGTTTACAATATGTGTCTTTTTATACTGTAGTGTGTGTAAAATCAGGCTTTCCAGTGTATTTACTATGGTTTAAGTTACACCAGTTAGTGAAACTGATTGGCTAGACACCAGGGAAAAATGGCTGCTTTGAAAAATATTTTTTCCAAGACTGTATCACATTTCCATGTTAACAGCTGCCCCTAGTGGTGGGAATGTGTCATTTCAGGGTAAAAAATTGGTGAAACTAGCATGTCACCCATATTGATTGGCTCATGGCGGTCATGTTTGTTGATGTAGGAACTTTTCCTGACCTACATTTTTTAGAGGACAGTACAAAGATAACGTATAACCAAGATTCACATTAATCAGTCAAAGGGCTCATGAGGAGGAGTTAAGCGTTTTACGCAAAATCCAACATAGCTGCCATACCATGTGACCAATCCATTTTTTCCTTAAGTAGAATCAACCGTGGACATGAGCGCACTATGTACAAAATTTTTCACAGCTGTACTATTTACCGTTCATGAGAAGAAGACTTTTGAATATTGTCCAAACTTTTCATTAAATCCAAGATGACTGCCACACCATGTGACCAAAGGCCGCCATATTAACCACGGCACAACATCCCATAGTCCTCTACATCCATGTCAAATTTCGTGCATTTTGGTGCAGCCGATCAGAAGTAATAGGCAGTTTTATAGCCAGGAGCGTATGTTGATGATGTCCTACATCACCGTTTTGACCTTAAGGAGAGGTCAGAGGTCACGGGGGATGACATTTTTTTCATAGAGCACATATGACTTCTATACGTGTTCCATTATAACTTTGACCCTGTCGACACGCCCTAGGAGTTAAAATTTCTACATAAATTCCAATATGGCCACTGCGCCGTGTGAGCAATCTGTTTCAATCTTCAGCAGTTATTACTTTCCAACAGTCTGTACAATTGTGTTGACACTGAAGAGCATAAGTGCAACAGTGTTCTTGTTATGGGTTGCAAAATGAGGTTTTTTTTACAATTATAATTTTTTACAATTTTTTACAATTATCCATATGGCCACCAAACCATGTGACCAAAATGTGTCATTTTCATATCACCAGTACTTCACGTGAGTGTCTATGGTCATATAAAGTTTCATGACTGTAGTGTATTGCACCTTGGATTTATGCACAAATGTATGAAAATACAGCCGTCGTGAAACAGTTATTTGCACGCCGCGGCCATGTTTTTTAGCGAAAAGCCGTGGATTTTACAAACAGGAGAAAGGACCTAGTCATGAACATGCGTGCCAATTTAGGTGTCGATTTGACATCGCGGTTTAAGACAAGAAGATTGTTGAATATAAAAACAGATGTTCAGTAGACCTCGATTGAACATATGTTTTTATAGGCCATTGCTCCCATCGTCATAGTTCCACTTTAAGTTGTTTTTAACGGCAAGAGGCTTGGAAGCCTAACGAGCAGAACTTCAAAAGCGCATCACGTTCTGGCTGTCCCTTTAGAACTGCAGTGCTCTCTGACACTCGTGCTGCCAGACAGCGTAACGACATGAAGCTGGCAGCAGTGACGTACTAAGCCTGCCGTGTACTTGTGTATTTATGTTTTTTGTCTTTTAAATATAACAGGTATGTGCCTCACTTTCCCTCATTAATTCCTCCCTAAGGTATTTTCCGTTATGTTTTATCTTTAATTTAAGAACATAAGAACATAAGAAAGTTTACAAACGAGAGGAGGCCATTCAGCCCATCTTGCTCGTTTGGTTGTTAGCAGCTTATTGATCCCAGAATCTCATCAAGCAGCTTCTTGAAGGATCCCAGGGTGTCAGCTTCAACAACATTACAGGGGAGTTGGTTCCAGACCCTCACAATTCTCTGTGTAAAAAAGTGCCTCCTATTTTCTGTTCTGAATGCCCCTTTATCTAATCTCCATTTGTGACCCCTGGTCCTTGTTTCTTTTTTCAGGTCAAAGAAGTCCCCTGGGTTGACATTGTCTATATCTTTTAGGATTTTGAATGTTTGAATCAGATCGCCGCGTAGTATTCTTTGTTCAAGACTGAATAGATTCGGGGCTCCCGAGTGGCGCATCCAGTAAAAGCACTTGTGTAGAGTGCAGGATGCGCTCTATAGCCTGGACGTCGCGAGTTTGAGTCCAGGCTATTCCTTTGCTGACCGAGGACGGGAGCTCCCAGGGGGCGGCGCTCAATTGGCCGAGCGTCGCCCTTGGGGGGGAGGGTTAGGTCGGCCAGGGTGTCCTCGGTTCATCGCGCACCAGCGACCCCTGTAGTCTGGCCGGGCACCTGTGGGCTTGCCTGTAAGCTGCCCAGGGCTGCGTTGTCCTCTGACGCTGTAGCTCTTCGGTGGCTGCACGGTGAGTCCGCATTGTGAAAAAAGCGGTCGGCTGACGGCACACGCTTCGACTAAATTTATAAAAAAAAAAGAGAAAAAAAAAAGAATGAATAGATTCAATTCTTTTAGCCTGTCTGCATACGACATGCCTTTTAAAACCTGGATAATTCTGGTCGCTCTTCTTTGCACTCTTTCTAGAGCAGCAATATCCTTTTTGTAACGAGGTGACCAGAACTGAACACAGTATTCTAGGTGAGGTCTTACTAATGCATTTTAAAGTTTTAACATTACTTCCCTTGATTTAAATTCAACACTCCTCACAATATATCCGAGCATCTTGTTGGCCTTTTTTACAGACATTTCTGAGTCAACATAAACTCTTAGGTCTTTTTCATAGTTCCCTTCTTCAATTTCAGTATCTCCCATATGATATTAATAATGCACATTTTTATTGCCTGCATTCAATACTTTACACTTTTCTCTATTAAATATCATTTGCCATGTGTCTGACCAGTTCTGAATGCTGTCTAGATCATTTTGAATGACCATTGCTGCTGCAACAGTGTTTGCCACTCCTCCTATTTTTGTGTCGTCTGCAAATTTAACGAGTTTGCTTACTATACCAGAATCTAAATCATTAATGTAGATTAGGAATAGCAGAGGACCTAATACTGATCCCTGTGGTACACCACTGGTTACCTCGCTCCATTTTGAGGTTTCTCCTCTAATCAGTACTTTCTGTTTTCTACCTGTTAACCACTCCCTAATCCATGTGCATGCATTTCCTTGAATCCCTACTGCGTTCAGTTTGAGAATTAATCTTTTATGCGGGACTTTGTCAAAAGCTTTCTGGAAATCTAAATAAACCATGTCGTATGCTTTGCAATTATCCATTTTCAATGTTGCATCCTCAAAAAAGTCAAGTAGGTTAGTTAGACACGATCTCCCTTTCCTAAAACCATGCTGACTGTCTCCCAGGATATTGTTACCATATAGATAATTTTCCATTTTGGATCTTATTATACTTTCCATAAGTTTACATATAATAGAAGTCAGGCTTATTGGTCTGTAGTTACCTGGTTCAGTTTTGTCTCCCTTTTTGTAGATCGGTATTACGTTTGATATTTTCCAGTCTGTCGGTACAACCCCTGTGTCAAGAGACTGTTGCATGATCTTGGTTAGCGGTTTGTAAATAACTTCTTTCATTTCTTTTAGTACTATTGGGAGGATCTCATCCAGCCCAGGGGATTTGTTTATTTTAAGAGCCCCTAGTCCTTTAACACTTCTGCCTCTGTTATGCTAAAGTTATTTAAAATTGGATAGGAACAGGTCGACATGTGGGGCATGTTGTCCGTGTCCTCCTTTGTAAAAACCTGTGAAAAATAATCATTTAATATATTTGATATTTTTTTTCGTCATCTATGATTTTGCCATTTGTGTCTCTTAGACATTTAACCTCCTCTTTCAATGTTCTCTTGCTGTTATAATATTGGAAAAAAACATTTTGGAATTGGTTTTAGCCCCCTTAGCAGTAGTGATTTCTATCTCTCTCTTGGCCTTTCTAACTTCCTTTTTGACTTGTGTTTGCAGTTCCAAGTACTCTTTCTGTGTACTTTGTTTTTGGTCCCTTTTAAACGCTCTGTAAAGTGCCTTTTTTCGCTGAATATTTTTTTAATTGATCTATTAAACCATTTTGGCCATTTTGTTTTAGATTTAGATTTGTCTACTTTTGGGATGTAATTGTTTTGCGTCTCTAGTACTATATTTTTAAAAAACATCCTTTTTCTGTGGATGTTTTCTCTATTTTACTCCAATCTACTTCTGTTAGTCTCTGTTTCTTACCTTCATAGTGATGTGCTTGACAGAGGCTCCTGGAAGGCAGCACACCTGTTGTAGTAAGGGGGTCCAAACTGCAAACTGAACTTGCTGTGTTTCTCAATATGGAGTCCCCAACAATCATGACCTCCCTTCTTTTTGCTGTCTGGTCAGCACTGTTTATAGGGTCCTGGACGTTGTTCCTTTCATTCTCTTGATGTTGGTTTTGGTCATCTAAATGTTGAAGTGGCTCAAATTTGTTGGATGTCTGGATTTCTGGTGGTTGTGTTTGACAAAGTTTATTTTTTTCACATCGTGGGAGAAGTACGAGTGGACAAGTACAACACAGTTAGAAGCAAAAAGGAGGAATTACATCTTTAAATTAAATCTGGAGTTGCTTTAATCAGAAAACACTGCAGCTGAAACCCTTACAGCTGCGTGTATTTTTCTGATAACAAGCTGAAACTCTGAGCAGCTGATTCAAATTCCATGGCGTTCTGAGACACGGGGGAGGGGCGGAGCCCGCAGCACAAACAAACAAAAGGCAGCCAGGCTTCCCAGCGACAGCGTGTGGAAGCGACATCGTGGGAGAAGTACGAGTGGACAACTACAGCGCAGTTAGAAGCAGTTGAAAGCAGTTTGACAGCTGCAGAAGCTAAAACAAAAAAAGGTCTTCAAGCCAGTAATCTGTGACAACTGCATGATGTGGGAAATCCGAGAAAACCCAACAGAGCTCAACCAAGTATGTGTAAAGTGCCGCACGATCCAGGACTTGCTTCAACGAGTAAGTCTGCAAGAAAAGGAGCTGGAGGAAATGAGACAGCAACAGGAGCTTGAGGAGCTGACACACCCACAATTCATGGAAGTCTGCACCCCTAACAGACTGAAAGCCACAATGGAGATGGAAGAGAGTCGAAACAGCTGGGTTCAGATAGGCAGAAGCAGGGGGAAAAAAAGAAACTTTGTCAAACACAACCACCTGAAATCCAGACATCCAACAAATTTGAGCCACTTCAACATTTAGATGACCAAAACCAACATCACGAGAATGAAAGGAACAACATCCAGGGCCCTATGAACAGTGCTGACCAGGCAGCAAAAAGAAGGGAGGTCATGATTGTTGGGGACTCCATATTGAGAAACACAGCAAGTTCAGTTCGCAGTTTGGACCCCCTTACTACAACAGTGTGCTGCCTTCCAGGAGCCTCAGTCAAGCACATCACTGAGAATGTGGACAGGCTCCTAGAACGAACAGGCGATGACCCGGTAGTAGTCATCCACATCGGTACAAACAACATTGGAAGAGACAGACCAAGATCCCTGCAAAACAAATTCAGAGAGCTAGCAAGGAAATTAAAAGACAAGACCAAAACTGTGGTATTTTCTGGGATACTGTCGGCACCTTGCAAAGGACCATATGGACAGCTGGAAATACAAAATCAAAATGCATGGCTGAAATCGTGGTGCACACAGGAAGGCTTCACCTTTCTTGAACATTGGAGCACATTCTACAACAAGGACTATCTATACAGGTGGGACGGACTGCACTTCAACAGAAAGGGAACCAATCTACTCGGAGAAAGGATCCTTGAGGAGGTCCAGAAGCATTTAAACTAGAAAGGAAGGGGGGAGAAAACAAGAAAACAAAAAAACAGAAGGGAGACCACATCAAAACAAGGGCAACAACTCAGGTAAGACAACTATTAAATGTATTTATCTTAATGCTAGAAGTCTCAGAAACAAAATGTTAGAACTTAGAGCTACTGCACTAACAAGTAACTACGATGTGATAGGTGTTACAGAAACTTGGTTGTCTGAGAGTGATGGAGACGAATATAATATTAGTGGGTACACACTGTATAGGAAAGACAGGCAGGACAGAAGAGGCGGAGGGGTAGCGCTATACATAAGAAATAGCCTTGAAGCCCAGGTGTTAAATCAGGACAAAGAAAACAATGCAGAATCAATATGGGTCAGAATAATGGACACAAATTCAAAGGGCATAATAATAGGAGCATGCTATAGACCGCCAAATTCAGACGCCGAGCAAAATAATCTGTTATACAATGACATTCGAAATGCGTGTAGAAAAGGAGAAGCCATACTAATGGGGGATTTCAACTTCCTCCATATAAAATGGGAAAACCCGATGGGGGGCAGGACGGACGAAATTGAAATGGTGGAAATGACAAATGACTGCTTCCTGACGCAATTTGTCAAGGCACCGACTAGAGGGGAGGCATGCCTTGATTTAGTCTTTTCAAATAGTGAAGACAGAATAACTAAAACAGAGGTCAGAGAGCCATTGGCAAACTCAGACCACAACATGGTCTCATTTGAAGTGTTTTTTAAAACCCCAAAAGTAATGACTAAAGCTAATGTTTACAATTTTAGAAAAGCAAACTATGAAGGTATGAAACAGAGACTAACAGAAGTAGATTGGAGTAAAATAGAGAAAAAATCCACAGAAAAAGGATGGCTGTTTTTTAAAAATGTAGTACTAGGTACGCAAAACATTTACATCCCAAAAGTAGACAAATCTAAAACAAAATGGCCAAAATGGTTTAATAGCTCAATTAAAAAAATATATTCAGCGAAAAAAAGCACTTTACAGAGCATTTAAAAGGGACCAAAAACAGCAAAAATGGCAAAATCACAGATGAAGAAAAAAAAAAAAATCAAATATATTAAATGATTACTTTTCACAGGTTTTTACAAAGGAGGACACGGACAACATGCCCCACATGTCGACCTGTTCCGATCCAGTTTTAAATAACTTTAGCATAACAGAGGCAGAAGTGTTAAAGGGACTAGGACAGCGATGGCGAACCTATGGCACGCGTGCCCAGAGTGGCACACAGAGTCGTATTTGTTGGCACGCCGAGTGAGCAGTTATCTGCCTGCTTTTTTTTTTTTTTTTTTTTTTTTTTGCATGTCCTGAGTGGCACTTTGGAAAGCCAGTCAGTATGATTTGAAAGGACAGCCCCGCCCCAAGTAATTGAGCAGTGCTAACTGTAGCCGTTATTATCTACACGTTCATGGTTGGCTGTTTATGCTGCTGAGCTGCTTTATTCAAGTACCCTGGGAACAGAAAGCTGATCAAAAACAGTAAGTCGTTCCCATGGAGGATCAAATGTAATTGTGGTCAGCTATGGATGTGTCAGCGGGACACGCGGGGAGGAAGGGGTCTGCAAGCCTAAAATAGGTTGAAATTACATAACCAAGCACTTTCCCACTCTTTTGATTGTCAAACCTTTCCCTTGTCATAAATACCGAAAAATATATTTCACTGTCACATACTCGTATCTCAAACTATGTATTCTTTGTTTGATGCACTGGTTTTTTTTTTGTTTGTTTTTGTTTTTTTTTTTTTTTTGTTTTTTTTTAATACTATTTTAATCTTCAAACTATGGGGAAATGCAGGTTTAAATTCTGACTGGTCATACTGTGGTATGTTACCCCTCTTCATACAGTGGGGAAAAGCAGGTTGTAAATTCTCAAAAAACAAACGTCTCAAAATAAATTATGCCTCTGATATGTAGAGTACATTTGTGGATACTCCTTTTTTTTCCAAGGTAGTTTGACACCACAGAAATCTTTTTCTAATAAGTATGTTATCTGCTACTCGTCTTTTTTAAATAGTTATTTTACAAAATGTAAAAGCAGTTGATATGTTTTATGTAAGTAAATATACAGTTGAAAAAAAAATGACGGTACACCGGTAATGGCTGTCACTGTGTGCAATTGCAAACAAAAAAACAAAACAATTATGGCCAGGGTTACTGGTACAGCGCGCCAATTGAGCAAACCCCTGATATATATTGTATGATGCACTGTGATTTGTTGCTTTTACTGATATTTAGCATTATAATTCTTAAACTTAGTGCATCATGAAATGTGATTTATGTATTTTACTGTAGTTTAGCAATATAATATTCAAACTATGTATTTATTGTATGATGCACTGTTATTCTTTTACATGCTGTAAAGTGCTTTGAGATGATGTTCCACTATGAAAGGCGCTATATAAAATTAAGATTGATCTTACTTGAATAAGGATTAAAGAGTCTTTGTCCAAAATATAGAGGGGCATATGTAAAAGTTGATGGGTCCCTGTGAAGTGCACTATCACTATTGCTTTTTATGTCTGTAAATTTACGAGAAAATATAATATAATCTATGAGCAAAAATGGATCTAGGGACGGAAAGAACATGCATATTCATAATTATTCATTTTTTGTCTGAATTTGATCAGTCTTGCTGCCTCACTTTGCCTCCCACTGGTCAGCAGTGCAGCAGTCTTCCACTGCCTTCTACCACAGCCACGCTCCCCAGCCACAGTCTCCAGCAAGAACAGCATGCGAGTGTAGATTAGAATGTGCAGTGTACTTAGGGACAGGGAATGGGGAATGTGAGGGAATTGCTTAGAACAGATTGCGAGTTCTCAGGGACAAGAATAAATTATGGGAGGACAGGGGAGACCAGCATTAAGTGCCCAGTGAAGTATAAAGGGGGATGGGGTTGATTTTAATGACATCAACCAAAAATTGCAGGGTTTTGGTAAAACAGCTGAAAGCATGTTTGGGGATATCGGCAAAACACATTTGCAGAAATCTGCACACTTTGCAGACAGTCCCAGTAATCTGCAGGAAGTTTACCACCAGTTTTCCAAAATCGTGGGGGCTTCATGGGAAGCAATTGCAGCCAGGTTTATTCAGTTCCACAACATGGAGGCAACACTGCCTTTCATGAGCAGTCCTGACACAGCCATGTTTGACCAGCTGAATATGTCCCAGTTGGAATGGCTGGGACTTGAAAGTTTGTAAATGGAATTGTTGGAATTTCAAGAAAGTGCAGTGTGGAAAAGAAAATTCACTGATCTGCATGTAACGTTACAGCAGATTGAGTGTGACAGAGTAGATGGGGGGGAAAGCAGAAAGTGAGATATTGAAAGTCTGTAATTCTTTGCCAAATTCTTTCAAAGCAATGAAAACTTGGAATTTCACTTCTAACTTTTTTTGGCTCATCATATTTTTGTGAGCAGCTTTTTTCTGGCATGAATTTGATCAAATCAGACATGCGCAACAGGCTGACAGATGACATGAGTGCTGCATGTGTTGCTCTAAAAATGACTGACTATGAACCACGGGTTGAAAAAATGTCAGCGGATATTCAGCAGCAGAAGTCCCATTAGTCATAGGAATGTAAATATTGTTCCCCCACACCTGCTCTCCAGACAAGAGAGGGGGGAGGAGGGTTCAGGGTTTGGGGAGGTTGCGAGGGGATGAGGGCGGATGGAGGGGTTCTGTCCTAGTTCATGTAATGTTCTTGATTATTTTGTATTGTGGATTGCTGTTTTTTTGGTATGTTTGCTTAATAAAAACTTAATTACAAAAAAAGGAAAGTAAATACTGTTTTAAAAAGTTACCATTTAGCCACCGTATAACCTTTTACACCCCTAATTAATAATTGGCACCCTTGGCACTTAGTGACAAAAAAAATCCAACTTTGACCACTCCAGCTAAAAAAGGTTCGCCACCCCTGGACTAGGAGCTCTTAAAATAAACAAATCCCCTGGGCCGAATGAGATCCTCCCAATAGTACTCAAAGAAATGAAAGAAGTTATTTACAAACTGCGAACCAAGATCATGCAACAGTCTCTTGACACAGGGGTTGTACCGACAGACCAATCCACAAAAAGGGAGACAAAACCGAACCAGGTAACTACAGACCAATAAGCCTGACTTCTATTATATGTAAACTTATGGAAACTATAATAATATCCAAAAAATTACCTATATAGTAACGGTATCCTTGGAGACAGTCAGCATGGTTTTATGAAAGGGAGATCGTGTCTAACTAACCTGCTGGATTTTTTTGAGGATGCAACATCAACAGTGGATAATTGCAAAGCATACAACATGGTTTATTTAGATTTCCAGAAAGCTTTTGACAAAGTCCTGCATAAAAGATTAATTCTCAAACTGAACGCAGTAGGGATTCAAGGAAATGCATGCACATGGATTAGGGGGTGGTTAACATGTAGAAAACAGAAAGTACTGATTAGAGGAGAAAGCTCAAAATGGAGCGAGGTAACCAGTGGTGTACCACAGGGATCAGTATTAGGTCCTCTGCTATTCCTAATCTACATTAAATGATTTTGATTATGGTATAGAAAGCAAACTTGTTAAATTTGAGGACGACACAAAAATAGGAGTGGCAAACACTGTTGCAGCAGCAAAAGTTATTCAAAATGATCTAGACAACATTCAGAACTGGGCAGACACATGGCAAATGACATTTAATACAGAAAAGTGTAAAGTATTGCATGCAGGCAATAAAAATGTGCATTATAAATATCATATGGGAGATACTAAAATTGAAGAAGGGAACTATGAAAAAGACCTAGGAGTTTATGTTGACTCAGAAATGTAGACAATGTGGGGAAGCTGCAAAAAAGGCCAACAAGATGCTTGGATATATTGTGAGAAGTGTTGAATTTAAATCAAGGGAAGTAATGTTAAAACTTTACAATGCTTTAGTAAGACCTCACCTAGAATATTGTGTTCAGTTCTGGTCACCTCATTAAAAAATGGATATTGCTGCTCTAGAAAGAGTGCAAAGAAGAGTGACCAGAATTATCCTGGGTTTAAAAGGCATGTTGTATGCAGACAGGCTCAAAGAATTGAATCTGTTCAGTCTTGAACAAAGAAGACTACACGGCGATCTGATTTAAGCATTCAAAATCTGAAAACGGTATAGACAATGTCGACCCTGGGGACTTTTTTGACCTGAAAAAAGAAACAAGGACCAGGGGTCACAAATGGCAATTAGATAAAGGGGCAATCAGAACAGAAAATAGGAGGCACTTTTTCACACAGAGAATTGTGAGGGTCTGGAACCAACTCCCCAGTAATGTTGTTGAAGCTGACACCCTGGGATCCTTCAAGAAGCTGCTTGATGAGATTCTGGGATCAATAAGCTACTAACAACCAAACAAGCAAGATGGGCTGAATGGCCTCCTCTCGTTTGTAAACTTTCTTATATTCTTAATATGAATCGATAAATAAATAAAATTGTATTACTTTCTTATGTTCTTAATACATTGTAAAGTTTTAACATTACTTCCCTTGATTTAAATTCAACACTTTTCACAATATATCCGAGCAGCTTGTTGGCCTTTTTTTATAGCTTCCCACATTGTCTAGATGAAGACATTTCTGAGTCAACATAAACTCCTAGGTCTTTTTCATAGATTCTTTCTTCAATTTCAGTATCTCCCATATGATATCTATAATGCACATTTTTATTGCCTACGTGAAGTACCTTACACTTTGCTCTATTAAATGTAATTTGCCATGTGTTCTAAGAGGTTTCAATGCGACCAATCTGATTCTTTTCTGCAGAAGGTTATTATTATTATTATTATTATTATTATTATTATTATTTTATTATTATTATTATTATATATATATTATTATTATATATATATATATATATATATATATATATATATATATATATATAATATACCGTATTACTTTAATTTGGCGCTGCAGCATTTATTTTAAATTGATCAAAATGACTGCGGCCCTTAAACGAGGGCGGCCTTTATTAATAATACCATGCTTTACAAACACTGCAATATTTTATTAAATGATTTAAGGCATTTTAGAAACGGCGCCATGAGAGTCTCAGATCTGCAGCACTATACTCTTGTGTGTTTTTGGAGCTTGAATACAGTACTTTTACTGACAGTTAACCAGAGCCTATTAGGTGGGAGTTGGGAGGTCAGGAGAGTACTGCACCAGCGAATCAGGAATGTGTGTTGGTTGCTATGAGACGGGACAAGAATAGGAGAGAGAACGGTAGTTGAGTGTGATGCAGTTGTTTTTAACGAAAAATATTACCTCTGAATATTGGTTTGATTTCTGTTAAAACTAAAATATATCCTACTGGGTTTATTTCTTTTTTTCTCACTGTAATTTACCTGCTTGTTTGTAATTTCTCTGTAAGAGAAACCAAAACAAAATCTTCTCAGATAGTAAAGCAAGTTTTATATATACAGTGTATATATATATATATATATATAAAATTGTACAGGACTGAGTAAAATTCCAATTGAATAAAAAACCAAACAACTAAACCCCCTACTAAAAGACATCTTCAGCCAGCTTTCTGATAGCGCTTAGAGTGACCGGCAAAGCTCTAAGTTCCTCTGAGTTTAAGTTTTCACCATCCAAGCTGACTACGAGGTAAATAGACAGCCCTTGTTTTATCCCCAGCTGTGTTGGCACTGAACTCTACTGGGGGAAAAAAGGGACGTGAAGGACTGCTGTGCTGTAAGTAGTTCATCTTGGGTTGTCTGTCGGGACTATACTATAAAATAACATTTGCTTACTAAGGTGGGTGTACATTAGTTTGTATTACATGCCGGACTGAGGTTGCAGTCTCTTCGGGGGTGTCATGTACATAAGCAGATTTGCGCGTTTCTTTATTTGTTGAGCAGAGGTAGAAGAAAAAACAACTTTGTTTCTTTATTAAGAGTGGCGTTTATTTGAAGTAATACATTTATATATTATTTATTTAAATTTAAATAGTATATGCAGGTATATGTGAAGCCCACATGTATATGCATGTGTCTATGCATACATTTTATTATTTTAGATTTTTTTTCATTTACGTATTCATTTTTCTATATTCATTTATTATCTTTTCTCTTACTTTAAATATGAGGCAGTATTAATGTAGGATAATACATTTGTGGGGGTGTGGGTTGAAAGGTTCTCTAGATCTGCATCTTGCAGAATGCACTGTGCACGGAGCGTGTGTTTGTGTAAGCTTACACCTCATTTGGGGAGGTGTGTTTAATAGTTTTTCCTTTTTCACTTTTTTCTCTTGCTCTTTTCTCCTGTCTCCTGTGCCTCCTATTCTGTTCTGAGTGCCCCTTTATCTAATCTCCATCTGGGACCCCTGGTCCTTGTTTCTTTTTTCAGATCGAAAAAGCACCTTGGGTCGACTTTGTCTATACCTTTTAGAATTTTGAATGCTTGAATCAGATCACTGTGTAGTCTTCTTTGTTCAAGACTGAATAGATTCAATTCTTTTAGCCTGACTGCATACGACATGCCTTTTAAACCCAGGATAATGCTGGTCGCTCTTCTTTGCACTCTTTCTAGAGCAGCAATATCCTTTTTGTAACGAGGTGACCAGAACTGAACACAATATTCTAAATCAGGTCTTACTAATGCTACACACTACACCTGTCCGCAGGCTGCCATTTGCCAACCACTGGTTTAGATCATACAAAGAGCTTGTTAAACAATTCAAAAGATTAGAAGGCAAAGAGACACTGGTGGTGCATCTGCATAAGGTGTCAGGCCTCTCATGTCGGTGGCGCTACTGAGTAGGGATGAATGGGGTCGTCCATTTGTCAAAGTTACAGTAGGAGGCCCCTGTAACATGTGGTTAGTAGATACTGAGCCTCATTTACTATTAAACACACAGTGTCACTGCCTGATAAAGGAAACTATATGAGGGGTTCAATGGCAAGGTATCTTGGCAACAAAAACACCATTGTTATTGTTTCAAATTGACCATGATACATTTAAAGAGAAAGCATGGATAAGTCCCACAGGGGATGGCAGGAACATACTGGGTTCAGACATAATCGGGAAACGTAACTATATCATTGACTATTGCAACAGGTATATACGGCAGGACATTAGTGGGAGTACTAGGGAAACAGCATTGTTTGCCATTAAGAAGGTATAGGGATACGATTTAGACACATTTGTTACAATCTGATACACTACAGCAAAGTCAAGCAGTGTTTGCATCACACAAACACGATTGTGGAAACGTGGGCTCTCACAACATTCAGATTGTAGTGCAGGGCAAGAGTACCCTGGACCGGATGGCCTGACAATTCATTCCCAGGGTTAAAAGGAAGTCAGTCATCTAAAAAGGGGGTTGGAACTCCGGTGCACTAACTCATCGACCCGGGAGGGAAGTGATGTGGCAGCCGCGGATTGGAGGAACGGCTGCAATCGTTTACCAAGGGGTCATGCGTGATGGTACAAACAGTGGACGGAGCGACGTGTTCCTTCGTTGATGGTTAAGGAAACGACCCGAAAGGACCAGTGTTGATATATCATACGTGAGTGTTTTGTTTTGTTTGTTTTGTCTCTAATTGTTGCTTGTTATTATTAGTAGACAGCTAACACGTTCCGGAGCTGTCATCCGAGGCCAGCACCAACCCGGACATCACTATACCTGTGTCACGATAATGACTGTATTCACCCCGAGCACTGCAGCACGCACCCAGGACTGGTGACCGTGTTTGTATCTTGTGTGTGTTTATTTTTAACAGTGCAATACGCATTATTGTGTGTTGCCTGGTTCTCCTCCTACCTCTCCAACCGCACTTACCAGGTAACCTGGCGTGGAGCAATCTCCACAACTCACCCTCTCTTAACAGGAGTCCCCCAAGGGTCAGTCTTGGGTCCTCTCCTGTTCTCTCTCTACACCCGCTCCCTGGGCCCCCTCATCGCATCCCATGGTTTCTCATACCATTTCTATGCTGATGATGCTCAGATTTTCCTCTCCTTCCCCACCTCTGACTCCACCATCTCCTCCCGTATCTCTACCTGTCTGTCTGCTATTTCCTCCTGGATGCACTCGCATCACCTCAAACTCAACCTCTCTAAATCTGACCTCCTTTTCTTTCCCTCCTCCTCCTCCCCCGCCTCTGATCTCTCTATCTCTGTTCCTCAGGAATTCTCCACACTCTCTCCCTTTTCCTCTGCTAAGAACCTTGGAGTCACCCTGGACCCATGCCTCTCTTATTCCCAGCACATCTCCACTCTGGCACGCACTTGCCGATTCTTCCTGAGCAACATCCAAAGAATCCGACCCTTCCTCACCAACTACGCCACCCAGCTCCTGGTCCAGGCCTTGGTACTCTCCCGCCTAGACTACTGCAACTCCCTCCTGGCTGGCCTCCCTGCATCCGCCACCCGTCCGCTCCAGCTCATCCAGAACTCCGCTGCCCGCCTGGTGTTCTCTCTGCCTCGCTTCTCCCACGCAACTCCACTACTCCGCTCACTCCTCTGGCTCCCGATCACCGCTCGCATCCAGTTCAAGACTCTTGTACTAGCCTACAGATGCCTTGACCAGACTGCATCCAGCTACCTCCAGACCCTCATCTCTCCCTACACCCCCACTCGACCTCTCCGCTCCGCCTGCACTAGAAGACTGGCTCTACCTCCTCTACGCTCCCCTGCCTCCAGAGCCCGCTCCTTCTCCACCCTCGCTCCGCAGTGGTGGAATGACCTTCCTACAGATGTCAGGACTGCCCAGTCCCTGACCACATTCCGCCGCCTCCTTAAGACTCACCTCTTCAGACAACACCTGTAAAACACTTATCACCCTTCCTTAAATGCGCTTTATTTGCTCTTATCTGCCCCCTATTTTACTGCATTTAATCCTGTACTTCAGAGTACTGTAATCTGCCAAGTGTTTAATCTGTAGTATTTTGTATTTAATCATATCCTGATATAACTATCACTGTTATCTGCTGTATTATTGAATTGTATTTTGTCACACTTGTACTTGCTTGAACCAAAGTCATTGTATTTACCTTGCTCTTAATTGTATTATTACTTGTACTGTAACACTTGAAATGTATTTGCTTACAATTGTAAGCCTCCCTGGATAAGGACGTCTGCTAAGAAATAAATAATAATAATAATAATAATGTTTATGGTCACCAGACCTGGATTACAATATTAAAAGCCTTTCAATTGGATTATCACTCTCTTGTCTCCTGATTTAAGCACTGCATCACTTCTGCACCTGTTCACTGTTAACCACTTTGCCACACATGGTGTAAGACCAACGGGATCATGGATCGCACTGCACTGGCGGAGCTGCTGGAGGTAGACAGGAGGCCAAGGATAGAGGAACGGTATACAGCACTCATTGAGAGGGTAGGTCTGGTAACAACCATTCAACAGCACCTGTGATGATGGCGCCGAAGTCATGGGCGTTGAAGATGACGATGGAGAATGACCTGGAAGCATACCTGGTTGCTTTCGAGCGGCTGGCTACCACCGCATCATGGCCATGGGAGTTCTGGGCGAAGCAGCTGTGACGCTGCCTGATCGGGGAGGCTCAGGCAGCATACCAGGTGATGACCGACGCTGAAGCCGCCGATTACGACCTGGTAAAACTGGCAATCTTCAGTCACCTCAATATCACCGCCGAGACTCGCCAGGTATGGTTCAGGGAGTACCAAAGGTCCCCAGATACACGCCCCAGTGTGGTCGCGCAACGGTTGTGTGACCACATGGTACACTAGCTGACCCCCACCAAGAAAACCAACCCATAGATGGGGGAAGCGATCGTAGTGGAGCAGTTCCGCTATGTGGTCGGTGCCGATACGCAAGCGTGGATACGGCGCCACAACCCCAACACCCTGGACGAAGCAGTGAAACTTACAGAGGACTTTGAAAACTCCCTGGTCTCTGACCAGACCGGCATACTCACGAGCCCCACCAACTGAAGCCGCCAACCACCCCCTCCTCTCTCTTTCCCACCACTACCAGCACCCACACCAGCCCCGGGATCCAGACCTCTAAGATCGCTGACCCCAATGGGTCCCCTTGCCTCCCCTTCATGGAGACCAAGGTTGGTCCCCAGCTAGGGTAGAGGTGCTGCCCTTGCCCCGTTGCCATACCAGCAGCGGGACAGATACTAACCCATGTTTCCTCTATCCCCCTACTCCTTTCAGGTGCAACCAACCGGGACACCTGGCCAGGTCATGGCCCGCTGCAATGGAGTGTGACGTGGCGATGTGTAACTGGGCACCAGAAATAGGTAAGTGAGAGGAAAATGGTCAGGAGGGGCCTTGTATGATTTATGTGGTTTTAAGGAATGTGAAAACCCACGCATTAGTGGACACGGTGGACAGCTCTCTTGGGCGGTGTGTCGTGGCGGCCACGAGGTCAGGTGGCCATCTCCTGTATTCATGGAGACACGCCGGGATACCCCACACAAAGTGTTTATTTGGTAGGACCGATAAAATGTCACCTGGTAGTAGGGGTCACGGAAAGGCTACCACACCCGGTTATTCTGGGCCAAGACTGGCCAAAATTTAAATAATTAATGTCAGTCTCAGCCACACACGTAAACGTGGCAGAAAAAGGAAAAAGGGAATTGATTTGGTGATATTTTCCCTTTTCAAGCTGAAATGTTTTCACCTGCTTTCCGTCCTAGAAAAACAAATAGAGAGAAGGACTGAAAAATGGGAGGAAGCATCAATGAGACGAGGCTGGGGTGTGGTGGGAGAACGCTTGGATGGTAACAAACGCCAGTCAAAGGGGGTCGGAACACAGTGTGACCGAGAGGGCGAGGTTACTGGGCCATCAAGGGCAGATGTTACTCCCGCCCCTCTCAATATACTGGACATGTGGCACTCAAGTGCGGACATAGTGTTGGGCCAACACAACGACCCCTCACTAGTGCACGCTTGGGGACAGGTTTGGTCTATTGAAGGTAAGGCTGTTAATGGTGCTAGTATTTCCACACTTATCAAGGGGCAATTACTGTAAACCTAGCCACGGGCACAGGACAGCCTGTAACACAATTACTGGTTCACCTGTCTTGTCGGCCTGTGGTCATGAGGCTGGCGCATGATATCCCTTTTGCCGGGCACCTCAGAACTGACAAGACAAGGGAACGAATATTGTTCGATTCTATTGGGTAGGACTTCATACTGATGTGTTGAAATATGTAGCCACATGCCCAGACTGCCAGCGAGTAGCGCCGGGTCGAGTGTGCCCTGCCCATTTGGATCCACTGCCACTTATTTCCACCCCCTTTGAACACATTGCAATGGATATAGTGGGCCCTTTGCTACCTTCTGATTCTGGGTATATGCATATATTAGTGGTGGTAGATTATGCAACGCAATACCTGGAAGCAGTTACATTGAGGTCCACTAGTGCCGCTGCGATAACCACAGAATTAGTGCAGATTTTGGCTAGAGTAGGGATCCCCAAGGAGATTTTGACTGATCATGGTAACAACTTTTTGGGTAATACGTTACAGCAAGTGTATAAAATATTAAAAATACATCCCATCAGGACATCTGTTTATCATCCACAGACGGATGGTTTAGTGGAACGTTTTGTAAATCAAGAGCAGAAACATTGGGCGTCGCTTCTCCCCTACCTCCTTTTTGCAGTTAGAGAGGTGCCACAGAGTTCGACAGGGTTCTCCCCCTTTGAGCTCTTGTACGGCCGACAGCCTCGCGGCATCCTCAATCTGTTGAGAGAGGGGTGGGAGGAGCACAAAGGCTCGGCCAAAAATGTAGTGAAACGTTCTCCTACTAAGAGATTGCCTGGATTTGGTCGGTCGTTTGGCTCAGGACAACCTCAAATCGGCTCAACATCGGCAACAGCAGCATTACAATAAAAATGCACTAATTCAGGCTCCCGAGTGGCATCTGGTAAAGGCACTCCGAGTGGAGTGCAGGATGCGCCCTATAGCCTGGAGGTTGCCGGTTCGAGTCCAGGCTATTCTATTGCCGACCGTAGATGGGAGCTCCCAGGGTGCGGCGCACAATTGGCCGAGCGACGGCAGGTGGGGGCTTAGGTCAGCCAGGGTGTCCTCGGCTCACCGCGCACCAGCGACCCCTGTTGTCTGGTCAGGCGTCTGCAGGCATGCCTGTAAGCTGCCCAGAGTTGCGTTGTCCTCCGACGCTGTAGCTCTGAGGTGGCTGCACGGTGAGTCTGCAGAGTAAAAAAAACGGTCGGCTGACGGCATACACTTCGGAGGACAGCATGTGTTCGTCTTTGCCGCTCCCAAGTCAGCGCGGGGATGGTAGCGGTGAGCTGAGCCTAAAAATAATTGGATATGCCAAATTGGGAGAAAATAATAAAATAATTGGCGATTTTACTAAATTAAAAAAAATAATAATAAAAAATGCACTAATTCGAACCTTTTGACCGGGGCCATATTAAGTGGGCCATATTAAGTGATTCGAGCTGTAGGAAAGGTGAATTATGAATTATGAAATTAAGATCGCCATAATGAATGTGAAATTTATCATGTCAATTTTTTTTTTTTTTTTTTTTTTTTTTTTTTTTTTTTTTTTTTTTTTTTTTTTTCTTTTATTGTTTTCTCCCCAATTTGAAATGCCCAATTATTTTTAGGCTCAGCTCACCGCTACCACCCCTGCGCTGACTCGGGAGGGGCGAAGATGAACACACGCTGTCCTCCGAGGCGTGTGCCGTCAGCCGCCCGCTTCTTTACACACTGCGAACTCACCGTGCAGCCACCTCAGAGCTACAGCGTCGGAGGACAACGCAGCTCTGGGCAGCTTACAGGCAAGCCCGCAGGCGCCCGGCCAGACTACAGGGTTCGTTGGTGCGCGGTGAGCCGAGGACACCCTGGCCGACCTAACCCTCCCTCTCCCCGGGCAACCAATTGAGCGCTGCCCCCTGGATGCTCCCGTCCATGGTCAGCTGTGGAATAGCCTGGACTCGAACTCGCGACGTCCAGGCTATAGAGCGCATCCTGCACTCTAGCGAGTGCTTTTACTGGATGCGCCACTCGGGAGCCCCATCATGTCAATTTATTAAAGCCCTGGCAGCCAAGGGAGGTCTAATTTATAGCCCCAGACGAAGTACAGGATGATTTAGGCCCCTGTCTACGGACCCCTAGCACTAAATTCATTTTGATGGGGGAACAATTGGTTCCAGATCAGCAACGAGAACTGCGTAAGCTTATTGAGGAGTTCAGCGTTGTTTTTTCTGACTGCCCGGCAGGACTAACTTGGTTGAATATGACATTGTCTCTCCCTCAGGTGTCACAGTATGCGAGAGACCTTACCGGATCCCAGAAAATCGAAGTGGCGTTCGCAAAGAGGTACGCTCGAACTTGGGGTGATTGACACGCCGCTTTATTACTTAGCATCATTTATTGTTTACTGTTTGTATCACAATAGAGATCTTGCAAGTTTGTGGCAAAACAGATTGAGATAAAGCAGCAAGCATTCTCTCTCTCACAAAGCCAAGGGCTGGAAGATATTAACGAAGAATTAATACTGCACTTGTCTTTGTAGGTAAATGAGAATGCTGAAACTACTCATTGTACTTGGAATCCTGGGAGGTGTGGCCGGAAGTTGCCCTACAGAGTCTCCGGGACCAGAGAATGGCTTGGTCTTCAGCGGATCCCAGACCACTGATTGATCAAGTACTGTGGGTTCGCATTCTGGTGGTTTTGGATTTCACCTCATGGGACATTGGAAATCAGAAACTGTGTAAAAGGTTTGTTGTTGATGCAGGTGTATACAATGACTTGATTCAGAGACAGTTAAAATAACACTCGAGCTCAAGGCCTATTTTTCAAGAAGCAACAACACCACCATCGAAGAATGAAGAGAGAACTAGTAGAAGACATAACGGGAATGTTTGGGTCAGGAAATTCTTTGTATAATACGTTTCAGATTGAAGAAGTTAAAAGATACCTGGTAAAGTTAAAGGAAAAATTAGGTGAAGGAATGAAAGATCGGGATAGTTTTGTGATTAAACAGGTACATATTATAAATGCTGTTGAATTACATTGAACAAAGTTCATCCAAACAGGCCTGTGATAGGATAGGACAGCACATGGCAAGCACAGTGTCGGATATTGTGAGTGATCTTTTAGGGGGGAAGATTCCTGAGACGTACTACCAGTCAGTGCTACGCGATGCTTGTAATAATGGTTGTGATAAAATTCAGCGATTTGTACCAAGATATGACTCTGTGAAACGGCTGCATCTACCCTTTATTCCGCATTCCACAACTCCAAAGACATGTTTTTACTATTCAAATGGTACCATATCACTGAACCGGAGGCAAATATTAGTAGCTGAACCTGAGGCAAATATGATATGATGTTCTTGTCCGGATGTGAAAAACCAAACTCATTGGTGTATAAAAATAATTACAGCAGGGGGTGGGCGAGGTGCTACCCAGCGGAACTTATATTTAAAAATGGTGTATGCACACAGTGGAGAGATAATGGTCCTTGTGATCCACTGCCCCTTCTCTATCACTCGGTAGTTAGTTTAGCAGAAACCAACATGGGTCTGTCCATAGGTTTTCGAAATTTGACATTTTTATACACATATACTGATGCCACCAAAAATCATAACAAAAAGTGATGGTACCAGGGTTGTGTGATTAAAGGAAGTCAATATTTGTGTACTTGTTCAGTTGTGAATATGAATGCAATCTTGCCAGAATGGATTATGTAATCTGCCAATACATCAGTTAACTCTGCAGGAGATAATTGTATTATAACTGTCCAGAAAATTAATCAAAATGATCTGTTATACAATGACATTCGAAATGCGTGTAGAAAAGGAGGCGCCATACTAATGGGGGATTTCAACTTCCCCTGTATAGAATGGGAGAACTCGGTGGGGAGCACGACGGACGAAATTGAGATGTTGGACATTATAAATGACTGTGTTTATGCTGACTATCTTATCTAATCGCCATCTGTGACCCCTGGTCCTTGTTTCTTTTTTCAGGTCAAAAAAGTCCCCTGAGTCGACATTGTCTATACCGTTTTCAGATTTTGAATGCTTAAATCAGATCGCCGCGTAGTCTTCTTTGTTCAAGACTGAACAGATTCAATTCTTTGAGCCTGTCTGCATACAACATGCCTTTTAAACCCAGGATAATTCTGGTCGATCTTCTTTGCACTCTTTCTAGAGCAGCAATATCCTTTTTTTTAATGAGGTGACCACAACTGAATACAATATTCTAGGTGAGGTCTTACTAATGCATTGTAAAGTTTTAACATTACTTCCCTTGATTTAAATTCAACACTTCTCACAATATATCCGAGCATCTTGTTGGCCTTTTTTTATAGCTTCCCACATTGTCTAGATGAAGACATTTCTGAGTCAACATAAACTCCTAGGTCTTTTTCATAGATTCCTTCTTCAATTTCATTATCTCCCATATGATATTTATAATGCACATTTTTATTGCCTGCATGCAATACTTTACACTTTTCTGTATTAAATGTCATTTGCCATGTGTCTGCCCAGTTCTGAATGTTGTCTAGATCATTTTGAATAACTTTTGCTGCTGCAACAGTGTTTGCCACTCCTCCTATTTTTGTGTCGTCCTCAAATTTAACAAGTTTGCTTACTATACCAGAATCTAATTGTTTTGCACCTCTAGTACTACATTTTTAAAAAAGTCATCCTTTTTCTGTGGATGTTTTCTCTATTTTTCTCCAATCTACTTCTGTTAGTCTCTGTTTCATACCTTTATAGTTTGCTTTTCTAAAATTGTAAACCTTAGCTTTAGTCATTACTTTGGGTTTTAAAAATCACTTGAAATGAGACCATGTTGTGGTCTGAGTTTGTCAATGGCTCTCTGACCTCTGTTTTAGTTTTTTCTGTCTTCATTATTTGAAAAGACTAAATCAAGGCATGCCTCCCCTCTAGTCGGTGCCTTGACAAATTGCGTTAGGAAGCAGTCATTTGTCATTTCCACCATTTCAGTTTCGTCCGTCGTGCTCCCCACCAGGTTTTCCCATTTTATATGGGGGAAGTTGAAATCCCCATTAGTATGGCTTCTCCTTTTCTACACGTATTTCGAATGTCATTGTATAACAGATTATTTTGCTCAGTGTCTGAATTTGGCGGTCTATAGCATGCTCCTATTATTATGCCCTTTGAATTTTTGTCCATTATTCTGACCCATATTGATTCAGTGTTGTTTTCTTTGTCCAGATTTAACACCTAGGCTTCAAGACTATTTCTTATGTATAGCGCAGAAAATTGTCTTTTGTTTACAAATTCACTAGACGGCTAACATGTCTCCGGAGCTGTCACCTTGGGCCAGCACTACCCAGAACACCACCACCACAGTCACTGTTATTTGTTGTCACCCACCTCGAGCACTACTGCACGCACCCAGACTGGTGATTGTGTTAGTATTATTGTGGGAGCAGATAACATGTTGTTATTTGTTTTGTTTTTCAAATCATTATTATCATTTTCCTGCCACGCTTTACACATTGGCGTGTATTGCCCGAGGATTATTGTTTGGTCGCCTGACCGGGTTTTTGTATAAAATAAAGATCAATTTTCCAAATCGGATTACAGTTTCCATTTGTGATTATTTCTGCACTGCATCACCTCTGTACCTGTTCTACTCAGCAGCCACTTTGCCACAGGATCGCACCTGTTAAACATGTATACATGGGAAATATGTTTTTTCCCTCTGTTCCAAAAAGAATAGTGATATGACAATATGGTTTTAATAAGCTTCATGTGAATCCCTTGCCAGAAATTAGATACATTGAAACAAGCATTGAGAGAAGAGGAGGTGATAAAGGTACATCTGGCAGACAACACATCGTCCGTACTGCCTCCAACATCATGGCATTTTAATAGTGGATGGGGCTTCCCATCCACACTACCAAACAGTACAAAACAAAAACATTCAGCTACGCCGTCAAAACAATAACAAAACAATACGGCTCTCGTCGTCATATTTACACATAAATAAATTATAATTCAAACAAATACAAAACAATCAATTGCACAGGGGCGGAGGGGGAGCCCCTGTTCTAAAAATAAATACTAAATCAAAACAATAACGTGGCAGACGGCACCTCGCTTGTCTTCCACATATAAAAACATTTTATAGCAGGGCTTTGCCCCGCCCCCTTTTTAACAATGTGCAGGGCTCTACCGCCCTGCTACATGGCCTTTAAGGAGGAACCCTGCATCTCACTCAACCACTTTGTGAAGGTGCTAGCGAGCAAACAGCTTGCTATCACTTGCTAACAGCTTGAGCGATAACATTTCAGCTCAGAATGCGGGGGCTCAAATGGAGGCTTCAAGAGAGCATTGAGCACCACGTTAAACCTCCAGCGAGGAACAAATGTCCTTCAAAGTCTCCTGGGGAGACAGAGTAAATTTTACATGGCAAGCCGAATGGCTGCCTGATAGACCGTTAATGTAGGGAATTCCTCTCATGAACAGGTCTTGCAAAACTGCAGTATTGCTGCCATGGGACAAGTACTGGGGTCATAAGAACATAAGAAAGTTCACAAACGAGAGGAGGCCATTCAGCCCATCTTGCTCGTTTGGTTGTTAGTAGCTTATTGATCCCAGAATCTCATCAAGCATCTTCTTGAAGGATCCCAGGGTGTCGGCTTCAACAAGTACCCATGAGGCAGACACAACATCTGTAAGACGCTCCACTTGTACCCAAACTGGGAACATGTGGACGCTGCTGTGGCATTTTGCAAGGTGTCACTAACCCTATTTAACAGACCCAGACGGTTCAGGGGCCAGAGCTATAGGCTTGATGGGTCAGAATACCATGTCTCCCCCATGCCTAACTGAGCAGGTCACGACGCTTGGGTAGTCTCCACAGCTGGGCGCTCAGGAGCTGTATTAGGGTTTAGACCAGTCTCCTGGGCCAATAAGGGGCTACTAGGAGTACCTGGCCCGGGGCTTGATTTTCTCCACACACACACACAGCAGGAGCAAGGCGAGCTGTGGGAAGGCACATAACTTGCCTTGCCCACTGGTGTGCCAAGGCATCTACTGACAGAGGGGACAGTGGGTTGATTCCTGGGAGGCAAGATAGATATATCTGCTGTCCCAAACCTCTCCCAAATGAGGCTGCCACCTTGGGGTTCGCCGCCACTCCGCACGGAGTTGTCTGCACGGACAAGCACATACCTCCCTCTAACCTTCTGCACCAAATGATACCTCAAATGTGGCCAAAATAGCTTCCCTGCACTTGAAAAAGGCAAGGTGAGCTAGAGAGAGGCCAAAAGGCAAGACCCTGAACTAGCGGTTGCAATCGCAAAGGCTTTGGGGATTTCAGTCTCTCAAATCCCGGGATACCTACATGCTAACGTGTCTATGAAAAAAAATTATAATAATGTAGTCGCAGACAGATGATGAGATCCTGGTAAAAGTTTTTGACATTTAGAGAAATAGATTTGTTTAAAACTGTCCCCTTACCTTAACACCCGAATTTAAGTCATGTTTTCTGTTAGTCACTGTGACAGGGTGACTGATGGTCTGATGTCAGGCAGAAGCAGGAAGGGAAAATAAACTGACACCAGGGAGTACTGCAGGTAAAAGAAAGAATCGGCTGGCTGCCGTTTTTATTTGCAAAACAAAAATAAAATAAAATATTTTAACAAAAAACACTTGCTCACAGAGCGAAAATAAAACAGTAAACAAAACAAAATCACGAACACAAAAGTAATAAACAAAACCCAGGTCAGGTTGGGCAGTAGCCTTCACTGATCCTGTGGTATTTTTAAACTCGTTTTTCTCTCTCTCTCTCTCTCTCTCTCCTTCCAACACCCACACGGAGCTGGAGAGCTGCAGTCTTTTTATAACAGGTGACCATCTCCCGATTAGCAACAAATTAAATCACCTAATTAATTCGGGAGATGGCCACCTTCTGCACGAGTTTACTAATTACCGTGTGGTGGGGCTTCCCATCCACACTACTAAATAATAAACAAACGGCTACGCCGTCATTTAAAATACAAAACAACCGGCGCTTCGCCGTCATAAATATTATACAATAAAAATAAATAAACAATACAAAATAAACACGGGCGGAGGGGGACCCCGCTCTAAAATAAAATAAACAAAACAATGTACAGGGCACCTCACCCTGTTACATATCCCCCCCCTTGTGCAACGCACACATGGCCCCAACGGCCAACTCCCCCCTCAGTCTCAGAGTCCCGGAAGAGGGGGAAGCACAGTGTCCATGGGGGTGGCCATGGTGGGAGGTCCGTGGCTGGCAGCTCCCTCTTCTGGGGCTCCCGCCACACTCTATCCTGCCACGAAAGTGCGGCTGGGGGAGCTGGTCTCCTGACCTCCCCCCCTTCTTCATGGCCGGCAGTGAAACTGCTGCGAGGGGAGCTGGTCTCCTGACCTCCCCCCTTTCTTCATGGCCGGCAGCTCCCCTTCATGGGGCTCCGGCCACAGTGTAGCGACCCCAGGCGAAGCAGGACCCTCAGCGACCCCAGGCGAAGCAGGACCCTCGACGACCCCAGGCGAAGCAGGATCCTCGACGACCCCTGGCGACGGCGGCAGCAGCGGACCCTCGGGAGGCGACGGCAGCAGCAGCGGACCCTCGGGAGGCGACGGCAGCAGCAGCGGACCCTCGGGAGGCGACGGCAGCAGCAGTGGACCCTCGGGAGGCGACGGCAGCAGCGGACCCTCGGGAGGGGAGCCCCTGGCCATGGAGGCGGCAGTGGGAGCTCCACTTCTCCCTCGTACCCTGTACCCTGTACGGAACAAAAGGCAGCCCCAGGCGATGCGGAGCAACAGGCAGCCCCAGGCGATCCAGGCGTGGCATCCCTGAGCGGTGCGAGGCTCTCATCCTTGGGCGTTGCGAGGCTGGCATCCTTGGGCAGTGGCGAACTGGCATCCCCGGGCAATGCATGACTGGGTGGCAGCGGTCCTTCAGGAGGCCACGGCGGCAGCGGACCCTTGGGAGTCGATTGCAGGAGGGGAGCCAGGACCAGCGGTGGGGCTAGGTTTGGCCCTCTTCTCAGCCGCGGTGACCCAGCCGTTTTCCCCCTTGCCCTTTTTAGCAGCCTGTGCAAGGGCAGCTGCGGACCGCTAGCCTTCTGTCCCGGTCCGTCCTGTCGTGAAGGGAGAGGTAGCTCCTGCTCCTCTCCCTCGGGTGGTGGAGAAAGAGGCAGCTCCTGCTCCTCTCCCTCAGGTGGTGGTGGTGGAGGCAGAGGCAGCTCCTGCTCCTCTCCCTCAGGTGGTGGTGGTAGAGGCAGAGGCAGCTCCTGCTCCTCTCCCTCAGGTGGTGGTGGAGGCAGAGGCAGCTCCTGCTGCTCTGCTCCTGGCGAAGGCGGCAGGGGCTCCTCCCCTTCTGGCTGCAAAGGCGGCAGGGGCTCCTCCCCTTCTGGCTGCAAAGGCGGCAGGGGCTCCTCCCCTTCTGGCTGCAAAGGCGGCAGGGGCTCCTCCCCTTCTGGCTGCAGCCGTGAAACCAGCAGGCATGCTCCCCCTGCTGGTGGCGGCGATGGAGCCGGAACCAGCAGGCATGCTCCCTCTGCTGGCCGGTGGTGGGAGCGACACACAGTCCTCCCATGGAGGCGGAGGTGGCACCAGCAGGTATTCTCCCTCTGCTGGCGGAGGCAGGAGCGACACACAGTCCTCCCACGGAGGTGGAGGTGGAACCAGCAGGAACTCTACCTCTGCTGGCGGAGGTGGGAGCGACACCCAGTCCTCCCACGGAGGTGGAGGTGGAACCAGCAGGAACTCTACCTCTGCTGGCGGAGGTGGGAGCGACACCCAGTCCTCCCACGGAGATGGAGGTGGAACCAGCAGGAACTCTCCCTCTGCTGGCGGAGGTGGGAGCGACACCCAGTCCTCCTACGGAGATGGTGGCGGAACCAGCAGGAACTCTCCCTCTACTGGTGGAGACGTGGGCTGTAGACATTCGGCCTCCCCCCTTTTGGGCTGTGGACGCACTGGCTCCTCCCTCTGGACTGTGGACTGTGGGCGTTGGCCCCCCCTTTTGGGCTGTGGACGCACTGGCTCCTCCCTCTTGGGCTGTGGACGTTTGGCCTCCCCCCTCTTGGGCTGTGGACGCACCGGCTCCTCCCTCTTGGGCTGTGGACGCTCAGCCTCCTCCCTTTTGGGCTGTGGACGCACCGACTCCTCCCTCTTGGGCTGTGGACGCTCAGTCTCCTCCCTCTTGGGCTGTGGATGCACCGACTCCTTCTCTAGGTCCGTGTCCCCTCTCTGCCTCCTTCTCCTCACTTTTCTCCCTTGGCCTGTGGAGGTGATGGGGTCGGGACCAGCAGGCACTCTCCCTCTGCTGGTGGCGGTGGGCACAGCAGGTCTACCTTCTCTGCTGTGGGTGGTGGTGGGACCAGCAGACACTCTCCCTCTGCTGGTGAGAATGGGCGCAGCAGGCACCCCTCTGACAGGAGAGGACAGTTGAGTGGGGAATGCCCCTGCTCACCACAGATGGGGCACCAGCAGTCCTCCATGACCGCCCGGATGATGGCATCCCAGCTGCTCTCCCGCTTTGAGGCCGCACCTGGTAGCTCCCGCTTCTGGGGGATAAAATAAACAAATCAATGTATAGGGCACCTCGCCCTGTTACAGTCACCATCACACACAAGAGGAATCTTAAGTAGGCAGAGTGGAAACAGATCGTTTGACGTTTATCTAGAAACTGCATTTGTTCAAATACAGGCAAATTAACAAAAAACAACAACTGAAAAACGATGCATCCTATGTTTTTCATAAAACGCATTCCAGTTAATTGTAGAACTGCATGCTTATACTGAATGTCTCCTCTGTGTCTCAGTTGTCATAGCCAATAAGTGTTTTTTTTTTTTTTTTAATTTCCCTTGCCACTTTAAGATGAGTAGCTGCAGACAGTGGTTGTTATCATTAAAAAGAATTATAAATCTCGCGGTTTTAATTTCAGCGGGATGGGTTTGTTGCCTAGTTACTAAGTGCATCAGAGTAGCACAGGAGTAAAAACAGAATCAGTTTCCTTAATACAATCCCAAAGTCCCAGGATTTTGGGAGCTGAATTAGCATACAGGATCCCGGTATCAGGATTCCCGGGACTGCAACCTGGCACAGACGGTTCTGGCACGTCCCTTTAGTGCTATAAGTCATTAGATCCTTTTGCATGGAAGGCCTCTGTTGCAAGGGTGTGCGGTTCTTCGATTGTCCAGATTCAATTATAATGTGTTTGCTCACTGATGATGTGCAGCAGAAACTAGGCTGGAAACCAAGTGATATGAAAAATAGTGAATTTTGGCCCACCTCTGTATTCTGGAGGGAGGGAGTACCTCCTAAAATGACCCTCTGTGAACAACATGAAATGTATCAAGGAAACTGTTATAGATCCAGAACCATTGTTCATGGTACAGAGCTGACTCTGAGCAGAGAGGTCGAAAGCAATCCTTTTGTAAAATGTGGATGTGATCAGACTCAAGGCGGATTATCAATGAGAAGACAAAACCTGGCCCGGCCTGTAGTCACTTGGTCAGGCACTGTCGAATTCTATTTGAATGTAGTGGCCCTGAAGGAATATCATTTTCACACTTGAATGTGGACCCAAATAGTGTGAAAATAATCAAATGTGTGAGCTGTGAAAGTGATCATCCAGTAAAGTGGGCTAATTTAGGTGTGTTAGAATGTAAAAAGGGTGTTCCTGCCAAACGTGTACAAGCATCTTGCAGGTATCAAGTAAAGACCCTGGTCACCCACACCTGTGATGTAAAACGATGGAGGCCTGTTGTGGTGTTCGCAGAGCCACTCCAAGCTGAGCCAGGAGGAGAATTCGAATCTTGCTGGGTACGAGTCGACTTTTTAGATATGGATTGGATGCTGTAAAATGAAATACATTGCTTAAAATGATATGATATACTCTTTATTAGTAATGTTGTATGATTCTGTATTTTGTATCCTTTTGAAAAAGTCTGTGTAAACTCTGAAAAAGAGAGCCCCTTGTATCAAAAGGTCAGATTGACCTGCTGGAAGTACCAAACCTCCCTTATCAGGCAGAAGCATATTATTGAATTAGACGCAGAAACGCAAACATTCTGATCCAGCAGGAGCAGAATGGCAAACTCTAGGGAGCACAGTTACTATGCCAGAAACAATTTAAGAACATAAGAAATTTTACAAACGAGAGGAGGCCATTCAGCCCATCTTGCTCGTTTGGTTGTTAGTAGCTTATTGATCCCAGAATCTCATCAAGCAGCTTCTTGAAGGATCCCAGGGTGTCAGCTTCAACAACATTACTGGGGAGTTGGTTCCAGACCCTCACAATTCTCTGTGCAAAAAAGTGCCTCCTATTTTCTGTTCTAAATGCCCCTTTATCTAATCTCCATTTGTGACCCCTAGTCCTTGTTTCTTTTTTCAGGTCAAAAAAGTCCCCTGGGTTGACATTGTCTATATCTTTTAGGATTTTGAATGTTTGAATCAGATCGCTGCGTAGTCTTCTTTGTTCAAGACTGAATAGATTCAATTCTTTTAGTCTGTCTGGATATGACATGCCTTTTAAACCCGGGTTAATTCTGGTCGCTCTTCTTTGCACGCTTTCTAGGGCAGCAATATCCTTTTTTGTAACGAGGTGACCAGAACTGAACACAATATTCTAGGTGAGGTCTTACTAATGCATTGTAAAGTTTTAACATTACTTCCCTTGATTTAAATTCAACACTTCTCACAATATATCCAAGCATCTTGTTGGCCTTTTTTGCAGCTTCCCCACATTGTCTACATTTCTGAGTCAACATAAACTCCTAGGTCTTTTTCATAGTTCCCTTCTTCAATTTTAGTATCTCCCATATGATATTTATAATGCACATTTTTATTGCCTGCATGCAATACTTTACACTTTTCTCTATTAAATGTCATTTGCCATGCGTCTGCCCAGTTGTGAATGCTGTCTAGATCATTTTGAATGACCTTTGCTGTTGCAACAGTGTTTTCCACTCCTCCTATTTTTGTGTCGTCTGCAAATTTAACGAGTTTGCTTACTATACCAGAATCTAAGTCATTAATGTAGATTAGGAATAGCAGAGGACCTAATACTGATCCCTGTGGTACACCACTGGTTACCTCGCTCCATTTTGAGGTTTCTCCTCTAATCAGTACTTTCTGTTTTCTACATGTTAACCACTCCCTAATCCATGTGCATGCATTTCCTTTAATCCCTACTGAGTTCAGTTTTGAGAATTAATCTTTTATGCAGGACTTTGTGAAAAGCTTTCTGGAAATCTAAATAAACCATATTGTATGCTTTGCAATCATCCATTGTCAATGTGGCATCCTCAAAAAAGTCAAGCAGGTTAGTTAGACACGATCTCCCTTTCCTAAAACCATGTTGACTGCCTCCCAGGATATTGTTGGACCTCCTCAAGGATCCTTTCTCCGAGTAGATTGGTTCCCTTTCTGTTTAAGTGCAGTCCGTCCCACCTATATAGATAGTCCTTGTTGTAGAATGAGCTCCAATGTTCAAGAAAGGTGAAGCCTTCTTGTGTGCACCACGATTTCAGCCATGCATTTTGATTTTGTATTTCCAGCTGTCCATATGGTCTTTTGCAAGGTGCCGGTGTCGTAGGAAATAAGTTGACCAGGAAATAAGTTGATCGCGCAAGCGCAGTAAGGCAAAAGTAGACAAAAGTAAGGCGGGGCTACAGTTTGATTAAAGGGGAGGTTCACTGCATGGCTTTTTATTTTTATCTGGCCATTTTATTTTTTATTTTATATGACTGTATATGTTGGTGTGTGTTCGTACCGTCTTTTCGTATGAACTTGAAAATGTGTGATCGACGACTCTTTATATGGGAAAATCTTTTAAATCCCTGTCTTTTTATGTTTCTATAACATCGTTGTCATTCAGATGTAGTTTATGTGTGATCGCAGAGATTTATTTATATATTAAATGATTTTACATGTCAAAATGTCAATCTTTAATCAAAATTAAAATGTTTCAGTAATATAATCTGATGACATGCTGCATCCATCATATTAGTATGACAAGGTCATATTTTTACATTTTAATATTCGTAACGCTGTAACTTTACTACAGTTTAGATATGGCAAAACGTAGGCCTACCTCTGCCAGTTAAAAAAAAATGAATAGTATATACAGTATCTTGATTTGTTTGCATGTCTTATGTTTATTTAAAAAAGGTTCTAGGTTTAGGGTTGTGGTTTTTAAATTGGGATAGGGTGAACCACAAATAGCCAGACGAAAGTTTTTTTTAGAAAGGAATTGTGTCGTGTACTCAGGTTGGGAATTAAAAAAAATCTCTCATGTTGTTCGCATACAATACATTAACATAAATGCCATATTCTTCGTAAACGTGACAATTGTATTCCTTGCAGTAATATTATTTCTTATATAGTATTACTAAGGGATAAGATTTGTACTATGTAAAAAAAAAAAGGACCCTGTCAAATCCTCTTGATCGGACAAATACAAAATGAAAAACGTATGCCATGGTAGATATGATTGCTCGTTATGTCTTACGTGGTTGTTGCACTACAGGAATTTATAATGAGGAATATAGATATATAAAAAAAGACATATATAATGAGGAAGAGATACTGTATATATGTGTATATCTACATGATTTTAAATCGTGATAATTCACTTTAATTCAATATACCTGTATCGCTTTCTCATTTTAGGTCTTATTGGTTGTTGCATTACAGGGATTTACCATTTTAAAATGATGCTGACACACAGTAGCCTACATATACTGTATGATCTCTCTCACAACACAAAATCTTGGTTGGTATTGAACTACAGGTATTTACCACGGTTTAGCAAAGACGTTAACTCTTTAGTTTTTAATTAATGTATTGTTTCTTCCCAAACTTGTAATTGAAATACATGCACTGTGATGACCAGTCTCCTGTTCGTTTTCTGTCCTAATTCTACAAAGTATTGTATGTAAAAATAAATTAAAGAACAAATACAAAATAATAATACAGTATAAGCAACATTTTTCAAGTACATCATGTGATTGATGTGCACCGTGGCCTAGTTAGTAATCGCAGCATGGAGCTTAATTTTTTCCATGAAACTCATGCTTTTTTTTTTATTTTTTTTTGTTTAGCAGACGCCTTTTATCCAAGGCGACTTACAGAGACTAGGGTGTGTGAACTATGCATCAGCTGCAGAGTCACTTACAACTACGTCTCACCCAAAAGACAGAGCACAAGGAGGTTAAGTGACTTGCTCAGAGTCACACAATGAGTCAGTGGCTGAGGTGGGATTTGACCTCCTGTTTACAAGCCCTTTTCTTTAACCACTGGACTACACAGCCTCCCTATGCTTTAACTTTTGGACAATCGCTTGCATACCTGCTGTCCATACTGTAGTGCTTCCCAAAACAAAAACACCTCCAGAAATGCAAAATAACGTTAATAAGTAACACATTTTGCTAGTTAACGTTTGTTACACAAACAGAAATACACAGTCAGAAATGTACAATCATACAATTCATTTTGAAATTATTTATTTGCTGCTAATATATATTACAGCGATATTCACATTCCCTTATCTAGCGTAATACTGTCGAATATATCCGATCTACAATGTAAATTATACGTACAAAAGTCATTTTAAATTATGCATTTTTGTTAGGCTAATATATCGGATCTAAGGCGATATTCACATCATCTTATCTAGCAGCATACTGCCGAATAAATCCGATCTACTAATTGATATAAATTATACTTACAAAATTCATTTTAAATTATTTATTGTTCATTAATATATCCGATCAACTTATTTCCTGGCTCGATCTACTTATTTCCTAACCTAGGCTTGTTTACATTAGAAACAATGGAACCTCCCCTTTAAATTCTAGAGCTTGATCAACTTATTTCCCGATCAACTTATTTCCTAGGACACCGGCAGTATCCCAGAAAATACCACAGTGTTGGTCTTGTCTTTTAATTTCCTTCCTAGCTCTGAATTTCGGAGAAAGGATCCATGAGGAGGTCCAGAAGCATTTAGACTAGAAAGGAAGGGGGGAGAAAACAAAAAAACAGAAGGGAGACCACATCAAAACAAGGGCAACAACTCAGGTAAGACAACTATTAAATGTATTTATCTTAATGCTAGAAGTCTCAGAAACAAAATGTTAGAACTTGAAGCTACTGCACTAAGAAGTAACTATGATGTGATAGGTGTTACAGAAAGTTGGTTGTCTGAGGGTGATGGAGACAAATATAATATTAGTGGGTACAGGGCCCAGGTGTTAAATCAGGAGAAAGAAAACAATGCAGAATCAATATGGGTCAGAATAATGGACACAAATTCAAAGGGCATAATAACAGGAGCATGCTATAGACCGCCAAATTCAAACGCTGAGCAAAATAATCTGTTATACAATGACATTCGAAATGCATGTAGAAAAGGAGAAGCCATACTAATGGGAAAACCCAATGGGGGGCAGGACGGACGAAATTTAAATGGTGGAAATGACAAATGACTGCTTCCTAACACAATTTGTCAAGGCACTGACTAGAGGGGAGGCATGCCTTGATTTAGCTTTTCAAATAGTGAAGACAGAATAACTAAAACAGAGGTCAGAGAGCCATTGGCAAACTCAGACCACAACATGGTCTCATTTGAAATATTTTTTAAAACCCCAAAAGTAATGACTAAAGCTAAGGTTTACAATTTTAGAAAAGCAAACTATGAAGGTATGAAACAGAGACTAACAGAAGTAGATTGGAGTAAAATAGAGAAAACATCCACAGAAAAAGGATGGCTGTTTTTTTAAAAAATGTAGCACTAGAGGCACAAACAATTACACCTCAAAATTAGACAAATCTAAATCTAAAACAAAATGGCCAAAATGGTTTAATAGATCAATTAAAACAAATTTTCAGTGAAAAAAGGCAGTTTACAGAGCATTTAAAAAGGACCAAAAACAAAGCACACAGAAAGAGTACTTGGAACTGCAAACACAAGTCAAAAAGGCAGTTAGAAAGGCCGAGAGAGAGAGATAGAAATCAATATTGCTAAGGGGGCTAACACCAATTCCAAAATGTTTTTTTCCAATATTATAACAGCAAGAGAACATTCAAAGAGGAGGTTAAATGTCTAAGAGACACAAATGGCAAAATCATAGATGAAGAAAAAAAATAGCAAATATATTAAATGATTAATTTTCACAGGTTTTTACAAAGGAGGACACAGACAACATGTCGACCTGTTCCTATCCAATTTTAAATAACTTTAGCATAACAGAGGCAGAAGTGTTAAAGGGACTAGGAGCTCTTAAAATAAACAAATCCCCTGGGCCGGATGAGATCCTCCCAATAGTACTCAAAGAAATGAAAGAAGTTATTTACAAACTGCTAACCAAGATCATGCAACAGTCTCTTGACATAGGGGTTGTACCGACAGACTGGAAAATTGCAAACGTAATACCGATCCACAAAAAGGGACTTCTATTATATGTAAAATTATGGAAACTATAATAATATCCAAAATGGAAAATTACCTATATGGTAACAATATCCTGGGAGACAGTCAGCATGGTTTTAGGAAAGGGAGAGCGTGTCTAACTAACCTGCTTCATTGTTTTGAGGATGCAACATCGACAATGGATAATTGCAAAGCATACGACATGGTTTATTTAGATTTCCAGAAAGCTTTTGACAAAGTCCCGCATAAAAGATTAATTCTCAAACTGAACACAGTAGGGATTTAAGGAAATGCATGCACATGGATTAGGGAGTGGTTAACATGTATAAAACAGAAAGTACTGATTAGAGGAGAAACCTCAACATGGAGCGAGGTAACCAGTGGAGTACCACAGGGATCAGTATTAGGTCCTCTGCTATTCCTAATCTACATTAATGATTTAGATTCTGGTATAGTAAGCAAACTTGTTAAATTTGCAGACGACACAAAAATAGGAGGAGTTGCAAAAACTGTTGCAGCAGCAAAGGCCATTCAAAATGATCTAGACAGCATTCAGAACTGGGCAGACACATGGCAAATGACATTTAATAGAGAAAAACTGTAAGGTACTGCACGCAGGCAATAAAAATGTGCATTATAAATATCATATGGGAGATACTGAAATTGAAGGAGGAATCTATGAAAAAAGACCTAGGAGTTTATGTTGACTCAGAAATGTCTTCATCTAGACAATATGCTGAAGCTATATAAAAGGCCAACAAGATGCTCGGATATATTGTGAGAAGTGCTGAATTTAAATCAAGGGAAGTAATGTTAAAACTTTACAATGCATTAGTAAGACCTCACCTAGAATACTGTGATCAGTTCTGGTCACCTCGTTACAAAAAGGATATTGCTGCTCTAGAAAGAGTGCAAAGAAGAGCAACCAGAATTATCCCAGGTTTAAAAGGCATGTTGTATGCAGGCAGGTTAAAATAATTGAATATGTTCAGTCTTGAACAAAGAAGACTACATGGTGATCTGATTCAAGCATTCAAAATCTGAAAATAGTATAGACAATGTCAACCCAGGGGACTTTTTTGACCTGAAAAAAGAAACAAGGACCAGGGGTCACAAATGGAGATTAGATAAAGGGGCATTCAGAACAGAAAATAGGAGGCACTTTTTTACACAGAGAATTGTGAGGGTATGGAACCAACTCCCCAGTAATGTTGTTGAAGCTGACACCCTGGGATCCTTCAAGAAGCTGCTTGATGAGATTCTGGGATCAATAAGCTACTAACAACCAAACAAGCAAGATGGGCTGACTGGTCTCCTCTCGTTTGTAAACTGTCTTATGTTCTGATGTATACCTCAGTCTATATTTCATGTACGCCAGGACAGTGCAATCATAATAATAACAGGCTTAATTTAAATAATAATAGTATGTATAGGGCAGGAGATCTACAATAAATAACAATAACGCCTTTTGCAGACTTCAGCCAATGCATAGGTTAGCAAATAATTCACAATCTAGTGAAGCTGAACCTTCTGAAAACAAGTAATTTTTTAGTACTATTGTTTGAGTCAATTTATAGATCTTGCAAAACTTCTCTTCTGTCTCCCTCCCCCACCATTCATATTTCTGAACTCTGCTATAACCTGTTCGCATATTTTTCCTATATTCTATTTATATATTTTCTCCGTCTCTGAAGCAAATATTCTAGAAATGTTTGAAATAAAACTGCATGCATCCTTGGACCTGCTCCAAGGCCATGCACGTTATAATAATAATAATGAAGATAATAACAATAATAATCATAACCGTACTGGCTAAAGTTTGGAAAAATCTTGGTTCAGTTTATATTATTTTTTTGAGGTATATCTGCTGCCATGCTGCATTATTAGCCGGTAGCCGGCAGCTAACATGAAGTGGGGCCTTTCGCTTTAATTGTGCACTAGCTTTCGGTGGCCATTGTGTTTGCCTGAGGAAAATAATTTTTAAAAAAGAAAAAAACCTCCTGCTTTTAATCAATGTTAAATATTTATTTCAGTTTTACAGTATGTCCCACAGGAAAACAGAAATAAATCAAACGAAGGCGAAATTGTGCTAATAAAGCAGGACCAGAGGGTCTAAATTGTGCCGCCTTAGAATTATTTTCCTATACATGTGCTAGCAAACCATGCATGCATGAGAGAACCGATGCATATGCCAGCGAACCAGTACATATGCCACAGTAAACCAATAGATATGCCAGCGAAGCAATAGATATGCCACAGTAAACCAATAGATATCCCACATTAAACCAATGCATATGCCAGTGAACCAACATGAATGACCATTGAATGAATGATTTTTTTTTCCTGTACAGCGCCTCATACATAACACAATCCCTCCCCTTTAAAACCTCCTGCACTATAGTATTTAATAATTGTGTAAAACTACAGGGTTTATTCTGAAGGCGAAAATATCAACACACTGAATGAGAAAAGAGGTTTTGTCTTACCCTGATCGGCAGCCCGCTGCAGCTGAGGGTAATCACGCAGCAGCCTGACAGGCTCCAGCTGTATTAGGTCCGCTCTTGGTGAAATGGTTGGACATGTACAATTTTGCGCGGCTGCGTGTCTGTGTGTACTACATGCCTCCCTCTGGACACGCTCAAACTCCCCAGCTAAATACCGATTCTGGCTGGTTATCTCTTTCCCGCAGTTAAGATCGGTTGTGCTCAGTTTTGTTTTGACATCACAATTGAGTTTTTCCCGACTGGGTGTCGCACACTGCTAAGACTTAATTACTGACCACAACGATACACTGGTGATTTACTATGCATGTACAGTTAATTAATACTGCCCTGTACACATTTTTGTATAAACTTAGCCCAACAGCAACAGCGATGCCATTATGCCTGGCATCGTATGCTGATTAGACGTCAGAGATAGCGCCGCGAGGCAATCAAAAGAAGCGCTTAGTCTATTAATTAAGCTATTGATCATTTACACCGTGCAAACGTTTCAGGCAGCGTTTGGCTTTTTGTATAGTTTGTCTACTACACTTTAGCCTGTTGCAAATAAAATCCAACCTGGTTTTTATTTGACTTTGGCGTTTTTTTCTCAGCGTGTGGATCTAGGGGCTTGTGATTTGTGACCTATTGGAGATCGACGCACTGGTTACTTCTGTTTTAGCGCAGAAGAAAATATAGGCTGCCAGTAGATTGATAATGAACAGGTAAACTGATCATTTACCTTTGATTTAGTTTTTTTAGGCGTTTACTATTCAAATGTGCACATATCTGGTATTTATGAATTCGGGACACTCAGAGCATTTCAAGACTAATGTATTTTTACCTGTGGAACTAAAGCTGTCAATATTCCGTCATCTTGTATGACAAGTTACATGATAAGCTACGTCACTTAAACTTGCTTCACCATTGGTTGACACCCTCATGACTAATTGGTCTCAGTCAGTCTTCAAATCTGAAGACATCTCGACTGAAATCTGCATAATCTTGGTTTTAAGGGCACGCACACTGCTACGATTCATCCAGACTCTGTACGGCCGATGAGATGAGTCGGGACTGCTTGAGTCGGGCTGTGTGCTGCGGGCTTAACTGTGCACTCAGGCTCACACACACTGCGCTAGGGTTGTTGATTATTTATTATATTATTATTCTAGAAACTGGAAGCGAGGTAAGTTATTTTTTCAAAATTATTTATTACAAAAAATGATCGTGACAGTAGGCTAACCGTTAAATGAACGCTGTGGGTTAATTTGATTTTCAAAATTGCCACACAATTTATTATTTACAACTTGTTGGAAACGATTTAACAGTAAATATTGTACTTTTTTTAATTAGTCCGTGACAGGAGCATTTACACGAATACATATGTTTTTATTCGGGTTGTTTTAAACTGTGCACTCGGGCTCACACACACTGCGCTAGTCCCTCCCTTTTATTTTCTTACAAGCTTATCAGTTACCTTATTGGTTGCAATAACAGATTGATTATTTATTACAAAACAGGTGCCAGACATTACAAATGTAACTTCTTAGGGTGATGAAATACAACTTTTGTCTGAAGCAGCCGCACGCGCACAGAGTGAAGCGGGAAGCTTGTCTGGAGTCTCTCTCGAGCTGCATTTCAAACAGTAAAGAAGCAACGGCTTTTATTTCATTTGGCTTTTTGTTCTCTTTAACTACACTGAATTTACCTCAGTTGTTGATTATTTATTATATTATTATTCTAGAAACTGGAAGCGAGGTAAGTTATTTTTTAAAATTTATTACAAAAAATTATAGTGACAGTAGGCTAACCGTTAAATGAACGCTGTGGGTAAATTGATTTTCAAAATTGCCACACAATTTTATTATTTACAACTTGTTGGAAACGATTTAACAGTAAATATTGTACTTTTTTTAATTAGTCCCTGACAGGGGCATTTACACGAATACATATGTTTTTATTGGGGTTGTTTTAAGCCGAATAACCCAAGAAATGACTTTTTTTTTTTTTTTTTTTTTTTTTAATAGTGTCACCGTTTCCCAAGAATAATGTCGTTTCCCCAGTAATGTTGTTGAAGCTGACACCCTGGGATCCTTCAGTAAGCTGCTTGATGAGATTCTGGGATCAATAAGCTACTAACAACCAAACGAGCAAGATGGGCTGAATGGTCTCCTCTCGTTTGTAAACTTTCTTATCTTCTTATTTCAAAGCGCTGACGGGACCAAGGATGAAAAAGGATTCGAGTCACTCGAGCGGTGCCGCTGCAGCCCAAAGCTAAGGTGGACAGCTGAGATTGAACAGGTCCTGATTCCCTTTGTTTCTCATTGAAACAGACGGCTGTTAGTAAATGGTATATATTTATTTATTCATTCATTCATTCATTCATTCATTTGGACCATGTTGCTGATGTATCGGAGGGGTCAGGACGCCTAACTTTGTTTAATAAGGGAGGGGGGGTAGGCAAAGTTGAAGGGGGGAAATGCAAAGTTGAATTAGAAATGCCGAGCGAGGCGAAATTATTTATTTTTGCTAATAAGTTCTGGTAAACGTAATTTTTACTGTTCAGTCTTAAGTTACTGTTTTTGAAATAGTAAATCCATAAAATTGGACACGTGTTTCAGCATAAAATCCAGACTATTTACTAACTGAGCATTTGAGTACAAACACAAATAACAACATGGCAGAACCACTACCATCTGCACAGTGCTGTACAGTACTTATAATTCCAACATGCAGCTTATTAGGAAGTGCTAAACAAACAGTAACATGTACATCCTGATAATATGGCTTATTTATTGATCGATATTGACATATGTATGTTAATAGTTAAAATATTCTTTGCTCGTCTTTGTTTTAAATGTAGTGCTGGATGTTTTACACGTTTTGTTATCAGACATTACTGAGATCAGTTATCACAACAAAACCAGCTGCTACCAGACTTTCAGAAAGTAACGGCTTACAGCACGCCAACGCTTGGTGCTGATAGGTTGAAACAATATCCGCCCCCACATTGCATTGCTTGTGCTAATTGGTTGAAATGCTAGCCTTCACACAAAATAGGGTATTACTGCAGCCTATAGCGGCTGTCCCACAGCGGAAATTGCAGTTCTCACGTGGTATGTAGTGGGCGGTATGAGTTGTATAAACAAGGAGTAAAGCTTAAAACTGTGTTTTCATTAATAACCAACAGAAGAACTAAAGCTTAAATGTTTTTTAATTAATAACCAAAAGAAATGCATTAATTGTCACGCTAATTTGAAAATAATGTTTAATGGGCAGCAGTGTGGAGTAGTGGTTAGGGCTCTGGACTCTTGACCAGAGGGTTGTGGGTTCAATCCCAGGTGGGGGACACTGCTGTTGTACCCTTGAGCAAGGTACTTTACCTAGATTGCTCCAGTAAAAACCCAACTGTATAAATGGGTAATTGTATGTAAAAATAATGTGATATCTGTATAATGTGAAATCTTGTAACAATTTGTAAGTCGCCTTGGATAAGGGTGTCTGCTAAGAAATAAATAATAATAATAATGTTAAAATTCTGTTGCACTTTAGCGTCCATCTGAATGGGGTATTTCACGGGGTAATGATATGCGATATGTCATGTTTCAAATTCCTGCGCTGGTAAATATTGCAGTCTTTCAATTTTCATTTAAAGTAGAGGCTAGAAATCCCAAGTAGAAGAAAAGGAGTATGAGGCTTAATAGGGACCCAAAAATCAAAATAAGTGTATAACTTTGTAATTTTTTTATGATTTTAGGCGTTGATTTAAAGAGCAAGTAAAAGTTACTTGTCTATGAAAAGTAATTACAAAACATTTTTTTTATTAGAATTTTAAAACCACAAACTTGTCTTGGCACACAGCAAATTTAAAAGTAAATAAAGTCCACATATTTAAGCAGACTCCGTTTTGGTTTTGCAATAATTACACACAGAAAAAAGTGGTGAACCAGACACCAATGAAACAGAGAAATTATATTTTGGGCACTAAATCAAACAATGTCACGTTATATAGAAACCATAATACCAAGTGAGACACAGAAAAATGTGAAGCAATTTGTAAATCGAAGACGATAAGAAGCCGTATTAATTGGTAGTAAATTTGACTACAGAAAAGGTAAGCCATGAGCTGTGTGTTTGTTTTCTACTTTTTCATGTATTCAGTTTTTTCCTTTGCATTTTATACAAAAAAAAAACACATTTTAAGTTTCAAAAAATATTCATGGAACCAACCAGTCCTTACATTTATTTCTAGTCTTCCAAGATTCTGAGGAAACATACTTTCCCATGTTGTCGTTTCTCATTAACTACAGTCTGAGAATGCGCAAGTGTATTAATAAATACATTTTTAAAAATGCAGTTGTGAGAATTGCGATTTCAAACTGTTTATTTTACAGTTTTCAGAAGTTTGTTTCTGTGCATTCTGTAAACATTAAATCGCTTTCTACAGTAAGTTGTATTTTTTCTTTCGTTTATTTTTTTAATTCTGTTAACTGTTGCTTGATTACAATAAATACAAAACAATAAATAATGTATTAGCATTACTTGAACAGCAGAGCTTGAAAGAAAGTCCAGTACATAAATATCAAGTTATAGGTATATGAAATGGAAAAACATGGAAACTACTTCAAATGGAAAAGAGTAATGTTGAAATGGATAATCCCTTTGGTGTACAAATTACATACAATTGAAATTAAAGTACGACTACTTACTGCAGAAATCACATTAGTGTTTATGTAGTACCCTGGACAAGGGTTACATTTATTAACGTAAGAACATAAAAAAGTTTACAAACAAGAGGAGGCCATTCAGCCCATCTTGCTCGTTTGGTTGTAGTAGCACCGTGTAACAATTTTTTTTTTTTTTTTTGTTCCTGGGTAGTAAGTGTTATTTCCTAATTGCTTATGCCTCAAAAGTATAGAAAATGGCTATTATTCCCCACAAACTTTGCTTTTGTGACCAGACAGTGATATTTTGAAATTTACCTATTTTCCAGAACATTCCAGATAGATTCAGTGCTGAGTAAACTTGGAGTAACTTCTAGAACTTTCCAGTAATATAAATAGTAGTATAAATACAGGGGCCTTAAGCCCACCAGTTCAGTTTAGTTCCAGCTGCCTAAGAGGATACATATCTGCATTTTTCTGAGATGGCATCAAGAGGCTGCAAGCATCCGCAGACGATTTTGCTATGTCTGCGGCCAATTTATCAAGACAAGAGCGAAAAAGTACTCCGTGGAAGCATCTGCTAAGATGTGTGAGGCCTACAAGGCATATTTCGGCATGCCTGTCGGGGATCAAGACAAACCCTGGGCACCTCATTTCACCCGAGCAGCACTGCAAAAAAAAAAACTCTGGAAGGTAAGATGGACAATTGTTGCTCGGAATTTTATGTTATAAAATTTGTTAAAATTTTTAAAATTGTATAAGTTTTTAATTTTAAAATGTTTTACAATTTTCAATGTTATTGAAAAAATATATCATATATGAAAAATGTTGCGAGAATCTCTTACACATTAGTCATGGGTGAAATAAATGTATTTTTGTAGGATGGTACAGAGGGGAAAAGAGAGCCATGAAGTTCGCTATCCCAAGAATTTGGCGGGAACCCACTGACCACTCAAGCAACTGCTACTTCTGCATGGTGGACCCTTCCAAACGTCGGACTGGCAAGAATGCACCTGCTATCACGTATCCGGACCTTCCTTCATCCATCGCCCCAGTGCCACACTGCCATGAGCTCCCCGTACCCACTCCTCCGGAGAGAGAGCAGCCGTCTTTAGAAGAGAGCAGCAAGTCAGAGAGCGAGGAAGATGTTGTAGATCCAGATGACAATTTCAGAGGTGGAGCTGAGGAGAGAAACCCATACTACCCCAACAAAAAAAGACCTCAACGACTTGATTAGAGATCTTGGTCTCACCAAGTCCAATGCCGAGCTTTTGACGTCTAGGCTCAAGCAGTGGAACTTGTTGGATGAAAGTGTGCAAATCGCAGATCAGAGGAAGTGTCACCAACCTTTTTCCAGCTTCTTCACCCGTCAAGATGGGCTCTGCTTCTGCCACAATGTGACCAGTCTGTTTGAGGCAATTGGAATCGCCTGTAACCAGAATGAGTGGCGCCTCTTCATTGACAGCTCATCCAGGAGCCTCAAAGCCGTGCTGCTCCATAATGGTAACAAGTACCCTTCTCTTCCCCTGGCTCACTCGGTGCACCTCAAAGAGGATTACAACAGCATCAAGACCTTGCTGGACGCCTTGAAGTAAGATGAGTACGGCTGGGAGGTCATAGGAGACTTCAAAATGGTGGCATTCCTGATGGGTCTCCAAGGCGGTTTTACCAAGTTTCCCTGCTATCTTTGCCTTTGGGACAGCAGGGACACCAAGGTGCACTACCACAGGTGGGACTGGCCACAGCGGACCGAGTTCTCTGTGGGGAGGAACAACGTCAAGTGGGAGCCACTGGTGGACCCCCGGAAGGTGCTGGTGCCACCACTGCACATCAAATTGGGCCTTATGAAACAATTTGTCAGAGCTCTAGATAAGGAGTCGGCAGCCTTCAAGTACCTTCAAGACTTCTTCCCTAAGCTGTCTGAGGCAATGGTCAAAGCCGGTGTCTTCGTCGGACCACAGATAAAGAAGATCCTGGAGTGCAATGAATTCCCCAAGAAGCTCACTAGTAAGGAGAAAGCGGCTTGGAACAGCTTTGTCGCAGTGGTTCAGTGGTTCGGGGCTTCCTGGGCAATCACAAGGCCGAAAACTATGTGGAGCTGGTTGAGACTCTGGTGAAGAACTATGGCACAATGGGCTGTAGGATGTCCCTCAAAGTCCATGTCCTTGATGCTCATCTTGATAAATTCAAGGAGAACATGGGAGCGTACTCGGAGGAGCAAGGCAAGCGCTTCCACCAGGATATACTGGACTTTGAACGCTGCTACCAAGGACAGTATAACGAGAACATGATGGGAGACTACATTTGGTGGCTGATTCGTGAAAGTGATTTACAGTATAATCGTAAATCTCGAAAAACTACTCACTTCTAAATCTTTTGTAGTCATTTTTGTATTACTTTAGTATAAATACATGTTAATTTGGATTCATATGTTGTTTTTTTCTGACTTTATGTGAACGAAAAGACACAAATTCGCCTGTTTTCTCATTGGAAATAGGTAAATTTCAAAATATCACTGTCCTGGTCACAAAAGCAAAGTTTGTGGGGAATAATAGCCATTTTCTGTACTTTTGAGGCATAAGCAATTAGGAAATAACACTTACTACCCAGGAACAAAAATTGTGTTACATAGGATCTCATCAAGCAGCTTCTTGAAGGATCCCAGGGTGTCGGCTTCAACAACATTACTGGGGAGTTGGTTCCAGACCCTCACAATTCTCTGTGTATAAAAGTGCCTCCTATCTTCTGTTCTGAATGCCCCTGTGGTTACTATTGTAGGCAGTTGATATATTCCGAAGAGCAATAAATTAAAGGACCTCCAAAAACTGTAGGGGATAAAGAGATACCTTCGACTGTCAAGATCTCGGTGGGACCTCTACAATAAAGTGTCCTATTATAATGTACAAACCCGTTTTTAATATCGCTCTCTGAAAACGATGGCGGATTTACACGTTACAACAAGCCAAAAATAGACCACATTCCAGACTGTTCAAAGTTCATAAATCGTGTTTGTTCAACATGAGCAAATGACTTAATACTGTGAATCTCTTCTTAGAAAGATGGTATTTATTAAGGATGCAACAAAATAAGTTTGAAAATCACACCAGTTACACAATTAATGTCACATTAAAAGCATTACAATGAGAACTAAGGTTTAAAACAACAATTTACCAAAGAAATATTAGCACATACTGACACAACAACAAGGGTCACACAATACCTGAATAGATATTTGAGTATTGTTACCTATCCTGGAAAGCAGTCGCTTTCAGCGTTCTCTTGCCTTGTGTTTCTCCAAGTGTGCGGGCCCCCAACCTTGATGTATAAATACTGAGAGCTGAGGGCTCCAGGTGCAGTCTTGTAGTTTCTTTGAATCTGAGCGAGCAGGAATCAGCAGTCAGGGGATAGCACACGGGCTATTGCAGAGGGACAGAGTAGGGGAATAGCGCAGGGGGATAGAGCAGAGGCAAGGAGCTAATGTTTACAGTTGGCTTTTATACTTTTCAACAAAGAGATTATTTGAATTTTCCCGCTGCATGCTCCGATTGGCTATTTTGTAGCTGAATGGGCTTGAAACCTTGATTGATTGCTCCCCCCTTCCTCTGTCTGATTAATTCATTATCATAATCTGGAAAGGGGAAACTTTTAAAACGTGCATAACTTTTGCTAAATAATTCAGGTTTTATTCTGAATTCCCATTATTTTTACCATAAGAAATTACATTTCTTTAGACACCAAATATGTCGGGTTGCAACTTTGGTTAGACATTGCAAACGGTTTAATTCTCTTAGGGATTTATTACCTGGGTTATTCTATACTTGTTAGGCCATTTAAGAATAAAAAACGCTTGCATCTTGTACGCATAGTGGTATTAAATCAATATGATGTGAAATTTGTCTTAAATGTCCGATTTCCTAAAACATTGTCTACATCTAACAAAATAAGCAAAAAGAAAATAGAATTCTAAAATAATGGCAACACGCAATACAAAATCTTGATACAGGTCTATACAAGCAACAGTAGTACACTAATTATAAATGTCGAGGGAAGCCTCTTCTGCATGGTTCGTCATGAGCATGTTGCAACATTGTTTTCCGGTAACTCCGAGGGATTATCCACCTGGGTATATTATCCTTTTCATGGGTGAACACAGGTAGTCCTGTTTTAAGGGAGATCTTTTGCTTCTGACTTGCCAGGATTTTCAGTTCAGGATCATCGAGCAGGCTAGCTGGGGTGAGTGGGTTCGCTTCAGCATCTTGGACATGGCTGTGCATCTTGCAGATTGTAGCATCCCCTTCTTGCATTTCTACCAAATCTGTGGGTAGCTCTTCGTTGTACAAGGTGGCAGTCACCTGTGGTGATAGGGCTATATCTTGTCTGCGGATGATGGCATGGACCATTACTTGGAGTTCTGGGCTGAGTTCCCAGTTTTCTCCGTTCGAAGCACCCTCTTTTGCCAGCCTGTCTGCTTGGTCGTTCCCTTGTTTTTCAAGTGCCCCACTACCTTCTTCCAGTAGATCTTGAGGCCATGTTCAGAGACAAGTTGATAGATAGCCAGTATCAGCTCTAGGTTTGCAACTGGTTTACCATCCGGTTTCTTCATGCCTTTTCGTTTCCAGCCAGGCGGGTAGTTAATAAAACTGTCCTTTGTGTATGAAGAGTCTGTACAGATTACAAATTCTGTAATGTCCTGCTGGATAGCTGTTTGGACAGCCAGCAAAGCTCCTACCAACTCGGCATATTGGCTGGTTTTTGATTACAGGTGGTAACTCTTTTGGAACGAATTATGTTCCCAAATTAGTCCTACTCCTGCCTTCAGTGTTCCTCCCTTCCTAGTTGCGCTGCCGTCTACGTAGATGTTTGGCAGTCCCCGGCACACATCCTCATTGTAGTTCAAATGGCGATTAGGTTCTGGAGGATCTTCTGGAAGGTTTTCTGCTTCTGCACTGGGTTCGCACATAGTGCAGTCGTGAAGTTCCGCTAGGTTTTGTGCTACTTCACTCTTCTTGTCCTTGGCATATCGTACTTCTATCGGGAGCCCTTCAACTGCCAAAATCCAGGAGGCAATCCGGCTGCTTGACACTCTGCCATCTCGGATTGTCTGGCTGTTCAGGAAGGCAATGGTACGGTGCCGTGTCTCCAGGATGATTTTTACGCCACACACAAGATTCTTGAAGTGTTGTATTGCCCATATTGTGGCAAATAAAGCTTTCTCGCAGTCTGAGTATTTGAGTTCTACTTCACTCAGGGTTTTGCTTGCGTATGCCACGATCCGTTTTTCATTGTCGTGCATCTGGCACAGGACTGCACTGACACTCTGATCTGTGAATCCTGTGAACTCCTTACTCTTATCAGGATATGCTAGGGATGGGGCTTGCGTGATAGTCTTTAAGTACCGTTGTGGCTTTTTCTTGCTTTGACCCCATATCCAAGGTTCTTCTTTCTTTAATAAACTTAGAGAGGTTTTGCAATCCTCGCGTAGTCATCCACGAAGTGACGCAAGTAGTTACATATGCCCAGAAAACTGTGGACTTCTTTTACAGAAGTGGGTGGTCTTACAGCTCGCAGGGCTTCTGTTCGGCTTTGCTGTGGTTGTATGCCTTCTGTTCCTATTTCAAAGCCAACGTAGTTCACCTGTTTTCTACACCACTGTCCTTTAGTAAGTGGTATTTTGGCACCTGCCTTTTCTAGTTGGTGTAGTACATACCCAAGTGTCTCAAGGTGTTCTTCCCAGATGTCACTCCATACCAAAATGTCATCCACATAGATAGAAATCTTCCTTGTTGCTGCATCTGGGAATACTTTGCGCAAATTCCGCTGGCGAGTTGGAGTAGTCAAATGGGCACCTATTCCATGTGAACTGACAATTGTTGAAAGAGAAGGCTAATTTGTACTGGTCTCTAGGGTCCACTTTCAGGGTCCAAAATCCATTAGACACATAGAGGGCTGTGAAGAACTTTGCATGTTTAACCTTGGTAAGGGTTTCATCTAAGTAGGCCATGGGCCATCTAGATGGAACTTGTTAGTTTAGCTGCCTGTAAGCAATGGTTATCCTCCACTTTCCTTTAGGCTTCAGGACCGGCCAGATAAGCGAGTTATAGGTGGAGTTACATTCCCTGATAAGGCCTCATTCCGATAGTTTGTCAATTGTCTATTGTATTGACTCATGGGCTGCGATGGGGATCCTGTACTGTCTGACATAAACTGGTTTTTGTCCAGTGTCAGTTGGTATTTTGACCATATGTACGTTGGTTTCCCCACAATCATAGGAATATTTAGAGTAAAGTCTCATATGCTTACGAATCAATTGCTCCAGTTGTAGCCGCTGTGTATTTGTCTCCAATGCATTTGTTGTGGAGATCTTTTCTTTCAGCTGCTCTTCAAATCCAGGGAAGATTTCTTCAGTCTGTACCTGGACTCTGTCTTCCGTGACTTCTAATAAGTCATTTGCAGGTATTGGCACTACTTTGTTTATGTGGTGTGGCTGGCAGTTTTATCTCATCAGTCACCTAGACGGAGAGGACCAATTCCCCCCCTTTTCTATCCTGCTGTTGTATAAATCGTCTTTTGTTTGTAGGGCAGATGGATTGAATGAAAATTAGTCCTTGAGGTAGTGTGTGATATTGTTTTGCTTCTCCACATTGTCTGGTACTGTTCCTATAACTGGGACAGTGCGTTCCAAATAATGGAAGTTGTTTGCAATTGCCAATCCTATCTCAGTGTGTGCAGGGATTGTGACTGATTCTGCACTGAGATTGTCCACCAAAAGGTAAGAAGAATTTGATGTAAACTCTATGTAGTCCATTTTAGCTACTGCAAGGTTCAGGTTGGAGAAGTAGATCCCTGGTTGGAAAAATGCTTCCTTTTCGGGTAATCCTTGTCCTTCTTGGGGTGCAATTTGCACTAGGATACTCCTCTGTTGTGCTGGGAGCATAGTGTCTTGCGCAGTGACAACATGGCAGACCTGTGGGATTGTCTGCCCAGACAGCAACTGTGCGGTCTGTGATTGGGGAAGGGTCACCTTGCAGTCCGGTCCACAGCTGTTCACCAATTCTATCCACGCATATGCCGAGTCGCACTAGGAAGTCTGCTCCAAGATAGAAAGATTTACTGAGGTCTGGGAGCACACAGTGTGCAGGAGTCTCCTGTTTCCTAATCGGATCCACAGGTTGCATCTACCTGCAGCTCTGCAGGCCGCCTTGTGGTTGGGAACACTATGCAAGTGCTCTGCTTTATCAATGAAGGAAAGGTCTCTTCTCAGCCTCTGAAGTTTGTTGAACAGTTTTACATTGATCAATGTCCGTTCATATGTTAAGTACAGGGGATAAAGTTTGGCAACCGTGTCCTCTATTTGTAGTAGGACGTGGGTTTCTCCCCCCTTGTTGATGGTTGTGCACAAGGGTGCTGGTTCCGCATCTAGGAGACAAGCAGCCTGGGTTGAGCAGCCTCCTTGCTCAGGCTTTGCTGCAGCAGCATCTTCTGCATTTAAGCTGGGGCTGCTAGTGGTTAACTCTTGGGAGTCAGGAGGGAACAGCAGTGTCAGGTCTAAAGGATTCTCATCTGCGTGGGCTGTTTGGCTTTGTGGGGCAGTGACAACAAAACCCAGTGCTGCAATGGCATATTCATCGCTATAGCCACTTGTAGTGTAGTGGTCTGTGTAAATTTTGCATATTTGTGGGTAGTTGTCTCCATTTTTGCCGCCTGCCCATAGTTCATTCTGATCGCAGTCTATTATGGGTTTCAGCCTGCGCAGTAAGTCCATGCCAATTAGTAGTTCTCTTCCCTCGCTGTATCTGACGTGGATTGGGTGATGGATTTTTGTCCCATTGAATGATGTCCAACCAACTCTTACATCTGGGTCGCTGCATCTCTTTGCTGCCATATCCAGTAAACTTTATTTCACTGGGGTGTTCGTCCACAGTTCTACCCTGTATTTGCAGTTCGGCTTTTAGTGCCTCAAACAGTTAGTTCATTCGTTCGTTATAAGGGTAATCTCGGCACCTGGGTCAAGGAAGGCCTCTTCTTGGAGCACGTCTTGAATGAGTACCTTATGTACAATCTATCAGCTCCGTCTTTCCTAATAAGGTTGCCCAGATAGGTGTGCTTTTGAGCTGTGATGGCTAGTTTCATCAAACTAGACATAAGAAGATAAGAAAGTTTACAAACGAGAGGAGGCCATTCAGCCCATCTTGCTCGTTTGGTTGTTTAGTAGCTTATTGATCCCAGAATCTCATCAAGCAGCTTCTTGAAGGATCCCAGGGTGTCTGCTTCAACAACATTACTGGGGAGTTGGTTCCAGACCCTAACAATTCTCTATGTAAAAAGTGCCTCCTATTTTCTGTTCTGAATGTCCCTTTATCTAATCTCCATTTGTGACCCCTGGTCCTTGTTTCTTTTTTCAGGTCAAAGAAGTCCCCTGGGTCGACATTGTCTATACCTTTTAGGATTTTGAATGCTTGAATCAGATCGCCGCGTAGTCTTCTTTGTTCAAGACTGAATAGATTCAATTCTTTTAGCCTGTCTGCATACTACATGCTTTTTAAACCCGGGATAATTCTGGTTGCTCTTCTTTGCACTCTTTCGAGAGCAGCAATATCCTTTTTTGTAATGAGGTGACCAGAACTGAACAAAATATTCTAGGTGAGGTCTTACTAATGCATTGTAAAGTTTTAACATTACTTCCCTTGATTTAAATTCAACACTTCTCACAATATATCCAAGCATCTTGTTGGCCTTTTTTATAGCTTCCCCACATTGTCTAGATGAAGACATTTCTGAGTCAACATAAACTCCTAGGTCTTTTTTCATAGTTCCTTCTTCAATTTCAGTATCTCCCATATGATATTTATAATGCACATTTTTATTTCCTGCATGCAATACTTTACACTTTTCTCTATTAAATGTCATTTGCCATGTGTCTGCCCAGTTCTGAATGCTGTCTAGATCATTTTGAATGACCTTTGCTGCTGCAACAGTGTTTGCCACTCCTCCTATTTTTGTGTCGTCTGCAAATTTAACGAGTTTGCTTACTATACCAGAATCTAAATTATTAATGTAGATTAGGAATAGCAGAGCACCTAATACTGATCTCTGTGGTACACCACTGGTTACCTCGCTCCATTTTGAGGTTTCTCCTCTAATCAGTACTTTCTGTGTTCTACCTGTTAACCACTCCCTAATCCATGTGCATGCATTTCCTTGAATCCCTACTGCATTCAGTTTGAGAATTAATCTTTTATGCGGTTGTAACTGCTACTATTTGGGGAGTTTCTTGTACTTTTTCTTGCAGGCATTTTGGAAACCTGTGCTTTTTGCCATACTGTCCTAGCAGCTTTCAGAATGTTGTGCATGGGCGTGTCTGCATTTACCACCGCACTTATGGCAACTCTGACTTCTTGGGGCAAGTTGCGAATGTACAGTTGTTCAAAGCGTTTGTCCACATTTTCTCCAGGGTTGGGCTCACCAGCATGGTAAAGGCGTTTTAAGTTCCTGGTAGAAGTCTCTCTGGTCCTTATCCTTCTTGCATTGTCTGAGACTGGCTGTGTAGGAGTATCTCTGTGTTAGTGCTTCACACAGTTTTTCTCAAAGTTTTTCCTAGTTTTCAGTCGATTAATGTAGAAGTCCACTCTTGAACTGTGTCAACAAGTGTTAGAGACAGCAGCTTGGCTTTAAGCAGGTCCTTTGTCAGTCTCCAATCTTCTACATTCTCTAATGCGACTGATATGTCCCTCAATGGTGATGTCTCTTTTAGCTGGGTCAAACTTGTTGAGGGTTGACGCTAGCTTGTGGACTTGATAGATTTCTTTTTCTCCAAGACAGGTGGTTTGCAGTAAGTGGTGAGGTGCTCTGTCCACTTGGTACAAACTATTAGTTCTCAGTTCAGGTTGCCCTGTTTCACTATTGTGTGTTGCAGAGGTATAGGCTGGGCTCTGCATTCTGTTGTCAGGGACTTGCCTTCTGGGTAGCAGAGTGTACTTGGGTAGCGAGGTCACACTCTCAGCAGCATTTCGGTGGAGACCGTTGTGACTGAGCGCGTAGCGTTGCACACCGGGTGGCGCACTTGAGGCAGCTTCTTGCAGTCGTTGGTCTCTGTTTCGGAGCCGTGCCACTTCTCTGGAGAGCTGGCTCACTACTTCTTGTAGGCTTCCTGCCTCAGTATTGTTCGTGGTTAGGGAGGTCATTTCAGCTTTGGATCTTTGGTCTGAGTGCTGATGTGACCTTCTTAGATAATCCAGTTCTCTAGGAGGTAGCTCTGGATTATTAGTAGGCGCAGAGGTTGATTCAACTCTAGTGGACAGCCTTTGAGTTGACACCTGCAGCCTTATCTTTTGGAGGTTGCGAATCTGTGTATTTGCTTTTACAAGATCCTCCTTTCTTTCTTCTAGCTCTTTGTGGAGCCTATTGATTTCCTCATCTTGTTGCAGCAGCTAGCTCAGGATAGTTGTACTGCTCTCTTTGGTCTTCCATCTGTCGCTGGAAGTCTCCTATCTGCTGCTGGAGGTCTCCTATCTGCTGCTCTCTGTCTTGTAGATCCTCAGCTGCGGCATCTTGTTCAAGTTCCTTGACTCTGTTCTCCAGCCTGTCTGTGTCAGTAGTGAGGGAGGCAATCATGTTTGTTTGTGTTTTAATCTCAGAGTTTTTGTCTCTGACTGTGTCCTTCTGGAGTTAAATGTCGTTGAGGGCCTGTTGCCATCCACAGTGGGCCGCAAAACCAACAGCAGCGTAGCGTGTTGCTCTGTACGCCGATCTCATTTTGGGGTTGTCCTCACATTGCCATGCGTGTTCTTGCTGGTAGCTTTCCAGCTCAGCCACAGTGCGACTTTTCCATTCGATGATCTCAGGCGCATGGTTGGGTTCTTGGATTGCAGCATTGTAGAGAAATGCAGAGATGTCCAGCAGTTTGGTTGCCATTTCTGATCCCTACCTAGGGGCTCTATTGGTTGGGAGTTAGAAGTTAGCACTCAGTATTCAAGTGAATCCTGACTTAACTTAATATGTAGTGTGTGTGTGTGTGTGTGTGTGTGTGTGTGTGTAACTAGGGGCACTCATGAGGGGTGTCCAGCCGGGTGAATTAGCAGAAGCCTCCCTATGAGAGTAGCTCTTAATGGCGATTCTTTGCTAGGCCTTCTGCCAGCTGGCTCTCATACGCTATGTGCTTGGGGAAGAGAATAGAGAGAGAGACTTATTCTCAAGGAACTAACAGCAGTCTTTAATGGATCAAGAGAGAGATAGAGAGAGCAAAAGAAACAGGGAATTTCGCTTCCTGTTTAGTAAGCTTCTATGGGAAATCTAGTAGCAAAATGTATCCTATTGAATCCCTACTGCGCTCAGTTTGAGAATTAATCTTTTATGCGGGACTTTGTCAAAAGCTTTCTGGAAATCTAAATAAACCATGTCGTATGCCTTGCAATTATCCATTGTCAATGTTGCATCCTCAAAAAAGTCAAGCAGGTTAGTTAGACACAATCTCCCTTTCCTAAAACCATGCTGACTGTCTCCCAGGATATTGTTACCATATAGGTAATTTTCTTTTTTTTTGTAAATTAAGTTTTTATTGAAAAATTATATACAAAGTGAACAGAAAGACATTGGAAAAATTTCCCCCCACCCCCTTGTTACATGGGTTGACCAGAAATAAATGAGCAGTGCATACTGGTTACAACAATAGTAACTTCTTAATTGCAGTTGCCGAGTCTCTCCACATCAGCAGAGTGGAAGCTTTGGCTCCATTGACTCTGGCTGAGGACATCTCCAAAAAAATAATGCCTAAAAACACCTGTAGCCAGTGCCGCAAGGAGAGTTGGTGAGGAGGGAGCCAGCGCTGCACAATCATTTTCATACTTGGCAGCCACAGTCTACGCTCCTTCTCAGTGAGAGGAAATTTAGAAACATCACCCAGGAGAAAAAGGGCAGGGTCCAGTGGGAAGCGCTTCCCAATAATGGCAGAAATGGAATCGACTACCTGCCCCCAAAAAAGTTGAACATCTGGGCAGTCCCATAGTATATGCATCAGCGTGCCTGGTACTCCTAGGTTGCACAAAGTACAACGAGGATGAGGGGCTAGCCCCATAAGATGTCTTTTACGAGGGGTCAAATAAGTTCTGTGGCATATTTTAAAGTGAATAAATTGGTGATTTGGATTCTTGGATGCTCCAAAAACACTATCCCACAATGCTTCCCAATCTATAGTCCCTCCCCACTGCGCTATATCCTTCTCCCATAGCTTTGAACAAGAGAGAGGAGCAAGGGAGTGTGCGGTGAGATGCTTATATATATGGGAGACTAAGCCCTTAGGTACTGGCCCCAGGACCCAATCCACTACTGGGTGACGGATTAAGTTGGAGCCCCAGGGAACCCCATATGTTTTTAAAGCAGATCTCCGTCTAAAAAAAAAAAAACAAAGAGGTGCTAGGGATATTATAGCAAGAAACTAGTTCCTGGAACTCTAGGATAGACTCCTGACCGGCTACATCGTTCAACACGAGTCCAAGGAAAGGGGTTAAAATTTTAACATTGTTCCAAATGGGCGAATGTCTGTGCCGCTTAATTTTAAGACCCAAAGTTCTTTCCACTACTCGAAAAGTTTGCACAATGTATGCGATTATGGGGCCATAATGCAGGTAACACCTTTTGTAAGTAAGACCAGAGAACAGTATATCTTGTATTCTAATTGGCGATAATATTTCCTGTTCTATCTCCTTCCAAGATGAGTGTACAGTTGGGTTCATCCAGTGGTTTAGTGTACATAGTAAGAAAGACCAGTGATAAAATGTGAAATTTGGATAGGCCCAACTGCCTTGTGCTTTACTGCGTTGTAATAAAGACCATTTAATACAAGGGTGTTTACCATTCCAGACAAATTCTCAACAAGGAATCGAGTTTTGACCAGTAGCCCACCGGTGGAGGCAATGGGAGCATTGAACTAATAAAATTAATACGGGGGAGAATATTCATTTTAATCGAGGCAATACGGGCAGGAACAGATGCTGGTAGTAGCATCCATCTGTTCAAATCCCCCTCAATTTTTTTATCGCTTTTGTGTAATTATTTTTAGCAATTGTTGATATGGAGGGACGTATCTCAATGCCCAAATAAGTTACTTGATGTGCAACTGGAATGGTGGGGGGGATATTAACTCTGCCTGCCTCTTCGTTGAGTAGCATTAACACTGATTTTCGACCAGTTAATCTTATAACCAGCTATTAAACCAAAATCTTCAAAAATCTGAAGTATATTTGGAAGAGAGCGCTCTAAATCGGACACATATAAAAGTGTGTGATCGGCGTATAGTGAAATTGAGTGGCAGGACAATCCAATTTTTACTGGTGAAACTAAGGAGCTTTGGCGGATAAATTGGGCTAAGGGTTCTAGTGACAAGTCAAAGAGTAGAGGGGAGAGAGGGCACCCTTGTCTGGATCCACGAAAAATACTAAATAAGTCTGAAAAGATTCCACCTGTGGAAACTCTCGCGGAAGGGTTAGAGTACAGAACTTGTATCATTCTAATAAAATTTGGACCGAAAGCAAATTTCTTTAAAACACACCATAAATACATTCCAAATGGTCAAAAGCTTTTTCAGCATCGAGAAATAAAAGCCCACTCAGTGAATTAAATTTTTCAGCTTCAGCAATAACATGTAATAAGCGACGGATATTGTCGGATGCTAATCGACCCTTAATAAAGCCGGTTTGGTCAGGATTAATCGAACCATTGATAACTTTCTCCAAACGGAGAGCAATAACCCAAGCGTACATTTTAATGTCTGCATTGATTAAGGAAATAGGCCTGTAACTTGCGCATTCCTGGGGATTCTTGCCTGCTTTAGGGAGCAGGGTAATTAGTGCAGTATTACAGTCTTGGTGAAATCAGTCCTTTGCGATTGCAGAATTTATGGTGGATAACCAGATTGGGCCCAGAGTATCCTACAAAGCTAGATATAGTTCAGCCGGCAAACCGTCGATCCCAGGGGAGCTGCCTTTTTTAGTGGTTTTTACAGCTTGATGTAATTCGTCTATTGAGATTGGAGAATCTAGCTGCTTTGCCTCCTCTTAGGAGATATTAGGAATATTCAAATCCTGTAGAAAGGCTTGGCAGTGGTCAGGGGAGGGCTGTTTGTCAGAGGAGTATAATTTTGAAAAAAAGGATTAAATGTTTTGTTAATATCTTTTGGGTTTGAAGTAGGGCCCTTCACCGGGCAGTTAATCTATTTGAATATTACATCTGCCTTCTTGACGCTTAAGAGTTAGGGCAAGGAGGCGGCTCGGTCGACTTCCCTCAGAGTAATACTTATGTTTGGTGATATGCATAAGAAACTCAACTTGCTGCCTTTAATAGATTATTTAGTTCTGCCTTTTCCGCCTTTAATTTTAAGTTCAGTATCCCTGGTGTAATTAGATTTCAGAGCCTTTTCCAGTTTACTACAACTTAGCTCTAATTGGGAAATTAATTGTAATTTAGATTTTTTAAGATGAGAGGAAAACCAAATCGCATTGTTGCGTACAAAACCTTTGATAGCTGCCCAGACCAGTGCTGGATCAGAAACCGAATCTTTGCTAATGTTAATAAATTCAATCAGTTTTGGTTTAAGTTGCGAGAGAAATTCGTCATTTTGGAGAAGTGTAGTATTAAATCTCCACCTGGACGGTTTACTCTGGATCGATGCTAAATTGAATGTGGTTAAAATTGCATTATAATCTGAAAGACTACGAGGGAGAAACCCTACGTTCCCAGCTAAAGGGTTTAGTTCAGGGGAGGAAAGAATATAGGCTAATCGATCCTTGAAAATGTTTTATGGTAAGGTGAGAAGTATGTATAATCCCTGGCCGTTGGATTTTGTGTGCGCCATATGTTGATTAAATTTAAATCTTTAGAAAAATGCCTGAGTGCCTTAGAGGCCGATGCTTGTGCATTAGAGATAGAAATATTGGATTTGTCTAGTTTGGAATCGAAAAAGGTGTTCATATCAGACCTCATAATCCGTGAATACTCTGTCAGTGGTAATAGTTTTTTGGTAAGCCATGGAAAGAATAAAGGGTCAAAAATGGTGGGTGCATAAATGCTGACAAACGCCACTTTCTTCCCCTGAATGGAGGCACAGCAGAAAGCTAATCTGCCAGTGTGATCAGAGCTGACTTTCTCAATTGTTAAATTTATGCTTCGTTTCATCAGTATTAACACACCTTTTGTACGAGAGCCGTCTCCAGAAGCAACTATTAGTTTATATCTACTATTCTGGAGTCGAAGTGTATCCTTTGGCTTTAAATGTGTCTCCTGTAGAAGAGCTACATCAAAATTTTTCCTTCGTAAGAGATCCAGGACCCGTGTACGCTTAAATGGCGAGTTTAACCCTCTAACATTGAGGGGTAAAACTGTAATATTAGCCATTATCAAAGTATTCCAAGCACCATGAGAGAATCTGAAACATTCGAGACTGGGCACAGCATGAGTTGAAATTTTCTAAGTATGAAAGATCACAAGAACATTTATGGTAAAGAAACAGATAAAGTGGAAAACCTATGTAACCCACCCCCACCCATCCCCACCCTTCCTCCCCCAAATCCCCTCTGTAGCAAACATCTGTGACAAACACGATGCGATGTCGAGCATCAAACATCAAACACCTGTACCCCCTTAAAACTAATATTGCAAACTGCATTAACCATCCTTTTGAATTGAGAGTAGTACATTAGAAAGGGCGGCAAAACTAGAAGCTAATTATTACTGTTAATAGGAATGAAATCTGTCTCCTCAACAATGCGACAGTTTGATGTATCTGAGCACCATGTTCTATAGTAGTGGATTCAAGAGAGAGAAAAATAAATTTGCATCTTACACAAGATCAGAAAGAGAGCTATACATTAGCGATACAATAATAATAGTAATAAAAGGGTTTTTGAACCACCCCTTTTGATTCCAGTATAAAGCAATGTGACAGACTGGTTTGGTGGATGACCACGGACCAGGAAGTTCCAAAACAGTGGATTCGAGTGCAAAAAAAGCGTATTTAATAATAAACAAACAAAAGATTTTACAAACAAAAGGGCACGAGGCCAAACGAATAAATAAACAAACAAAGTGCCGTGCTGGATAATTTTAGCAATTGTTTTTTAAATGTTATTCCTTCTCTCCGGTATCCAACACCCCAACCCTAGTGCAGAGTGCTGCTGGTTTATATACTCTGGCCGAGGGATTTAACTAGTTGGTAATTATCTTATTATCCCCGGCCAGAATAAATTAAAGGATGCATGACTGTCAGCTATTTAAATAATCAAAGCTGATCAGCCATGCATCCTCACGGGTTTTTTAAATAATAAAGAAAAGGCGCTTTACCCACAAAACAAAAATAAATAAAATAAAAGGGCGGGACACTCCACACACACCCCCATAAAGCACACATGGCCCCAATCCCCCTCAGTCTTAAAGTCCCGGAAGAGGGGAAGCAAGTTACTTTGGGGGTGGCCATGGTGGAGTCTCTGGCATTGGAGGGGTAAAAAGTGCGGCTGGGGAGCTGGTCTCCTGACCTCTCCCCTTCTTCAATAAAAATGATTTTAAAAATTAAAAAAAATTTCTGGCAGCTCCCTTTTGCCATTCAGGATCCCTGGCGACCCCAACCCTCGACAACCCCAGGCGAAGCAGGATCCCTGGCGACCCCAGAGAGCAGGATCCCCGGCGACCATAAAAAGCCGACCCTCGACGACCCCAGGCGAAGCAGGATCCCTGGCGACCCCAGGCGGACCCCTCGGCAGCAGCTGGACGGCAGCAGCAGCACGGACCCTCGAGGCGGCGGCAGCAGCAGCGGACCCTCGGAAGGCGGACGGCAGCCGCAGCGGACCGGAAGGCGACGGCAGCCGCAGCGGACCCTCGGGAGGCGACGGCAGCCGCAGAGATTTCGGAGGGGAGCCCTGGCCATGGAGGCGGCAGCGGAGCTCCACTTCTCCCTCGTACCTGTGTCCTGTGGAGAACAAAAGGCAGCCCCAGGCGATGCAGAACAGCCATCCCCAGGCAATTGGTGGGAGGGGAGCCCCAGCCATGAAGGCAACAGCAGGAGCTCCACTTCTCCCAATGGTGGTGGTGGTGGTGGTGGTGGAGGCAAAACAGGGCTCCTCCTCTTCTGGCAGCCAAGGCGGCAGGGGCTCCTCCGCTTGGCCAAAGGTGCAGGGCTTCCTCCCCTTCAAAAGGGCTTCCTCCCTTCAGGCTGCCAAGGCCGCAGGGCTTCCTCCCTTCAGGCTGCCAAGGCCGCAGGGCTTCTCCCTTCAGGCTGCCAAGGCCGCAGGGCTTCCTCCCCTTCAGGCTGCCAAGGCCGCAGGGGCTTCCTCCCTTCAGGCTGCCAAGGCCCAGGGCTTCCTCCCCTTCAGGCTGCAGTGGGGAAACCAGCAGGCATGCTCCCTCTGCTGGTGGTGGCGAGGGGGAAAGCAAAAAAATTCCCTCTGCTGGCGGAGGGTAAACAAAAGTCCTCCCGCGGGGTGGAAGTGGCACCAGCAGGAACTCACCCTCTGCTGGCGGAGGCGGGAGCAACACGTCGTCCTCCTCCCACAGTTCAGGTGGAGGCAGAACCAGCAGGAATTCGCCCTCTGCTGGCGGAGATGGGGAAAGGCATTCTCCCTCTGCTGGCAGCTTGGGTCCTAAGGCTGTGGGCGCAGACTTCCTCTGGACCGACTCCCCCCTCTTTGGGCTGTACGACTCCTCCCTCTTGGGCTGTGGACGACTCCTCCCTCTTGGGCTGTCCTCCCTCTTGGGCTGTGGGACTCGGGCTCCCCCTCAAACGTTCGGGCTCCCCCCAATGGGACGTTCGGGCTCCCCCACTCGGGCGTGGGACGACGGCTCCTCCCCACTCGGGCGTGGGACGTTCGGGCTCCTCCCACTCGGGCGTGGGACGTTCGGCTCCTCCCACTCGGGCGTGGGACGTTCGGGCTCCTCCCACTCGGGCGTGGGACGTTCGGGCTCCTCCCACCGTGGGGCGAGGGGCTCCTCCTCCTCAGGCTGTGGAGGAAACCAGCAGGCATTCTCCTCTGCTGGTGGAGACGGTGGCGATGGCTCCTCTCCCTCTGATGCTGGAGACGGTAGCGATGGCTCCTCTCCCTCTGCTGGTGGAGACGGCAGCGATGGCTCCTCTCCCTCTGGCGCTAGCGAAAGCGATGGCTCCTCTCCCTCTGGCGCTGCGGCAGCGATGGCTCCCTCCTCTAACAGCGATGGCTCCTCTCCCTCTGGCGCATTAAAGGATGGCTCCTCTCCCTCTGGCGCTGGAGACGGCAGCGATGGCTCCTCTCCTCTGGCGCTGGAGACGGCAGCGATGGCTCCTCTCCCTCTGGCGCTGGAGACGGCAGCGATGGCTCCTCTCCCTCTGGCGCTGGAGACGGCAATGGCTCCTCTCCCTTTGGCGCTGGAGATGGCAGCGATGGCTCCTCTCCCTCTGGCGCTGGAGCGGCAGCGATGGCTCCTCTCCCTCTGGCGCTGAGATGGCAGCAGCGGGTCTCTCCCATATCCGCAGCCAGGTAGTTGAGCACCATGGATGTCTGGGAGGGATGCTGGGTGGTGTTGCTGTTCCCAGGCCTCCCAGCGCTCCCCATCTCTTGCCCACAGGAGGTTGATCACTCTTCCTCATAATCCCTCCCCGGCTCCACCAGCCAGTCCCAGACTCCCTCAGAGGAGAGTGCATTTGTCCTCTTTGGAGGATGCAGGTCCTCCCTCACTGGACGCTCTGGCTCCTCTTTCTCCTGCCATGGAGGGGTTGGTCGGGTGAATGTGACCCACCTCCCCAACAGCGACAGCTCCTCCTCCCTTTCAAGCAGGTGGGGCAGGCGTCCCAGCATGGTTGATACAGTACGCTGCTGTAGCTGCTGCTTCCTCCGTCCGCTTCTTCCCATTTTTTTTTCCCAAAAACACACAAAAACACTTTGAAAAAAAAAACGAACAAAAAAACGAGCTTTTCTTTCCTGGTCCGGCTATTAGGCGTTTGTTTTGTGCAGGACACCATATGTGACACTTACTTCGCAGTGGTGTGGTGGATCACGGACCAGGAAGTAACTATCCAAAAAGTGGAGCAAAAGCACTCAGCGTATTTAATAATAAACAAACAAAAGATTTAAACAAAATACAAAACAAAAGGGCACGAGGGCCAAACGAATAAATAAACAAAAAGTGCCGTGCTGGATAAAACAATTGTTTTTTAAATGTTATTCCTTCTCTCCGCTCCCGTACTCTCTACTCCAACACCCCAACCCCGAGTGCAGAGTGCTGCTGGTTTATATAAGGGATTTAACTAGTTGGTAATTATCTTATTAGCCAGAATGGGTAAGGATGCATGACTGTCAGCTATTTAAATAATCAGTAGCTGATCAGCCATGACGGGTTTTTAAATAAAAAAAAAAAAAAAACAAAAATACAAATAATAATAAATAGGGGCGGGACAACACAATAAAACATTTGTAAAGAGGAAAACAATTGTGCTATTTTTAAGAAGGGTATAGAACTATGGAGTGTATAACGGCAACGAGAAAAAAAAAAAAAAAAAAAAAACCACCTTAACATATAAATATAAAACACAATAAATATAAAACACAATCTACATTGCATTAGTTATTCAAAATTATTATACAGTATAAGAGGCTCGTAATATTGTAGTAAGAACACAAACTGAGTTTAGTAAAAAAAAAAAGAAACATAATCAACATTGCATTAGTTATTCAAGAGTTATGTAGTATGTGTCTCGTAATATTGCATAATAAAAACATTTTAAAAAAAAATTGAAAAAAAAAGCGTTTTAGATTGCCACCTTTTAACTTTGTAAAACACAATCAGCATTACATCAATTATCTAATAATATTTAAGATTTTCTCTTAATATTGTAGTAAAAACACAACCAAGGTGCCTATCCTCCTTGAGAGAGGAAAAAAAAAAAAAAGTACAGGGAACTCTAAAGCCGTCTCCCTTGTGTTCAGGACAAAAATAGAGGTGCTGAAAACAGGTATTGCAGGTAAAAAAAAAAAAAAAAAAAAGGGTAAACATGAAATACAGTGCCATACAGTACCAGTCCACTTTGCAGTTCAGGATAGAACAATTCTTATCCTGTTCTTCCCTCCTTACGAGCCTTGCATAGGGACCTCCTCAGTAATATGTTGGAGCTGCAAGGATTTTCGAGCGATTACAGCCACCGTAGCCGAGGAATCCAAGCCAGCCAAAAAATCCTCCACTTCTCCTAGTGAATCAAAAGTTTATCGCCCCTGTGGGTGACCTTCAAGACTGCCGGGTAGATTAAAAAAGGAATCCACACCCTTCTGTCGAAGTTTAGCTCTAACCCCCGTAAAGGCATTCCTGCTCTGGGCTGTGGCCGGGCTGTAGTCGGCGTAGAAGCCCAGACGGCGGCCTCCTGGAAGGGACGGTTGCGCTTTGCGAGCACCCTGTAGAATAGCCTGGCGATCGGCATAACGTAGAACTCTGAACAACAGCGTACGAGGCTTGTCTGAGTTGCCTGAGTGGTTTGAGTAAACCCGGTGAGCTCTGTCGATCTCAATAAGCCCAGGAGCAGCCGAAGCGAGGTCTGGGATCCAGCAAGATAACAAACAGGGTCGTCACCCTCAAGGCCCGATGGTAAATTTACCAACCTAATATTGTTTCGTCGTGATCTGTCTTCCAAATCGTTAATTTTCATTTGGAATTTGTCAATCTGGGAGAGACAATGGTTAGTGTCCTTTTTTATTTGACGAAGATTGCCTTGCAAAATCTCAACTTTAGCAGATACTCTCTCCTTGTTTTTAGCATGAGTGCTGATATCTTCTTTAAGTGATCGAAGCATGGCTCAGTTTTCAGCCATGTAATCCTTTACCGGGCCCAGCGCAGTCCCCAAGGCCTCAGACAACATGTCAGCTACCATGCAGCGCATTGAATCTCTGAGCGGCAAGGACTTAAAACGTTTGCCTTCAGGAGTTTTTTGCGGAGATGCAGTGTTTTTCTTGTTCGCTGCCATCGTTAATAGGATTTAATAAGAAAAAAGACGTCTTTAGGCAAAGTACATTTAAATATAAAACGCAAAGTACATTTAAATATAAAACATGGCTCCCGAGTGGCGCATCCAGTAAAAGCACTCGCTAGAGTGCAGGATGCGCTCTATAGCCTGGACGTCGCCGGTTCGAGTCCAGGTTATTCCACAGCCGACTGTGGACGGGAGCTCCGAGGGGGCGGCGCTCAATTGGCCGAGCGTCGTCCGGGGGGAGGGAGGGTTAGGTCGGCCAGTGTGTCCTCGGCTCACCGCGCACCAGCGACCCCTGTAGTCTGGCCGGGCGCCTGCGGGCTTGCCTGTAAGCTGCCCAGAGCTGCGTTGTCCTCCGACGCTGTAGCTCTGAGGCGGCTGCACGGTGAGTCTGCAGAGTGTAAAGAAGCGGCTGGACGGCACACGCGTCGGAGGACAGCGTGTGTTCATCTTCGCCCCTCCCGAGTCGGCGCAGGGGTGGTAGCGGTGAGCTGAGCCTAAAAATAATTGGGCATTTCAAATTGGGGAGAAAATAATAAAAACTGATTGGCAACGACTAAATTTAAAAAAAATATATATATATATATAAAACGTAGATAGGGGATAACAGTCAGGAGCTTAATGAAGTGCGACCATCTCGGTTAGCGGTTTGTAAATAACTTATTTCATTTCTTTGAGTACTATTGGCAGGATCTCATCTGGCCCAGGGGATTTGTTTATTTTAAGAGCTCCTAGTACCTTTAACACTTCTGCCTCTGTTATGCTAAAGTTATTTAAACCTGGATAGGAACAGGTCGACATGTGGGGCATGTTGTCATGTCCTCCTTTGTAAAACCTGTGAAAAGTAATCATTTAATATATTTGCTATTTTTTTTCTTCCTCTATGATTTTGCCATTTGTGTCTCTTAGACATTTAACCTCCTCTTTGAATGTTCTCTTGCTGTTATAATATTAGAAAAACATTTTGGAATTGGTTTTAGCCCCCTTAGCAATATTGATTTCTATCTCTCTCCCTTGGCCTTTCTAACTTCCTTTTTGACTTGTGTTTGCAGTTGCAAGTACTCTTTCTGTGTACTTTGTTTTTGGTCCCTTTTAAACGCTCTGTAAAGTGCCTTTTTTCACTGAATATTTTTTTTAATTGATCTATTAAACCATTTTGGCCATTTTGTTTTAGATTTGTCTACTTTTGGGATGCAATTGTTTTGCGCCTCTAGTACTACATTTTTAAAAAACAGCCATCCTTTTTCTGTGGATGTTTTCTCTATTTTACTCCAATCTACTTCTGTTAGTCTCTGTTTCATACCTTCATAGTTTGCTTTTCTAAAATTGTAAACCTTAGCTTTAGTCATTACTTTTGGGGTTTTAAAAAATACTTCAAATGAGACCATGTTGTGGTCTGAGTTTGCCAATGGCTCTCTGACCTCTGTTTTAGTTATTCTGTCTTCGTTATTTGAAAAGACTAAATCAAGGCATGCCTCCCCTCTAGTCGGTGCCTTGACAAATTGTGTTAGGAAGCAGTCATTTGTCATTTGCACCATTAGTATTTTGTATTTAATTATATCCTGATGTAACTATCACTGACACTGTTATCTGCTGTATTATTGAATCGTATTTTGTCACACTTGTACTTGCTTGAACCAAAGTCATTGTATTTATCTTGCTCTTAATTGTATTATTACTTGTACTGTGATTCTTGAAATGTGTTTTTTTACGACTGTTAGTCGCCCTGGATAAGGGCGTCTACTAAGAAATAAATAATAATAATAATAATTTCAATTTCATCCGTCGTGCTCCCCACCAGGTTCTCCCATTTTATACGGGGGAAGTTGAAATCCCCCATTAGTATGGCTTCTCCTTTGCTACACGCATTTCTGATGTCATTGTATAACAGATTATTTTGTTCAGCGTCTGAATTTGGCGGTCTATAGCATGCTCCTATTACGCCCTTTGAATTTTTATCCATTATTCTGACCCATATTGATTTGGCGTTGTTTTCTTTGTCCAGATTTAACACCTGGGCTTCAAGACTATTTCTTATGTATAGCGCTACCCCTCCGCCTCTTCTGTCCTGCCTGTCTTTCCTATACAGTGTGTACCCACTAATATTATTTTCGTCTCCATTACTCTGACAACCAAGTTTCTGTAACACCTATCACATCGTAGTTACTTGTTAGTGCAGTAGCTTCAAGTTCTAACATTTTGTTTCTGAGACTTCTAGCATTAAGATAAATACATTTAATAGTTGTCTTACGTGAGTTGTTGCCCTTGTTTTGATGTGGTCTCCCTTCTGTTTTTGTCCCCCCCCCCTTCCTTTCTAGTTTAAAATAACCTCGTGGACATGCAGGCATATACATGAGCTTTACAAGTCACACGAATACAGTTTGCTTAATCGTTATATAATTATTTTTACGATTTTTTTGCACTATGTTAATAAAACATCACAAATCCTGAATCTGTTATACAATTGCAAGTTTTGTATGTTTGTAGTTTTAGATGTGACCTTTTGTAATTTTACAAAAACTGGTGTGTTTATATGAACCGTTCTCCTACAAAAAACACACACGATAAAATGAGGCTTTCCATTAACAAAATGTTCGTATGATTTCTATTTTCACAAGTCTCAAACCATATCTTGTTCTGCTGTAAACGTCTGGAAGCCTTAAAGTTGCCTGCAACTTCTAGTTATTATAATAATCTCGATCAGTTATCACCTATTTCGAGTCAAATTGTAGTTGGTGTGTTTTAATACAACAGGTAGACTAGCCATGTCTGAAAATACATGCAGCACGCATACACAAGGAATGTATTTTGAACGGTCTTGGAAATTCCATTTGCATAATCATGAGTCATATGACTATAGGTTTAAGTGACCTAACACCCAATTTTCTATCTAACTCATGCTGTATATGTAATTTTATATATTCCCATGTAATGTACACATTTCGAATTGCACCATAAACACAACATTGTTAATAATAGTTATTTAACAATTGTAATTCTAATAATTAACACATAATTATTAAATATGTTAGAACACATGTGACAGAAGAAGAGGATCACTATACTGTCTTCCGATGCCCTCTGTCGGTGTAGTTGTCTCAGCCTATGTCTTAATCTAGACACTGTGGGGAAGCTATAAAAAAAGGCCAACAAGATGCTCGGATTTATATAGTGTTGAATTTAAATCAAGGGAAGTAATGTTAAAACTTTACAATGCATTAGGCATGCATAAGGCATGTCGTATGCAGACAGGCTAAAAGAATTGAATCTATTCAGTCTTGAACAAAGAAGACTATGCGGTGGTCCGATTCAAGCATTCAAAATCCTAAAAGGTATAGACAATGTCGACCCAGGGGAATCTTTTGACTTGAAAAAAGAAACAAGGACCAGGGGTCACAAATGGAGATTAGATAAAGGGGCATTCAGAACAGAAGATAGGCACTTTTTTACACAGAGAATTGTGAGGGTCTGGAACCAACTCCCCAGTAATGTTGTTGAAGCTGACACCCTGGGATCCTTCAAGAAGCTGCTTGATGAGATTCTGGGATCAATAAGCTACTAACAACCAAACGAGCAAGATGGGCTGAATGGCCTCCTCTCGTTTGTAAACTTTCTTATGTTATGTTCTTAATTACACAGCATAAATTAGAGCAGCCATGTTTATATAAGTCCAATGAGGGAAATGACTGTGGTCCTCCTGTAATATTTATACACAAAGTAAACCGGTTTCGCGAAATACGACTGGTAATACAACCAAGTAGTGTGAGCAACGTTGTATAGAAATGCTACCTCTGTCATATTGTACTCCCGATGTCGTATTGATATATAGAAAGGAACCCCTTGGGGCTCCCGAGTGGCATATCCAGTAAAGGCGCTCCGTGTGGAGTGCAGGATGTGCCCTATAATCTGGATGTCGCGAGTTCGAGTCCAGGCTATTCCTTTGCCGACCGAGGACGGGAGCTTCCAGGAGGCGGCACTCAAATGGCCGAGCGCCACCCGGGGCGAGGGAGGGTTAGGTCGGCCAGGGTGTCCTTGGCTCACCACGCACCAGCGACCGCTGCCCTCCCGAGTCATCGCAGGGGTGGTAGCGGTGAGCTGAGCCTAAAAATAATTGGTCATTCCAAATTGGGAGAAAAATAACAAAAATAATTGGCAACGACATCAAATGTGCCTACTTTCAATAAAGAACATGATCAAAGTATGATATATTTTAGCCATATATCAATTCGTAGACCTAGAACAATTACCAAAATACTGTATTACATTTTCACAACACATGATTTGGTATATATGGGAACTGCAGTATATTGATTTCTATGTAGTAATTATTATTATTATTATTATTATTATTATTTATTATTATTAATACAGCTACTTGCCTTGTGTGAGTTCCGATACTATTTGTCATGTTGTTGATATTGCTTATCTTTAACTAATGTTAATTATATAACCTTATTTTAATTATGCTATCTTTTTTTAAAAATCTTTTTTAAACTACTCTCTTTATAATTATCACCAAGATGAATCGTTGGATTGTTTTAACTAGACCAAAAAAATAATGTTTATAGCTACAGATGACATTTTGGTACAGGTATCAGATTTTGACAAGGTAGCAAAAGCTGATAAATGTAACTGTTAACCATATGCATTGCTTTTATTTTTACTCGGTCATTTTGCATAGGCCTACTTTTAATTTGGTACAGTAATTCATACAATGTATTTATTCTAGAACATATTACTTAGCACAGTCACCTCCAAAATTATTGGCACCCTTGATAAAGATGAATAAAAAACGCTGTGTAAAATAAACAACACAGGTAATGAGCTATATTTTATGCTCAAATATATGGAAAAACCATATTCTTTTATTCTAATACAGTTGCTCAGTGGTTTTCAATTTTTTTCTCAAAGATAGGTGTCAGAATTATTGGCACCCCCTAAAGATTCTTATAAACAAAATTAAATCTGCATTAACATTCTACTTCTTTAAGTTCATCTCCGTCTTAAGGAACTGTTTTGTGGCCTTCCATGGCTTCCTGTTTCACTGGGGTATAAAAATGAGGTAACAGGGGCTCCCGAGAGGCGCATCCAGTAAAGGCGCTCCGCGTGGAGTGCAGGATGTGCCCTATAGCCTGGAGATCGCAGGTTCGAATCCAGGCTATGTCACAGCCGACCGTGACCGGGAGTTCCTAGGGGGCGGCGCACAATTGGCTGAGCGCTGCCCGGGCTTAGGTCGGCAGGGGAATCCATGGCCCGCCCGCATCAGCGACCCCTGGGGCCGATAGGGTGCCTGTGGTTCTGCAGTGGAGCCGTCAGATCTGTGTTGTCCTCCGGCACTATAGGTCTGGTGGCATTGCTGTGGATCTGCAGTGCGAAAAATGATGGCTTGGCAGGAGCACGTTTCGGAGGACGCGTGTTCCAGCCACCATTTCCCGAGTCGGCGGGGGGGTTGCAAGCGGTGAACCGAGGATACAGATAATAATTGGGCATACTAAATTGGGGAGAAAACTGGGGTAAAAAAATTGGCGATGACTGACTAAATTTAAAAAAAAAAAAAAAAAAGAAAAAGAAAAAAAAATGAGGTAACACGCATATGAAATCCATTTGTCATCCATCAGTATGGGGAAAGGCAAAGAACTCACAAATGAAGAGAGACAAATGGTTGTTGACCTTCATAAATCAGGCAATTGGTACAAAACAATAGCTAAAAAACTAAATATACCACTGACCACTATTAGGGCAATAAGTAAGAAGTTCAAAACCACTGGAACAGTGGTAAACTTGCCTGGTAGAGGACGCAAGCGTATCTTGCCCCCACGCACAGTGAGGCAGATGGCTTGGGAGGCAAAGGGAAATCCAAGGGCCACAGTTGGAGAATTACATAACTTGGTTGCTTTTTGGGGTCACCAAGTCTCCAAATCTACAATTAGACGCCACCTTCATGCCAATAGGCTATTTGGAAGGGTTGCCAGAAAAAAAAAGCCTTTATTTGAGAGCAACCAACAAACGTAAGCGCCTGGAGTTTGCTAAACGGCATTGGCACTTCGATTGGAACCGGGTGCTATGGTCCGATGAGGCGAAAATAGAGCTCTTTGGCCACGCACACCAGCGGTGGGTTTGGCGTCAAAAGAAGGATGCGTATGCAGAAAAGAACCTCATACCTACTGAAAAATATGGTGGTGGATCTTTGATGTTATGGGGCTGTTTTGCTTCCACTGGGCCCTTGTTAAGGTCAACGGCATCATGAACTCTGTCCAGTACCAGGGCATTTTGGCCAAAAACCTGGTTGCCTCTGCCAGGAGGCTGAAACTTGACTGCAAGTGGATCTTCCAGCAAGACAATGACCACAAGCACACATCAAAATCCACAAAGAAATGGTTAATTGACCACATAATCAACATTTTGCAATGGCCATCTCAGTCTCCGGACTTGAACCCCATTGAAAACCTGTGGTTTCAATTGAAGAGGGCAGTCCATAAGCGCAGACCAAAGGATATCAAGGATCGGGAAAGATTCCGTATGTTGGAATGGTCTAAGATCCCTCCCAATGTGTTCTCCAATCTCATTAAACATTATAGAAAAAGACTTGGTGCTGTTATCCTTTCAAAAGGAGGGTGCGCAAAGTACTGAAAACAAGGGTGCCAATAATTTGTCACCTTTTTCATTTTCTTTTTTTTGGAAATGAATTTATAATTTGAGAAATGTGTAACTTTGGTTGATTCTAGTGAATCATTAATAAAGTCAAATACAATATAGCTCAGCACTGATATTAATTTTAGTCTTTTTTGCTCATCTTTATCAAGGGTGCCAATAATTTAGGACATATTTTAATGCATTTTAAATATAAATGTAGATTGTATGTATAAGCTTGGCCTACCTTTACTGTTGGTTACCAGTACTTTTTCTGAAGAGTGGATCACTGTTAAAGTCTTCCATTGCATGTGGAGCCATTAGTACTTTAATCACTATGGCTTCAGCATTGGTGCGAGCACAGTACAACTTTCCATCTTCTAATTTGTGAATCATTTGAGATGATTGTGTTTTACAACATGAAAAAGGAATTATTTCTGTAGATCACTGTTCATGCCATATTTAGCAGACGCCTTTATCCAAGGCGACTTACAGAGACTAGGGTGTGTGAACTATGCATCAGCTGCAGAGTCACTTACAACTAAGTCTCGCCCGAAAGACGGAGCACAAGGAGGTTAAGTGACTTGCTCAGGGTCACACAATGAGTCAGTGGCTGAGGTGGGATTTGAATCGGGGACCTCCTGGTTACAAGCCCTTTTCTTTAACCACGGGACCACACAGCCTCCTATGATTGGCGATTGTTTGTGTAAATTATGTAAGGAGTGCTACTTAAATAATTTACACAAACTGGCTTTTTTAAGGTTTTGGGGAAAGTGTTGGGACTCTGGGACGGCTGATGGGGGAAACAGGGATGGTCCTGTTCAAACTGGTCCACCTATTTCAGTATAATACATTACACTGTCAAAACCAATCACATTGACAACATCTTCTTAAATAAACACCAAGTCTACCAAAATAACCATGTACACTGTAATGTATATGACTAATATAATGTGTTGCTCAAGATTTATAGTCTTAAAATAGTCTTAAGAGTTGCATTATATTACTGTACAAGTGATATGTTTCCGAACTTGATTACTCAAACATCCTTTGTCATATATATATATTATATAGTATGACAAAGTATGAATATATATTATATAATATATATATTATAGCAGCGGTAAGAATCCAAGTGCACAAATTCTGTATTCCGAAACCGACAGCTCTTTTATTATTGCAATAGTCCCGTCCAGATCTAATCCAATAGAAAGGCCCATGCTGTCCCGGCTGACCAATCTCATCCCTGAGAGAGCCAATATAGTCTTGGAGATGGCAAAGCGGGCGCCTTCATTGTGGAGGGCAGCGGGAAGAGATAGCGGCTACGGTGCCCACAATCGCTGGGCACTATTGCAGATTGTTTTATATCGGGGGATCTGTATACCCAGACCAGCTTTCCGGCAACAAAGTGATGCTCTCATTCCCGGAGGTTGTAGTACCGCAGGCTGGAGTGACGCAGTGTATTCTGGACTGGGGACATCCTCCTTGGTGTCTGGCGGGTGGCCAAACAGCAGCTCAGCGGGCGTCCGGAACTCCCGGCGGAGCATCAGCAGCACAGGGGTAGAGCTGGTAGATTCCTGCACAGCAGTGCGGCAAGCCAGCAGATCGCCACAGCTGGATGTCCCAGTCATTCTGGTGAGTGGTGGTGGTGATGGCAAGCTGGACAGAGAGGGTCGGGGTGAACAGTGTTTTATGTGTACAGAGGGGAGCTGATTGTTCAGCCAGAGGGGCAGTGTTTGGATTGTGCTGGTGAGCTAGTTGTTCAGCCAGAGGGGCAGTGTTTTGATTGTGCAGGTGAGCTAGTTGTTCAGCCAGAGGGGCAGTGTTTTGATTGTGCAGGTGAGCTGGTTGTTCAGCCAGAGGGGCAGTGTTTTGATTGTGCAGGTGAGCTAGTTGTTCAGCCAGAGGGGCAGTGTTTTGATTGTGCAGGTGAGCTGGTTGTTCAGCCAGAGGGGCAGTGTTTTGATTGTGCAGGTGAGCTTTGTTCAGCCAGAGGGGCAGTGTTTTGTGAGCTGGTTGTTCAGCCATTGTATTGTCAATGGCTGAACAACCAGTATTGTCATTGTTTAAGCACTGCATCACCTCTACACCTGCGCAATACTAACCACTTTGCCACGGCCGTAATGGCAGAGGGCAGGAAAAAATATCAAAAAAAGATTTTCAGATTTCTTTCGGAGGCATGTACTGATGTACAGATTTAGCTAAATTTAACAAAAATATATATATCAAATACATCGCTGAAAATAAACGTGGGTTGGGTTGCATCAATGATAACATTATTCTGGTTATAGTTTAAGAATATTAAGACATGAGTGATTTTGTAGAGGCATTAATGTGTTAAAATACAACAAATGCAGGCCCAACCCAGACACTAATGTCCTTTATGTATAAAAATATAGTTTAAATAGATAAAAAAGAAATGCTATTTGAGGCGAGTCTCTTTCCATTTATATTAAAGTGCTTATTTGAGTGTGTGTTTTTTATTTTAAAATAATTACTCTTTTCGAATAATATTAATATAGGCCTATGTTCCTTTCCAGTCGCAAGTATTTCCATTGCATAAAGGAACACTATTAGCCTGTTATGAAGATAGGTATTTAATATTTGACTAGAAAATAATGCTTTTTTCTGTAGCAAATATATTCAGGTTTGGTCTGTTAACGATGGCAACTGTGCAATTTAAAATACTGCTTATCACCATTGTATCTCATTTAATAAGATATCCAAAGCATAGGCTATAAGAACATAAGAACATAAGAAAGTTTACAAACGAGAGGAGGCCATTCAGCCCATCTTGCTGGTTTGGTTGTTAGTATCTTATTGATCCCAGAATCTCATCAAGCAGCTTCTTGAAGGATCCCAGGGTGTCGGCTTCAACAACATTACTGGGGAGTTGGTTCCAGACCCTCACAATTCTCTGTGTAAAAAAGTGCCTCCTATTTTCTGTTCTGAATGCCCCTTTATCCAATCTCCATTTGTGACCCCTGGTCCTTGTTTCTTTTTTCAGGTCAAAAAAGTCCCCAGGGTCGACACTGTCTATACCTTTTAGGATTTTGAATGCTTGAATCAGATCACCGCATAGTCTTCTTTGTTCAAGACTGAATAGATTCAATTCTTTTAGCCTGTCTGCATACGACATGCCTTTTAAACCCAGGATAATTCTGGTTGCTGTTCTTTGCACTCTTTCTAGAGCAGCAATATCCTTTTTGTAACGAGGTTGATCACAATATTCTAGGTGAGGTCTTACTAATGCATTGTAAAGTTTTAACATAACTTCCCTTGATTTAAATTCAACACTTTTCACAATATATCCGAGCATCTTGTTGGCCTTTTTTATAGCTTCCCCACATTGTCTAGATGAAGACATTTCTGAGTCAACATAAATTCCTAGGTCTTTTTCATAGATTCCTTCTTCAATTTCATTATCTCCCATATGATATTTATAATGCACATTTTTATTGCCTGCGTGCAGTACCTTACACTTTTCTCTATTAAATGTCATTTGCCATGCGTCTGCCCAGCTCTGAATGCTGTCTTGATCATTTTGAATGACCTTTGCTGCTGCAACAGGGTTTGCCACTCCTCCTATTTTTGTGTCGTCTGTAAATTAACAAGATTTGGAGACTTGGTGACCCCAAGATGCAACCAAGTTCTGTAATTCTCCAACTGTGGCCCTTGGATTTCCCTTTGCCTCCTGAACCATCTGCCTCACTGTGCGTGGAGGCAAGATGCACATTTAACAATAGGTAAACAATAGATAAACAAGCTTTAAACACTCCATTATGAAGTAAGATATTCAAAGCCTTGGAGCCTAAGCGTAATTCCTCCAACTCAGTCAGCCAAAACTACCCCCTCTTGCGAGACTTAACTTGACCCTACTTAAGCGACCGTGCTCTATTTCTACTAACTGAAATTATACAAAAAGTAACTAATTAGGGTAGAAATAGCAAGGAAGTATATTTCTATACTCCAAAATATGTAGCATCCCTGAGTGGTTTTGAGGTCTGTTTTGTGCTATAAATTATTATACAGTACAAGTTCTCAGACGCAGGAGAATGAATCCGGTTTACAGCTTTTATTTGTGTCCGTCAGTCCGAATATTTTTCAAACTCAACACAATGAATTAAACTTAGTATTGAGACTCACTAGTAGCAGAGTAATACAAAAATAATGCAAGTCTTAATGTGTGTGTGTGTGTGTGTGTGTGTGTGTGTAATTTTATATATATATATATATATATAATATATATATAGGGAGACATTTTCTTCAGTGAGGGGGGTCATGTGATAGAGAGAGAAAGGATCGATGCTGCAAATCTCCCTCCCGATTAGAAAGGGAAGGTATGCTGCCTCCTAGATATACCACCTCGGTGGTAGGTGGAAACCGGAAGGTGACCATATTAGGAGGGGCGCGTAGCTGTAAGTACTCATGACGATTCCATTGCAGTCAGCTGCGGGGCAGCCCTATATTGGAGAAATCATGGCGACGCGTTGGCTGCAGGGAGGAGTTTGCTGGGTACAAAGGGGAAGCAGCTATGTCAAAACCTCCCCTTGTGCTGAGAATGAAACACAAACGGCCGGAGACTGTATTGTTTTTATGATTTTGGATTACGTGTGTTTTGTGTTGCAGAGGAGGAGTGAGCCGCGGACCGGCAATTATAAAGAGCACGTCCCTGCACTGCACAGCACAGCACAGCACAGCACCGCACTGCACCACTCACGGCACCACGCTTCTCTGCAACACAAAACACACGTAATCCAAAATCATAAAAACAATACAGTCTCCGGCCGTTTGTGTTTCATTCTCAGCGCAAGGGGAGGTTTTGACATAGCTGCTTCCCCTTTGTACCCAGCAAACTCCACCCTGCAGCCAACGCGTCGCCATGATTTCTCCAATATAGGGCTGCCCCGCAGCTGACTGCAAAGGAATCGTCCTGAGTACTTGCAGCTACGCGCCCCTCCTAATATGGTCACCTTCCGGTTTCCACCTACCACCGAGGTGGTAGATCTAGGAGGCAGCATACCTTCCCCCTTACACAGCGCCCTTTCTAATCGGGAGGGAGATTTGCAGCATTGATCCTTTCTCTCTCTATCACAGGTCAATATGTTTGATTCAGAACCAACCACCATTTCTTTTTTTTGTTTGTTTTTAAATATGCCAGCAGAGTTTACTGACCTTTTTTGTTTTAAACAAAAAAATAAAACTGTAAAGCTGTAGATACAACCAAGGTGTCTCTACAATACTCACTGTCACTTTTGGGGAAATTATTGGGAAACGTGTCACAATGATGCTGGTGTATCACTGAGTAGAGGATATTCATTGTACCAAATCACATTAGAACAGGGGTTTTCAATCTTTTTAAGCTGCATATCCTTTTCCAAACAATGTAGTCCACTGAGATAGTCAGTCATAAAATGAAAACAGAAAAAAAAGGTCTGTACAATAACAGGATACAACAAAACACACAAGCCTTGGAGTGTGTGATGGATACAATTATAAAAGTTACAGTATTATAACAGAAATATATATTATATTTACTTTTGGCTAAAAACAGTCCCTCAAACAGGTTTCTAGTTGTCGGAAACATCATTTTATTGTAAATATTAATTAATTAAAATCAACAAAGCCTCCGTGCTAGCCTCATATCACTCAGAAATGACATAGGACTATTCCATGATAGCAAATGGCAATCATGTATTTTTATTGATAATAAAATTACAGAAAAGAAGGCAAAGAAAAGTTCACTACCCACGCATCTCTACAGCTAACCTCATTACCAAAACATATTATTGGCATTTTTAAATTCTTGGTGACTAAAACGTACAGTACTGATGCTAATTAAAAAACAATAATAAAACGCTTACCTAGTATGTGATGGATGTCCCTGCTTGTTACCACACAAATCTCTGATGATGGCAGGGGAATTGGAGAGAGCTTCAGCCGCAAGATATATATTAAAAACGCCAAAAATAACTGTATTTCGTCTTGATCGCCCTTTGCAATGTTCTAGTATTGAGCCAACAATCCTTATTTGAAAGCTAAAAACTCTTACTACGCTCACAGCAGACATAACGGCTTTTCAAACTAGACCGCATGGCAATACTTTGGTTTCTGACTGGCCATACATTCTGTATTTTGAAATGTAGTACTTAAGTTACAATAAACTTTAATCGGGTCATTGAAAAAAAAAAAAATCGATTTACAGGCACGAACGCACACAGGAAATAAAATGAGTTAAAGACTAGGCTTTTAGTTTTATTATTTTTTTTTTTTATCCCAGACAGACCAACTGTTTATATGACATTTAAACAACAGGGCTTATTTAAAACGCACATATTTAATATGTAAATTAGTCGTGTGCGCTGAACGCTCTGTCACAGCTTGTCAGTCTGGTGTTAGCGATTAAACGTTGATTACATGACAAAAGTTTGCAATAGGATTGGCAAGTGGTACTAAATAAAATGCGTTGTCTGCCATTTCAGAATTTTTCTCGCGTACCCCCAGGGGTACGTGTACCCCAGTTTGAAAACTGCTAGAAGAAACCACATTACTAACAGATACAGTTTAATTGTAGTAGTATTTAAATGTCATTGTCCTGACTGGTAAATTCTTACCTTTCAGCTTCCCCTTTTATTTTGACAATTTCCATATAAAAATTGCATTTTTTTGTTTACATTTTTTCATTCTTAGCCCCCAAGTAAATATTCTGGACAGTTTTCAAAACAATTGTTGCTTTGTTTTTACAACACACGTTGGTGTTGTTGATATGATAGACGCGTATATCTGCTTCAGGTACTGTATTTAATTTTTTTCAAGGTTAAACGATGGTCCGTGTTACACTAAAAATAAAATGTCAGATATGCAATATGTATTTCGTTGGTTTTGTGGATTTGCTATGTTTTTTTTAACTTATTTTAATACTGCACATAATGATATGGTTTTGAAAATGCTACTTACCAAAACCGCGACTGCACGTGAACTGTATTACATAATAATTTCCTTTATTCCGATTCCAGTGGTGTTTTCTCAGTGCAAGATATACAGTGCTGTATAAAATCACATACACTGTGTGTGTATATACAGTACTGTGCAAAAGTTTTAGGCAGGTGTGAAAAAATGCTGTAAAGTAAGAATGCTTTCAAAAATAGACATGTTAATAGATTATATTTATCAATTAACTAAATGCAAAGTGAGTGAACAGAAGAAAAATCTAAATCAAATCCATATTTGGTGTGACCACCCTTTGCCTTCAAAACAGCATCAATTCTTCTAGGTACACTTGCACAAAGTCAGGGATTTTGTAGGCATATAGTCAGGTGTATGATTAAACAATTATACCAAACAGGTGCTGCTGATCATCAATTCAATATGTAGGTTGAAACACAATCATTAACTGAAACAGAAACAGCTGTGTAGGAGGAATAAAACTGGGTGAGGAACAGCCAAACTCAGCTAACAAGGTGAGGTTGCTGAAGACAGTTTACTGTCAAAAGTCATACACCATGGCAAGACTGAGCACAGCAACAAGACACAAGGTAGTTATACTGCATCAGCAAGGTCTCTCCCAGGCAGAAATTTCAAGGCAGACAGGGGTTTCCAGATGTGCTGTCCAAGATCTTTTGAAGAAGCACAAAGAAACGGGCAAAGTTGAGGACCGTAGACGCAGTGGTCGGCCAAGGAAACTTACTGCAGCAGATGAAAGACACATCATGCTTACTTCCCTTCGCAATCGGAAGATGTCCAGCAGTGCCATCAGCTCAGAATTGGCAGAAAACAGTGGGACCCTGGTACACCCATCTACTGTCCGGAGAAGTCTGGTCAGAAGTGGCCTTCATGGAAGACTTGCGGCCAAAAAGCCATACCTCCGACGTGGAAATAGGGTCAAGCGACTCAACTATGCACGAAAACACAGGAACTAGGGTGCAGAAAAATGGCAGCAGGTGCTCTGGACTGATGAGTCAAAATTTGAAATATTTGGCTGTAGCAGAAGGCAGTTTGTTTGCCTAAGAGCTGGAGAGCGATACACGAATGAGTGTCTGCAGGCAACAGTGAAGCATGGTGGAGGTTCCTTGCAAGTTTGGGGCTGCATTTCTGCAAATGGAGTTGGGGATTTGGTCAGAATTAATGGTCTCCTCAATGCTGAGAAGTACAGGCAGATACTTATCCATCATGCAATACCATCAGGGAGGCATCTGATTGGCCCCAAATTTATTCTGCAGCATGACAACGACCCCAAACATACAGCGAAAGTCATTAAGAACTATCTTCAGCGTAAAGAAGAACAAGGAGTCCTGGAAGTGATGGTATGGCCCCACAGAGCCCTGATCTCAACATCATCGAGTCTGTCTGGGATTACATGAAGAGAGAGAAGCAACTGAGGCTGCCTAAATCCACAGAAGAACTGTGGTTAGTTCTCCAAGATGTTTGGGCCAACCTACCTGCCGAGTTCCTTCAAAAACTGTGTGCAAGTGTACCTAGAAGAATTGATGCTGTTTTGAAGGCAAGGGTGGTCACACCAAATATTGATTTGATGTAGATTTTTCTTCTGTTCACTCACTTTGCATTTTGTTAATTGATAAATATAAACTATTTTAACATGTCTATTTTTTGAAAAATTCTTACTTTACAGCATTGAAATAATTTTTTTCACACCTGCCTAAAACTATTTTGCACAGTACTGTGTGTGTGTGTAAAATTATTTATATATTATATATATATATATATATATATATATATATAAAAAAATTACAAATTTCACATATTTTATAACGTTACCGTAGGCAAATATTATTTTTTTTTTTTTTTTTTTTTTTAGTCAGTGATGAAGGATAGTGCGAATGGTAGAAAAAGAACCAATTTTCGTTGAACTCCAAGGAAATCTACAGCACACAGTATTTTTAAGCACAAATATAATAGCCTGCATTTCAAAAGTCACTGCAAGCTGATTACTTATTCTTCCAGGAGTAATGGTCAATGGGTCTAACAGGGACCCAAGGTTATATTTGGCTTCTATGAGTCCATGTTGTTATGGAAAGCCTGCTGTTGTCGTCAGGCATCAAAACTGTGAAACTGACTGTAACCAGGGAGGTTAACAGGCGCATTCATTGCTGGACTGGAGTGATTGCCCTAAAGGTTGTGCAACAAAATATGGCACGGGAGTTTAATTATGAAAAAGCAAGTGTAAACAAACAAGTCAAAAGATTAGCCTGTCGCCAGACATGTCATGCTAATACAACATGCATTAATTTATTTGCGTATTGGTATTGCGTCTGGTCTGGGAAGGGGACACACTGCATTTCAAAAGGTTGTTAAGAGAATTTCACAGGGATACAAGGGACATTTTTTATTTAACCAGGAGGGGGGCATTCTGCTGGACTGGAGAAATGGCACGGGAGTTTAATTATGAAAAGCAAGTGTAAACAAACAAGTCAAAAGATTACACTGCTTTATTAAATTTTCACGTCTGGTCTGGGAAGGGGGGGAACACATGATTTGGTATATATGGGAATAGCGCTGCCAGCTTTATTAAATTTTCACAACACATATTTGGATATATGGGAAATGCAGTATATTGATTTATATTATTATTATTATTATTATTATTATTATTATTATTATTAATACAGCTACTTGCCTGTGAGTTCCGATACTATTTGTCATGTTGTTGATATTACTTATTTTTAACTAATGTTAATTCTATAACCTTTATTTTAATTATGCTATCCTTTTTTTAATCTTTTTTTAAACTACTCTCTTTATAATCACCAAGATGAATTGTTGGATTGTTTTAACTAGACCAAAAAAATAATGTTTATAGCTACAGATGACATTTTGGTACAGGTATCGGATTTTGACAAGGTAGTAAAAGCTGATGCTTCCACATGTTTTGCTACCAGTAGCAAATCTTGACGTCACATATGTCAAATAGTAAGGTTTATTCTTATTTGAGAGTAGTGCTTTTATCATCCTTACTGTTTTAACCCTGACTGCTGCACAAGACCTGCACCTTCCTTTTCTAATTTGTTGATAAATGTAATGTTATAACCATATGCATTGCTTTTATTTTTACTCAGTCATTTTGCATAGGCCTACTTTTAATTTGGTACAGTAATTCATACAATGTATTTATTCTAGAACATATTATTTAAAAAATAAAAAAGGCTGTATAAAATAAACACAGGTAATGAGCTATATTTTATGTTCAAATATATGGGAAAACCATATTATTTTGTTCTAATACAATTGCTCAGTTTTTTTTTTTTTTCTCAGATAGGTATCAGAATTATTGGCACCCCTAAAGATTCTTATAAATACAATCAAACAAAATTAAATCTGCATTAACATTCTACTTCTTTAAGTTCATCTCAGTCTTAAGGAACTGTATTGTGGCCTTCCATGGCTTCCTGTCTCACTGGGGTATAAAAATATGGCAACACGCATATGAAATCCATTTGTCATCCATCACCATGGGGAAAGGCAAAGAACTCACAAATGAAAAGAGACAAATGATTGTTGACCTTCATAAATCTGGCAATGGGTACAAAACAATAGCTAAAAAACTAAATATACCACTTACCACTATTAGGGCAATAAGTAAGAAGTTCAAAACCACTGGAACAGTGGTAAACTTGCCTGGTAGAGGACGCAAGTGTATCTTGCCCCCACGCACAGTGAGGCAGATGGTTTGGGAGGCAAAGGGAAATCCAAGGGCCACAGTTGAAGAATTACAGAACTTGGTTGCATTTTGGGGTCACCAAGTCTCCAAATCTACAATTAGACGCCATGCCAATAGGCTATTTGGAAGGGTTGCCAGAAAAAAGCCTTTATTGAGAGCAACCAACAAACGTAAGCGCCTGGAGTTTGCTAAACGGCATTGGCACTTCGATTGGAACTGGGTGCTAAGGTCAGATGAGACGAAAATAGAGCTCTTCAGCCACGCACACCAGCGGTGGGTTTGGCGTCGAAAGAAGGATGCGTGTGCGGAAAAGAACCTCATACCTACTGTAAAATATGGTGGTGGATCTTTGTTATGGGGCTGTTTTGCTTCCACTGGTCCTGGGGCCCTTGTTAGGGTCAATGGCATCATGAACTTTACCCAGTACCAGGACATTTTAGCCAAAAACCTGGTTGCCTCTGCCAGGAGGCTGGAACTTGGCCGCAAGTGGATCTTCCAGCAAGGCAATGAAACCAAGCACACATCAAAATCCACAAAGAAATGGTTAATTGACCACAAAATCAACATTTTGCAATGGCCAGTCTCCGGACTTGAACCCCATTGAAAACCTGTGGTTTCAATTGAAGAGGGCAGTCCATAAGCGCAGACCGAAGGATATCAAGGATCTGGAAAGATTCTGTATGGAGGAATGGTCTAAGATCCCTCCCAATGTGTTCTCCAATCTCATTAAACATTATGGAAAAAGACTCAGTGTTGTTATCCTTGCAAGGGGAGGGTGCACAAAGTACTGAAAACAAGGGTGCCAATAATTGTGACACTTCATGCACTTCATTTTTTTTTTTAAATTAAATTTATAATTTGAGAAATGTGTAATTTTGGTTGATTTCCGTTGAATCATTAATAAAGTCAAATATATTTCACATGTTGGAAAATTACAATACAGCTCAGTACTGGTATTATTTATTTTACAGTCTTTTTTGCTCATCTTTATCAAGGGTGCCAATAATTTTGGAGGTGACTGTATATATGCCACACCAGTGAGGGAGGTGGGGGGTGGGGTGCGTGCGTAACCTAAGCCCCTCGAATAAATATAGCCAGACCATGCCACCTTATGTTTAGAGAAAATAAGGAATTCTGTTCTATTATAATTACCTTCTACTTTTATTGGTACACAGGTTCGAGTCATCAACGAAGGGTGATACAACAAGGAGCACAGAAGGTAAGTAGTATTCAATTGTTCTTTATTAAAACAGGTTATATTCAGAACTTGGCATTTATGATAATGTAGCATACCTCGTCGCTAGCGAGAAGAGTAAAATACAAGTATCTGCAGTTTAAATAATGTACATAACCAGTCCTTATTTAATGTTGCAATTGCCCGGCTGGATTTTCGGTAGGGGACGTGGTTCCAATCTCCTCCCACCCAAATTTCAAACTGCTCAATTATCCCTTTCCCAACAGGGGGCGCCAATCCACCACCGAGCCAACAGACTAATAACCCTGAGACTTCCCCAGTCGATTTGAGTGGAGAGAGAAGCGTCAATCTGTTACTAGACAGGACCTCCACAGGTTTCCTGATTAAAAAAATAAAAAATAAGCAAAGGATCAGTGCATATTTCTACAACATATTTCTAGCAACAAAATACAGTCCAACATCAATTTAGTTCTGGCTGTAATATAAGGCAGGGAACAGGGAAAAGACTCCGCTGATATCAACAGTTATAATACAATATAACAATAGCTCAATGAAAGGTGCGTCTCTAATGTACTTTAGGCATAATGCACCACAACAAGACAACAACACTTAGCTGGTTGATAGAAGTAGGGATTCAAGGAAATGCATGCACATGGATTAGGGAGTGGTTAACATGTAGAAAACAAAAAGTACTGATAGAGGAGAAACCTCAAAATGGAGCGAGGTAACCAGTGGTGTACCACAGGGATCAGTATTAGGTCCTCTGCTATTCCTAATCTACATTAATGTTTTAGATTCTGTTAAAACTTGTTAAATTTGCAGACGACACAAAAATAGGAGGAGTGGCAAACACTGTTGCAGCAGCAAAGGTAATTCAAAATGATTTAGACAGCATTCAGAACTGAGCAGTCACATGGCAAACAACATTTAATAGAGAAAAGTGTAAAGTACTGCATGCAGGCAATAAAAATGTGCATTATAAATATCATATGGGAGATACTGAAATTGAAGAAGGAATCTATGAAAAAGACCTAGGAGTTTGTTGACTCAGAAATGTCTTCATCTAGACAGTGTGGGGAAGCTATAAAAAAAGGGCAACAAGATGCTTGGATATATTGTGAGAAGTGTTGAATTTAAATCAAGGGGAGTAATGTTAAAACTTTACAATGCATTAGTGAGACCTCACCTAGAATATTGTGTTCAGTTCTGGTCACCTTGTTACAAAAAATATATGCTTTAGAAAGAGTGCAAAGAAGAGCAACCAGAATTATCCCAGGTTTAAAAGGCATGTCGTATGCAGACAGGCTAAAATAATTGAATCTATTCAGTCTTGAACAAAGACAACTACGCGGTGATCTGATTTAAGCATTCAAAATCCTAAAAGGTATTGACAATGCCGACCCAGGGGACTTTTTTGACCTGAAAAAAGAAACAAGGACCAGGGGTCACAAATGGAGATTAGATAAAAGTGCATTCAGAACAGAAAATAGGAGGCACTTTTTTTACACAGAGAATTGTGAGGGTATGGAACCAACTCCCCAGTAATGTTGTTGAAGCTGACACCCTGGGATCCTTCAAGAAGCTGCTTGATGAGATTCTGGGATCAATAAGCTACTAACAACCAAACAAGCAAGATGGGCTGAATGGCCTCCTGTCGTTTGTAAACTTTCTTATGTTCTTAAGTAACGCCCCACAACTTCCAGCGTCTCTCTGGGCAGCTCTCTCTCATAAAATGCTTGTGCTCTTTACTTCTCTCCGGTCAGCGCCGCTCAGCTGGTCGTCTTTGGCCCCTCACGTCCTGACTTCTCTTTAGTCTCGTTCCCAGTCCACCAATTGCCCCGTGCTTCTGCCTGCAACTCCCCAGATTCCTCACGTCCTGCTGCCTGCAACACCCCGATCTCCTTTTCTCCTGGTCTCGTATTGCTGCCTGCAACACCCCGATCTCCTTTTCTCCTGGTCTCGTATTGCTGCCTGCAACACCCGATCTGCTCTCTTTCTGGTCTCGTACCTGTTCTGTCCTTTTTCTTTTTGTTTCTTTCATTTTCCTTTGTTACGTCTCCCCGTCCCAACCTTTATAGTGCATAGCTGATTAATTATTGTGTACACCTGCGATGCAAACATAATCAGTAGTTCCAGGCGGTCCATCCAGTGGCTTTGCCATGGGAACAGCCAACAGCAGTGTGTGTACAAAACATAAAAACACATTGTTAATCAATACACACAATACATCAAAACGTGCTTAAATTAAATAAATCATTCCAACAACACATCGTGAGGGGAAAAAAGGAAATAATTAAATAAAACGTTCTAAAATCACAATATAATTTAGTAATTACACACACATTTGTCACACGTGACATATATATTTTTTTTACAACTTTTTTTCTTTTGCACAAATACAACTTTTGCACTGTTTTTTGGCAGTTGTTAATGGCAGTAATGATGTAATTCATGTTTCTACATTTAAAATGTAATTCTTTATAAAATGCACGACATTGTTTAATAGAAGCACATAGGAGCCATTGAATGAAAAAGATAACTAGGCTATATAATATATTCTTGCATACATTTAATGTATTTTCCTTAAATAAGTCGTAGTAAAGATAACAGATTAATCTATGAATAAAAGGCGTTGGCAGGACCATCTCACACATCTTTCATAGTGAAAAAAATAACTTGTCAGTATACCAAAAAGTAAGTTGTACATTTTATTTTCCATATTTTATTTGAAAATATAACAGAGCTGCTCTTTAATGTAAACAGTTTGTTTTTCTGTATGCAATCCAAGTGAGGGGTTGCATTCACGTGAAGCAGGCACATACTGTCGGTATTTGCAACCACAGAGCATATTTCTTATCTCCAGGAATTAGAAAGGTATAATTTATGGTGTGCCAGATACTTGGAATTTGTGACCCCTAGTGTGCACTACTGGTGAGCGAGCACACTTTGACGTGATTTGACCATGGGTTTTTTTTCCCCTTTTAAGAAAACATACTTACCGGTCGGTACATGTTAAGAAAAATAATTTTCAATTGTTTGTTACAAAATGCAGTATTAATATGAATTATATACAGTATCTGTTCATATATAAACGTTTAACATCTTTTGTTAATACTCAGTTAAAACAATGCATATGACATTTGGTATAAGAGTATCATAACTTTTGTACGGGGATACAATAAAAAATCAACTTCAGCGAGTGACAGCTAAACGGTTAAACTAAGGAGACTGTACTAAAACTAGCACAGCATTAACAATATGTAAGGTACGTGCATAAATATTTTTGTTTAGTTTTCAAGTTGCCTAAAATTACATTTCAAGAATCACAGTACAAGTAATAATACAATTAGGAGCAAGATAAAAATACAATGACTTTGGTTCTAGTAAGTACAAGTATGACAAAATACGATTCAGTAACGGAGCAGATAAGTGTCAGTGATAGTTACATCAGGATATAATTAAATACAAAATACTACAGATTAAATAACACTTGTGACAGATTACAGTACAGGATTAAATGCAGTAAAGTAGGGGACAGATAAGAGCAAGTAAAGCGCATTTAAGGAAGAGTGATAATTGTCCAGAGGAAAAAAGAGGAGTTCTACAGGATAGATGGATGCTGTTTGCAATTATTGTATTTTTAAATAAGTTATACATTATTGTTTCCGTGATTTTGTATTAGTTAAGTAAAATAATAAATGTAGCATAATGCATTTAACAGTAAAGGCATATTTTATGTAAGGACTGGGAATCACCAACCCTCTTACTTGTGTTAAACTGTATTGCAGTATACTGCAGTTTTGATAGACCAAGTCAGACTGAGAAATGTCCGGGTTTAGTCTGCGGAAAAGGTGGCAAGTGTACTACTTCCTAAATATGAAAATGTTACAATGTACTAAATGAACAGATTAAGATTACTATGAGTTTGCAAAATCAGATGAAAACATTCAATACAATCGGGATAGCAATCATGATTTACAAAATCTTGTTCATCTTGTTACTTGTTAAACTAATTTTACTGCTATACTACTTGCAAATGTTGTGAAATGGAAGTACAAACTTTGGCGTGAAAGCTATGGCTGCAATAGACGTTCAGGGCCGGCCTAAGGGGGCCCCGCGCACGTGACAAATTGTATGACGTCTTTGAGTCAGAACAGTCTCGCAAGTATTATGTTGGCCCCTCGCAAGTACGAGTCGGGCCATTATAAAAGGAAAATAAAAAATATACGTTACGTACTTCAACTCAAGCAGCAACAAAGAGCTCTGCTGCCGTTTCTAGACAAACCGCCAAATAAAAATCTGCTTTGGGAAGCAAATTAATCCAATTTCAGACTCTTCACAATAATCTTCTCCAAATTTTGCACTTTCTGACTGACAAAGTGGACGTCCTCATGTGAGTGTACTCGATCATAAGAAATTTAGGTAACACTTTATATTGCATGGCATAAATTAGAACATAAGAAAGTTTACAAACGAGAGGCCATTCGGACCATCTTGCTCGTTTTGGTTGTTAGTAGCTTATTCATCCCAGAATCTCATCAAGCAGCTTCTTGAAGGATCCCAGGGTGTCAGCTTCAACAACATTACTGGGGAGTTGGTTCCAGACCCTCACAATTCTCTGTGTTAAAAAGTCCCTCCTATTTTCTGTTCTGAATGCCCCTTTATCTAATCTCCATTTGTGAACCCTGGTCCTTGTTTCTTTTTTCAGGTCAAAAAAGTCCCCTGGGTCGACATTGTCTATACCTTATAGAATTTTGAATGCTTGAATCAGATCACCGCATAGTCTTCTTTGTTCAAGACTGAACAGATTCAGTTCTTTGAGCCTGTCTGCATATGACATGCCTTTTTAAACCCAGGATAATTCTGGTCGCTCTCTTTCTAGAGCAGCAATATCCAGAACTGAACACAATATTCTAGGTGAGGTCTTACTAATGCACTTTTAACATTACTTCCCTTGATTTAAATTCAACACTTTTCACAATATATCCAAGCATCTTGCTGGCCTTTTTTATATTATTATTATTATTATTATTTTCTTAAAAGACGCCCTTATCCAGGGTGACTTAAAATTATTACAAGATATCACATTATTTTTTCATACAATTACATTATTTTTACACATTTATTTTTACATACAATTACCCATTTATACAGTTGGGTTTTTTCTGGAGCAAAGTACCTTGCTCAAGGGTACAGAAGTGGTGTCCCCCACCTGGAATTGAACCCACAACCCTCCGGTCCAGAGCCCTAACAACTAGTCCACACTGCCTAGATGAAGACATTTCTGAGTCAACATAAACTCCTAGGTCTTTTTCATAGATTTTTCTTCAATTTCAGTATCTCCCATATGATATTTATAATGCACATTTTTATTGCCTAAGTGCAGTACCTTACACTCTTCTCTATTAAATGTCATTTGCCATGTGTCTGCCCAGTTCTGAATGCTGTCGATAATTTTGAATGACCTTTGCTACTGCAGCAGTGTTTGCCACTGCTCCTATTTTTGTGTTGTCTGCAAATTTAACAAGTTTGCTTACTGTTCCAGAATCTAAATCATTAAATGTAGATTAGGAATAGCAGAAGACCTAATACTAATCCCTGTGGTACACCACTGGTTACCTCGCTCCATTTTGAGGTTTCTCCTCTAATCAGTACTTTCTGTTTTCTACATGTTAACCACTCCCTAATCCATGTGCATGCACTTCCTTGAATCCCTACTGCGTTCAGTTTGAGAATTAATCTTTTATGCAGGACTTTGTTAAAAGCTTTCTGGAAATATAAGTAAACCATGTCATATGCTTTGCAATTTATCCATTGTCAATGTTGCATCCTCAAAAAAATCAAGCAGGTTAGTTAGACACGATCTCCTTTTCCTAAAACCATGCTGACAGTTTCCAAGGATACTGTTACCATATAAGTAATTTTCCATTTTGGATCTTATTATAGTTTCCATAAGTTTACATATAATAGAAGTCAGGCTTATTGGTCTGTAGGTACCTGGTTCGGTTTTGTCTCCCTTTTTGTGGATCAGTATTACGTTTACAATTTTCCAGTCTGTCGATACAACCCCTGTGTCAAGAGACTGTTGCATAATCTTGGTTAGCGGTTTGTAAATAACTTCTTTCATTTCTTTTGAGTACTTTGGGAGGATCTCATCCGGCCCAGGGGATTTGTTTATTTTAAGAGCTCCTAGTCCCTTTAACACTTCTGCCTCTGTTATGCTAAAGTTATTTAAAACTGAATAGGAACAGGTCAATTTAACATTAATTTAATATGCAATTGCATATCTATTTAAGATTAATTTATGCCACGCAATATAAGGCGTTACCAACATTTATTTTTAAAAATGCAACCTCGAAGGATTAGCTGTCTAATCAACAGCCTGTCCCTCTTTACATTCCACCAAGAAAACCAAGACACGGCCCAGGACAGTACAGCATCGTCTTTTAAAGTTTTATTGGAGACTATTCTTAAAGTGATTAGACTACTATAAATCGATAATGAAATCGAGATTGTGTGTATTAAAGTAAGACGGACCACCACACCAACGGTCTGAATAGGTATGTACAATAAATTAAATGTTTGGAAGACGTACACTCGTAAATGCAGAGTGGTATAAAATAAAGCTGCTTCTTGGCTAGAAGACGTCATGATATTTTGTTGGGCATGTTGTTTTAGTGTACTTTACACATCAAAAATTAAAGAGCACTCAAAACTGCAGCTGAAAGTGCAGTATCCAAATGTGAAATGTTACTCGTGGATTTGATAAGTAGATCAGTCAAATTTATAATTTTAGAGTTGTAGACCGTTTTTATTTAGTTGATATGAATGACACTTTCATTGAACATACATACTTTTGCACACAAGCTTAATGTGCATATCTAATATATATATATATATATATATATATATATATATATATATATATATATATATATAGCAACACAGTATAATCTAGTAGCAAATATAACCTAGCAGCATTATGTAGTTTAGCAACAAATATAATCTATATATGTGTGTGTGTGTGTGTGTGTAAGTAATAAGACATGACAGGGTGTTGGTTGTGCTAGAATAACTACACGCCCAGGAGCGTAGTAAGGCAACACCCTGGACTGTCTTATTGCACTTATAAAATGGGTTACTAGTTTTTAGAAATAGATAGACACATTGGTTTATTTTTTCCTAAATATATTACTACGCTAGGAAAAATAGTTTGAAATAAATGTAATAGTTACAATGAATTTAATAAACAAATTATTTAATAATAAATTAAATAAATTAAAACTAATTATCAGAATATTTTCAGTATTTGTCTCATGAAGTTGACTGTACAGGGAATGTAATTTTCTAAATTAAATTAGTTGTACAGATCGCAGTAGGTGGCACTGTTTGGTGAGTAGGGCAGTTTGTTTCTGCCTTTTGTTTGAGTTGACGACAGTGCTGCAGAGAGGATGTAACTCCAGGAATTCCTGTCTATGCGCAACAGCTTCTTAAACTACCTTATAAAATGGGTTGGGAGATATCTGCGTCCTGAGTACCGATGACTTAAGTTTAAGTCTGTTTGGGATACAGCAGGGTGATGTGTGACTTGTCTTTTTGTTGTGGCATGTAAGTTGTCATGACAGAAATGAAGACTCTGTTTGCTGTTTTAAAGTGGGTATCTGAAATTAGGTTTATAGATCGTCCCACTGTGGGAGAATTTAAAAAAAAGATTCAGGCCAGCTTGCAAGCTTGTGTAGCTGCTAACTGAACACTGTGTGACAGCTGATGTTATCACTTCAGCAAAGAAACTTCTTAACTGTGTTTTTCAGTCTCGCGTGCAGTTTTCCAGTCCATATTATTTTTTGTTTGTGCTGACCAATCATGAAAAACTGACCCAGCCCAAACAGTTACTTTTTTAGTATTCCACACTTCTTTATTGGCTTCAATTGTATTCTAATTTCAGCAGTACTGAGAGCGAGAGATATCTGTACTACTTATGGTTTATTTTTTCCTGACACTTTAAGCGAGGTGACCAGAACTGGACACAATATTCTTACTTCCCTTGAATTAAAATCAACACTTTTCACAATATATCTGAGCACCTTTTTTTTTTTTTTTTTTTTTTAAATTTAGTTGTTGCCAATTATTATTTTCTCCCAATTTGGAATGGTCAGCTCACCGCTACCACCCCTTCGCTGACTTTTGCCATTTGTATCTCTTAGACATTTAACCTCCTCTTTGAATGTTCTCTTGCTGTTATAACATTGGAAAAACATTTTGGAATTCGTTTTAGACAAACTTAGTAATGTTCATTTCTATCTCTCTCTTGGCCTTTCTAACTTCCTTTTTGACTTGTGTTTGCAGTTGCAAGTACTCTTTCTGTGTACTTTGTTTTTGGTCCCTTTTAAACGCTCTGTAAAGTGCCTTTTTTCGCTGATTTTTTTTTTTTTTTTAATTGATCTATTAAACCATTTTGTTTTAGATTTAGATTGGTCTACTTTCTGGCTCCCGAGTGGCGCATCCAGTAAAAGCACTCGCTAGAGTGCAGGATGTGCTCTATAGTCTGGACGTCGCGAGTTCGAGTCCAGGCTATTCCACAGCCGACTGTGGACGGGAGCTCCCAGGGGGCAGCGCTCAATTGGCCGAGCGTCGCCCGGGGGGAGGGTCAGGTCGACCAGGGTGTTCTCGGCTCACCGCGCACCAGCGACCCCTGTAGTCTGGCCGGGCGTGCGGGCTTGCCTGTAAGCTACCCAGAGCTGTTTTGTCCTCCGACATTGTAGCTCTGAGGCGGCTAGAAAATGAGTCTGCAGAGTGTAAAGAAGTGGGCGGCTGACGGCACACGCTTCGGAGGACAGCGTGTGTTCATCTTCGCCCCACCCGAGTCAGCGCAGGGGTGGTAGCGGTGAGCTGAGCCTAAAAATAATTGGGTATTTCAAATTGTTTGAGAAAATAATAAAAACTAATTGGCAACGACTAAATTATTAAAAAAAAAAAAAAAAAAAAGATTTGTCTACTTTTGGGATGTAATTGTTTTGCGCCTCTAGTACTAAATTTTTAAAAACAGCCATCCTTTTTCTGTGGATGTTTTTTCTATTTTACTCCAATCTACTTCTGTTAGTCTGTTTCATACCTTCATAGTTTGCTTCATAGTTGGCCTCTTCTGTCCTGCCTGTCTTTCCTATACAGTGTGCACCCACTATTATATTCGTCTCCATCACTCTGACAACCAAGTTACTTGTTAGTGCAGTAGCTTCAAGTTCTAACATTTTGTTTAACATTTTAGCATTAAGATAAATACATTCAATAGCTGTCTTACCTGAGTTGTTGCCCTTGTTTTGATGTGGTCTCCCTTCTGTTTTTTTTGTTTTCTCCCCACTTCCTTTCTAGTTTTAAATGCTTCTGGACCTCCTCAAGGATTCTTTCTCAGAGTAGATTTGGTTCCCTTTCTGTTTAAGTGCAGTCCGTCCCACCTATATAGATAGTTCTTGTCGTAGAATGTGCTCCAATGTTCAAGAAAGATGAAGCCTTCCTGTGTGCACCACGATTTTAGCCATGCATTTTGATTTTGTATTTCTAGCTGTCCATATGGTCCTTTGCAAGGTGCCGGCAGTATCCCAGTAAATACCACAGTTTTGGTCTTGTCTTTTAATTTCCTTCCTAGCTCTCTGAATTTGTTTTGCAGGGATCTTGGCCTGTCTCTTCCAATGTTGTTTGTACCAATGTGGACGACTACTACCGGGTTGTCTTCTGTTTGTTCTAGGAGCCTGTCCATGTTCTCAGTGATGTGTGTGTGACAGAGGGTCCTGGAAGGCAGCACACACCCTTGTAGTAAGGGGGTCCAAACTGCAAACTGAACTTGCTGTGTTTCTCAATATGGAGTCCCCAACAATCATGACCTCCCTTCTTTTTGCTGCCTGGCCAGCACTGTTTCTAGGGTCCTGGATGTTGTTCCTTTCATTTTGATCATCTACATTTTGAAGTGGCTCAAATGTGTTGGATGTTTTGATTTCTGGTGGTTGTGTTTGACAAAGTTTCTTTCTTTCCCTGCTTCTGCTGGTTTTTTTCTGATTGCCCACATCATGCAGGTGTTTACAGATGACTGGCTTGAAGACCATGGTGTGTTTTTTTTTTTTTTTTTTTTTTTTTTTTTTTTTTTTTTGAAGTTTAGTTTAGCTTGTGCAGCTGTCAGCCTGCTTTGAAACAGCTTCTAACTGTTCTGTACTTTTCCACGACTGTACTTCTCCCACGCTGTCACATCCACACGCTGTCGCTGGGAAAACTGGCTGGCTTTTGTTTGTTTCTGTGTTGTACTGCGGGCTCTGCCCCTCCCCCATGTCTCAGAACGGCGTAGAATTTGAATAAAGACACGCAGCTGTTAGACTTTAAGCTGCAGTGTTTTCTGATTTAAAGCAATTAAAGATGTAATTTGAAAGATGTAATTTCTCCTTACTGCTTCTAACTGCTCTGTACTTTTCCACGACTGTACTTCTCCCACGCTGTTGCATCCACACGCTGTCGCTGGAAAGACTGGCTGGCTTTTAATAGTTCAATTTTTGTTTCATCGGACCACAGAATCTTTTGCCACATCTTTTGAGAGTCTCCCACATGCCCTTTCGCAAATTCTAAGTGGGATTTTATATGGGCTTTTTCAGAAATGGCTTCCTCCTTGCCACTCCTCCATACAGGCCAGATTTGTGGAATACCTGAGCTATTGTTGACACATGGACAGTTTCTTCCATCTCAGCCATGGAACGCTGTAGGTCTTTCAGAGTTACTGCTCAGTTTGGGAGGATGGCCTGCTCTAAGCAGATTCTGGATGGTGCCGTATACCTTCCACTTCTTAATGATCAACTTGACTGTGCTCCAAGGGATATTCAGTGCCTTTTAAAATCTTTTTATACCCTTCTCCTGATCTGTGCCTTTCCACAACTTTATCCCAGAGTTGTTTTGAAAGCTCCTTGGTCTTCACGGTCGTATCTTTGCTTTGAATGCTCTACCCAACTGTGGGACCTTACAGAGACAGGTGTATTTAATCTGAAATCATGTAAACCACTTTTATTGCACACAGATGGACTCAATTGAACTTACTGTGTGAATTCTGAAGGCAATTGGTTGCACCTGAGCTTATTTAGGAGTGTCATAGCAAAGGGGGTGAATAATCTAATGAAGACTTTTTAGGTTTTTATTTTTAATTGATTTGTTTTTTCACCTCCCCCTTTTTTCAAGTGTTGAGTAGGTTGTGTAAATCAAAGGAAAAAAAATCCCATTTAAATGCATCAAGATTTCAGGTTGTAACACAACAAACTGTGAAAACGTCCAAGGGGGGTGAATACTTACTATAGGCACTGTGGTCTAATGGATTTATAAAATATTTTAAACAGATGTCAAACAAAATCACAGAAAATGTTAAAAATACAAATCAAAGAATCATAAGTTTTCAGTATAAAGCATGACACACTATCAAAATGAAAACCGTTACAAAAATAGTATCGGGTATGACCTCCCTGAGCATTAATACAATCCTGGCAGCGTTGAAGCATAGACCTCATCAGCCTCTGGATTGACTGCTGTGGGATGTTCTGCCACTCTTTCTGTGCAGCTGAAGCTAGCTGGAGAAGGTTGGCTGGTCACGGTTTCCCTACCAGTTGGGTTGAACAACGCAACAGTCCTGGGCCGGTGTGGTGACCCTCTGCCTTCCAGGACGTGGCCTGTCCCTCACAGAGCCAGTTTCCTGGTTTCTCTGGACTAGTCTGCTGATTGAGATGTTCTGCTTCAGCATTCTCCAGGCAACTTCTCTCACAGACAGGCCGCCTTCAGTCATGCCGATAGCAACCAGGCGATCTTCATTACTCAAGCGGGGCATGGTTGTATCTTTCACTGTTCTTGCGTAAATTCTTAATCAAACAGATTCTTAATCAAGTTGTTTTGGCAATTTTAACTCAATTCAAATAACAAACACTGAGCAACTGGCATTTTTTTTTTAAATCACATGACCCTTAGCTCAGTATTTTATCCAAATGAAAAATACTACTCAAACAATCAACAAACCTATCTGCTCACTATTTAAAATGTAAATAATATTATGTATGTGCCCAATGAGCTATTGATGTAAAACTTAGACTGCTGTGTTTTCATTGTTTGTGCATCAATAATATGTGTATGTGTATAAACAAAAAAAAGTGCACCACAATGCTTATTAGAGGTGCAAACCAATATAAGGCATTTTTTATACTGAAAAGAATAAAGTGTCTCAAAGATCCAAATGCTTTTATAGTTGTTGGCAAAGGCTTGTAGCTTGATAGTTGACCTTGTAGACGTCTTGGTTGCACACTCATCATATAACTTCTTTTTATAAGAACTTGACCACTACAAATTACTTATTAAAACTTATTTCATTTTATTGTTAAAAACAAAAGCAGCACACAAACACCACAACGCATTTCGACACCCTCATGTCTTAGTCAGGTGGATAGTGTTTGCTATTTAGAAACAACCCCCACTTATATGCATCATCTTTCTTCATTAAATGATTATTCAATTAGTAGATTTAATTGCACAAGCTTAGTTGTATACATAAATAGCACAAAACCCAGTAAACATCCAATACAATAAATAATCCCTCATTATGGTGATAATAATATAATAATAATAACCTTTATTTATATAGCGCAATTCATGTACAATACAATTCAAAGCGCTTTACATACAGAAAAAAAATACAATAATAAACAGTAAGAAAAGAGTACAGTTATTAAAAACAGAAGTAACAATAAAACTCAGAATAAAACATAAAAATGTTATGGAAAAGCTATATTAAAAAGGTATGTTTTTGATCAAGATTTGAAAATTGCAATTGAAGGTGAATCTCTGATAAAAGGGGGTAAGGCGTGCCAGAGTGTGGGGGCATTAAAAACAAAAAGCAGCCTCTCCCATCCTTTTACCATTCACCCTCGGAATACATAAAAGGCCAGCATTTGCAGATACCAGAGTGCGTTCAGGCTGATAAGGAATTGCAATATCATTTAGATATTGTGGAGATAGTCCATTCAGTACTTTAAAAACTAGTAATAGAATTTTAAAATCAATTCTGTAATGCACAGAAAGCCAATGCAATGATGCCAACACAGGCGTAATGTGAGCCCTTTTTTGTTCTAGTTAGCATTCTAGCAATGTAAAACATGATAAAAACATTTTGTATTATACGTGTTAGAGCAGCGGTGGGCAATTCCGGTCCTGGAGGTCCTGTGCTCTAAATTACTTAATTAGACTAAATTGGTCCAAATAAGTAATTTAGGGCAAAATTGGAACAAAAGCCAGGAGGGTCACCAGACCTCCAGGACCGGAACTGCCCACCCATGTGTTAGAGCATAATTACCATATATCGGATCAGTCAGCCAGTTATCAATTGGCGGTGGTGCTTTATACATTGACGAAACTAAAGAGTCTTTAATGTTCCTACCCAGTCTGAAACAAAACCTTGGTAAAGTGGATGAGATAGAATGAAGTTGAGGATCACATGTCAACTCATGCCAATGTTTTTTAATGGTATTTAACGGTATTAGATGTGTTACTGTATTCTGTGATAAATGTTATTCTGTCATGTTGGTTCTACATTTTTGGTTTTGTCTATCAAATCTTTGTTCAGTTGTTGTAGTTTTATTATACGCAGCTTGTATTACATTTTTATTGTACCCTCAAGTTAGAAAGCGAGCTTGCATATCTTTCACCTTCATTTCGTAGTCAGTTGTATTACTACAATTTCTCTTTAATCGCAGGAATTGATATCGCAGGAATTGATATTGATTAACAATATACATAAGGTATATTGTTAATCATACGTTTAGGATGGTCATTTTCTGCATGCAAGATCGTATTTCTATCGGTGGGTTTACGATAAATTGATGTGCTCAATGACCCATTACTGTTTTTCTTTTATAAAAAACTGTAAGTCCATTAAGCTATGTTCCATTGTAAATTTTAAATTTGGATATGTATTGTTAATCTTTAAATAACATCAAGTTTGTCTCAGACCCAGTACATACAAGTAGTATGTCATCTATATATCTTTTCCAAAATAGAATATCCTTTGAATGTGAATTGGAGGCAGTGCCATTTATAAATTGTTCTTCCCAATGGATAATGTATAAATTTGCATAGTTTGGGGCAAATGTTGAATCCATAGCTGCACCTTGAATTTGCAAAAAAATACTTATTCTTAAACAAAGAATAATTTAGATTGCAATAGAAATTCTGTTAATTCCAACAGAAAATGCATCAGAAGTATTTTGTCTTTTGAAGAAAAATGTCAGTGCCTCCAGGCCTCCTTCAAGTGGTACGTTTTGTATACAGACTTTCTACATCAAATGGAACCAAATAAGATTGTTCAGGGATATTATGTTGGGACAGCAATTTAATCACATCATGACTATCTGATAAATAAGATTGTAAATTTGATATATTTTATAAAATAATCAATGAATTGACTTAATGGTTCTGAAATAGAACCATTACCACTCCAACTGGTCTTCCAGGAGGGTTAGAAGGATTTTTATGAATTTTAGGTAGAATGTAAAATACAGGAGTTACTGGGTGGTCTAGTTTTAAAAAACCAAATTGACTATCAGTGATCAAATTGCTGTCCCTAGCTTTGCCAAAGATCTCATCTCTTTGTTCACTAAATTGAGATACAGGGTTTCCATTAAGCTGCACATAGAAATTAATGTTACCCAATTGTTTTAAAGCTTCTGTGACATAATCATTTACATTTTGAATCACAATTGAAACTCCTTTATCGGCACATTTAAAAGTTAGCCTTTAGGCGTAATTCGGGGGGGGGTGCCGTAGAGGGCACTCTCCCGCTTTGCTCCTTCCCTATCCTAAATCCCTTTTTTTAGCTAGTCTAACCTTCCCTCTGCAGCGTCCTGCCCCAGGAAGCGCCCGCCGACCTCTTCCGGGTGGAAGCTGATCCCGGCTCAGCCCCAGCACTACTTCCGCCTCCTTGTCTGTGGTTTTTTTTTTGTTGTTTTTGTTTTATAGCAAACGCGCATCTTCGCTAATATTTAAAACCTCGCTCCTTTCACTGCAGGTAATTTCTCTGCACAGCGCTGGCAAGATAGTATCAGCTATTTTCCTACATGCTCAGGTGATTCTTTTCATGATTCAGCTTTTCTATTTTTCTGCAGGCGCTCCAACATTAGTCTTTCCTGCTCCATCAAGTCTCCAGCCCAGCTACAGCGCCGTTCAAAGTGCAGTGCCATTACTCAACTTGGTCTAAGTTTTCATCAGAAAGACTGGTTCCAACGTCACTGCTGTACTGCAACTCTTTCCCACCGGCGCCTCACAGACCACGGTTACCACGGCAACGCCTCATCGAGTGACTACTGTAAGTTGCCATGGCGACCAGGCAACGTGAGCCTGTGCCTCAACTACTGCAATCTTCTGGCTCCTGCTGCTGCGCTTTTGCAACATGAGAGCGAGTTCAACTCGCCGAATTGTGACATCTAAATACTGCAGGCTCCTCTTCTAGACCTACGTTAACTTACTTATATCATCACTAACTGTTCTAATGCAAATGTTTTATACATAGACAAGGATTTTAATCGCAATAACCAAATATATGCTACTCTGCTTCACTGTAGCCAATAGTTTCAATTCCAATCACAACCTCTAGATGGCAGCATAACACTGCAAGCTCTACAAAGCTGATTTGCTATCGCTGCGAATCCCGCACACTCCAAACTTTCTATCAATTCCTGCAGTTCGTTGTCATTCCGAGGGATTCTCAATCCCCTCCCGCCTCAACCTTTTTTGCTACATACAGTGCCTATAGAAAGTCTACACCCCCTTGAACTTTTTTTCACATTTTGTTGTGTCAGTGCCTCAGTTTCATGCATTTAAATGAGGATTTTTTTCCCACTGATTTCTATTACACGAGAGTAGATGTTAAAACTTCATGCTGATTTGAACTCGGCACTCGCCAAGATAAGCACCAAGACGTAGCTTTACAGTAAACTAATGTGATCCATATGTGTCTCCATCCATTTACGTTTCCTTCCATATGATGATGTAGATATCCTTCTGTCTGGTGTTAATGGCTGAAGTGTAATGCTGGCTCCAGGGATCAGCTTATTTTGCCTCCCTGGCGCATCAGCACACTAAGCGGCTGCGATGCTGGCTCGGGATCAACCACAGTGCGGCCTCCCAGCGCATCAGCATGACAACCATCTGGATTGAGCTAAGTAGGGTACATCTCTGGGGTCTTCAAGTGGGCACCTTCCATCCTCAGTGTTTCGTCGACTAGCCCACGACACCTCAAGAGGGCTCGACGGTGATTCTGGCGTCCCAGCATCACCTCCCTCTGTCCCCCACTCAACTCAGCCCAGCTTACTTACCTGTACATCAGCGTTTCTTTCTTTCTATTGTGCTTGAGATCCAGCCAGTTGCTGCTCCTCTCTGCTGCTTCAGATAAGTTCTTCACTGTGCGACGCAACTCTTGGCCACTGAATCCAACGTCTCTGAGAAACCGGGTTGTAGAGTGTGCCACAAATCCTCGACAACCCACTTCCACTGGGTAAACCCGGACTCTCCATCCTCGCTGTTCCGCTTCAGTGGCTAGTTGAGCATACCGCAGTTTCTTCCCTCTCACGCCTCATCTACAGCATCCTCCCATGGCACTGTTAACTCTATCAGGTGAACAAGGCGTGCTGATCCAGACCACAAGACAATATCTGGTCGAAGGTTAGTGGTGGCAATCTCAGGTGGAAAAATAAGCCATTGACCAACATCTGCCAGCATTTTCCAGTCTCTAGCAGCTTCCAGTTGTCCTGGGCGAGGATTGGTTTTAACACCTTTTCTTGGTGGTTGCTCTCCTGGGCAGAGGAATGTTGTCTTTTGTGTGTAATGTTTTGATGGAACATGTGGCAACTTATTGGTCATGTTACGCTTGTCTTCCAATGCTAAGGCCAAACATCGCAGCACCTGGTCATGGCGCCAAGTAAACCGTCCTTGGCTAAGAGCCACCTTACATCCTGTCAAAATGTGCCTTAATGTTGCAGGTGATGAACACAAAGGACATGAGGGATCCTCTCCTACCCAGAGGTTTAGGTTCTGTGGTGATGGGAGAACATCATATGTTGACCTGATGAGGAAACTGATCCTGCTCTGTTCCATTGACCATAGGTCTTGCCAGCCAATCTTGCGTTGTTCCACACTCTCCCATCTCATCCATTCTCCCTGCTTGGCCTGGGAAATGGCCTCATCCTCTCATCCTGCTTTTGCACCTCGTTGACTACCAGCTTCCTCCTTTGAGCTGGGGCTGCCTTGTGCCATGTAGGAGGAGCTGAACTGAAACCAAGACCCCCTCTTCCATGCTGAACTTGCCCCATGATATCACCAATTCGAAGGGCAGCCTTTGCATCTTCCACAGCTTTCTTTGCCGCCCACTTTCTTCCAGTTTTCAACACAGGTGCTGCCTCCCTTACGCATTTGTCGCGTGACTCTACTAATGTCATTTCCAGTCTGACCTTGGCACACTTAAACTCCTCGGTTAGAGCGAAGACTGGTAGCTGCAGTATTCCTTTACCATAAAGTCCCACTCTGCTGAGGCAGCGTGGAACTCCCAACCATTTCCTGATGTATGAACTGATTAAAGCTTCCAGTTTCTCTACTGTTGTCAAAGAAACCTCGTACACAGTCAGTGGCCACAGCAAACTCGGCAGTAGACCAAACTGAAAGCACCAGAGTTTTAGTTTGCCTGGTAGAGCGCAGCTGTCATGCTCTTCAACCCTTCCACTGCTTGTTGTCTAACTTCTCCCACACGAACTGTGTCCTTTAGATCCCCGTCGTACCATCTTCCAAGACTCTTCACTGGCTTCTCAGACACTGTTGGTATTGCCTCACCATTAATGAAGAATGTTTTATCTACTACTTTGCCTTTAATTATAGAGATGCTCCTTGATTTAGTTGGCTTGAATTGCATTCGTGCCCATTCAATGTTATTGGTTAATTTGCCCAATAACCGATTAGTGCAGGCTACTGTTGTAGTCATGGTTGTCATGTCATCCATGTATGCTCGAATTGGTGGTAGTCGCATTCCAGAACCAAGCGCTCTCCTCCTACTACCCATTTTGATGCCCTAATGATTACTTCCATTGCCATGGTAAAAGCCAGTGGAGAAATGGTGCATTCTGCCATTATTCCAACCTCTAGGCATTGCCATGTAGTGCTGAATTCTGAAGCTGAAAAACTAAATTGCAAATCTCCAAAGTAGGCTTTCACTAAATTTGTTATTGTCATCGGTACACTGAAAAAATCAAATGCTGCCCAAAGAAATTCATGTGGCACTGAACCATATGCATTAGCCAAATCCAGGAATGTCACATGGAGCTCCTTCCTCTCCTTTTTAGCTGATTTGAATTTGTTGCCAGATCACATTGATGTGTTCTAAGCATCCTGGGAAACCTGGAATGCCCGCTTTTTGTATTGAAGTGTCAATGAAGCAGTTCTTTAATCGGTAAGTTGACAATCTCTGAGCAATAATGCTGAAGAAAATCTTGCCTTCTACGTTTAATAGGGAAATGGGACGAAACTGACTGATGCTTGTAGAATCTTTTTCTTTAGGTATAAAGACTCCACCTGCTCGGCGCCATGCTCTTGGTACAACCTGTTTTTCCCATGCCACTTTCATCAATTTCCACAGAATTCGTAGAACTCCTGAAGCACTCTTGTACACTCTGTACGGAACTCCATTAGGCCCTGGAGATGATGAAGCCCTTGCTTTTTTCACAGCTTGCTCTACTTCTTTCCACTTAGGTGCACAGTCCTCCATTTGGTATTCTGGTGGATTGATAGGGGGGATGTCTGACGGAATTGACATAGGCTCCTGCCTTTTTGAATCTGTATGTGTTTCCTCCAAATATCTCTCCAGCTCAACCTTAGATGCTTTTAGTGTGCCATTCTTCTCACTGGTGAATAACTTCTTTACCATTTTGAATGGGTCTTTATAAAAGTTAGCTCTCGCATGCTCCTTCTTTTTGTAGCGTTTCTGTAGGCGCTCAGCTCAGTGTTTTTTCCCCTTAACATACTCCACACTGTTAAGGGGAAAAAAAGTTTTTATTGAGAAAAAATGATATTAAAAATACAAAACTGAAAGCTCATAATTGGATGTCTCCACCCCCCTGAGTTAATACTTGGTGGAAGCACCTTTGGCAGCAGTTACAGCTGTGAGTCTGTTGGGATAGGTCTCTACCAACTTTGCACACATAGATTTGGCAATATTTGACCATTCTTCTTTACAAAAATGTTCAAGCTTTGTCAAGTTCCTTGGGGAGTGTTGATGGACAGCAGTCTTCAAGTCATGCCACAAATTTTCGATTGGATTTAGGTCAGGGCTCTGACTGGGCCATTCAAGGACATTTACCTTTTTGTTCCTTAGCCAATCCAGTGTAGCTTTGGCTGTGTGTTTTGGGTCGTTGTCATGCTGAAAGGTGAACTTCCGTCCCAGTTTCTTGCAGAGGACAGCAGGTTTTCCTCAAGGACTTTTCTGTACTTTGCTCCATTCATTTTCCCTTCTATCCTTCTATCCCCGGTCCCTGCCGATGAGAAACATCCCCATAATATGATGCTGCCACCACCATGCTTCACAGTAGGGATGGTGTTCTTTGGGTGATGCGCTGTGTTGGGTTTGCGCCAAACATAACGCTTTGCATTTAGGCCAAAAAGTTCCATTTTATTTTTGTCAGACCACAAAACTTTTTGCCACATGGCTACAGAATCTCCTGAGTGTTTTTTTGCATACATCAAATGGAATTCAAGGTGGGCTTTCTTGAGTAATGGCTTCCTTCTTGCCACCCTACCATACAGGCCAGATTTGTGGAGTGCTTGGGATATTGTTGTCACATGCACACTTTGACCAGTCTTGGCCATAAAAGTCTGTAGCTCTTGCAAAGTTGCCATTGGCCTCTTGGTAGCCTCTCTGATCAGTCTCCTTGCTCGGTCATCCAGCTTTGAGGGACGGCCTCATCAAGGACTTCTTAATAATCGTCTTGACCGTGCTCCAAGGGATATTCAAGCCCTTTGATATTTTTTAATACCCATCCCCTGATCTGTGCCTTTCAACAACTTTGTCCCGGAGTTCTTTTGAAAGCGCCTTGGTTCTCATGGTTGAGTTTTTGCTTTGAAATGCACTACCCAGCAGAGGCAACCTACAGGAACTGCTGAATTTATCCTGAAATCATGTGAATCATGTGACTATCCTACGATTATCAACATTTCAGTCAGAGCGTCCTCCTACCCTGCAATTGACAATACACTCTTAGACAACAGATGCAGAAGTGTTAAAGGGACTAGGAGCTCTTAAAATAAATCCCCTGGGCCAGATGAGATCCTCCCAATAGTACTCAAAGAAATGAAAGAAGTTATTTACAAACCGCTAACCAAGATCATGCAACAGTCTCTTGACACAGGGGTTGTACCGACAGACTGTAAAATAGCAAACATAATACCGATCCACAAAAAGGGAGACAAAACCGAACCAGGTAACTACAGACCAATAAGCCTGACTTCTATTATATGTAAACTTATGGAAACTATAATAAGATCCAAAATGGAAAATTACCTATATGGGAACAATATCCTGGGAGACAGTCAGCATGGTTTTAGGAAAGGGAGATCGTGTCTAACTAACCTACTTGACTTTTTTGAGGATGCAACATTGAAAATGGATAATTGCAAAGCATACAATATGGTTTATTTAGATTTCCAGAAAGCTTTTGACAAAGTCCTGCATAAAAGATTAATTCTCAAACTCTCAAAGGAAATGCATGCACATGGATTAGGGAGTGGTTAACAGGTAGAAAACAGAAAGTACTGATTAGAGGAGAAACCTCAAAATGGAGCGAGGTAACCAGTGGTGTACCACAGGGATCAGTATTAGGTCCTCTGCTATTCCTAATCTACATTAATGATTTAGATTCTGGTATAGTAAGCAAACTTGTTAAATTTGCAGACGACACAAAAATAGGAGGAGTGGCAAACACTGTTGCAGCAGCAAAGGTCATTCAAAATGATCTAGACAGCATTCAGAACTGGGCAGATACATGGCAAATGGAATTTAATAGAGAAAAGTGTAAAGTATTGCATGCAGGCAATAAAAATGTGCATTATAAATATCATATGGGAGATACTGAAATTGAAGAAGGGAACTATGAAAAAGACCTAGGAGTTTATGTTGACTCAGAAATGTCTTCATCTAGACAATGTGGGGAAGCTATAAAAAGGCCAACAAGATGCTCGGATATATTGTGAGAAGTGTTGAATTTAAATCAAGGGAAGTAATGTTAAAACTTTACAATGCATTAGTAAGACCTCACCTAGAATATTGTGTTCAGTTCTGGTCACCTCGTTACAAAAAGGATATGCTCTAGAAAGAGTGCAAGAAGCGCAACCAGAATTATCCCGGGTTTAAAAGGCATGTCGTATGCAGACAGGCTAAAAGAATTGAATCTATTCAGTCTTGAACAAAGAAGACTACTCGGCGATCTGATTCAAACATTCAAAATTCTAAAAGGTATAGACAATGTCGACCCAGGGGACGACTTTGACCTGAAAAAAGAAACAAGGACCAGGTGTCACAAATGGAAATTAGATAAAGGGGCATTCAGAACAGAAAATAGGAGGCACTTTTTTTTACACAGAGAATTGTGAAGGTCTGGAACCAACGCCCCAGTAATGTTGTTGAAGCTGACACCGAGCAAGATGGGCTGAATGGTCTCCTCTCGTTTGTAAACTTTCTTATGTTCTTATGTTCTAGACTGCTCCTGATCAAATCAATAGGTTTTGCAGCAGCCTCCGAGCAATGCATTCTCATCTTTTCAGGTTCTGCAGCGGCCTCAGATCTATGCATTCTTCATCTAAAAACGCCTTAACTCTCAAATACCAATTTCCACTGCATTCAGCTGCTCTCTGCTCTCTACAGCAGGCCACTGCACACTACTGACAGCATTCCATCGTTTACTCCCTCGGATCTCTGCCCGTTCAGCAGATCTTGCCTCTACTGTTAATATCACCTCATTACAGCAAATCTCGGCTCCCTCTTCAGATCTGCTCACTATTGCAGCATGCAAAAGTTGCTTTAGTTTACTGTTTAAATCTGCAACTGCTCTCCTCCAGAGCTTCCAACGCTCCAGCTTTCCTCCAATACCTGGATCATATATATATACAGCGCTCTTGACTTCCTCAGCAATTTAGTCATATGTCCGCTCATCCTATTGGATAATACAAGCTTTAATACATGGTACCAGACTGGAAATCTGTCTTCATTTATGAATTAAGGAGTTCCACTATTAGGAGAATGACTGGAATTGTGAAACCCAAATCTCTGATTTGAGTTCACCTTTTCCATTCCAAACAGACATGATGGTAGCAAACCGCTGATCGATCCCGTATTAACTAACACAGGATGGTCGGCATCTCATCTCTCTGCCTTCGTTTCCAGAAACAACTCAGCAGTCGATTTCATATATTTGTTCAGCTCCAGCTGCCACCTCAGCCCTCATCAAACTCTGCAACACCAACATCTGCCGTTCAACTAAATACAACACTCTCCAACCTTCTGCAATCTGCTCATCACTACATGGCCACACCCTTAGCCCCAGTGACCAAATCTTCATTTACCACTGGATGGAAAATATTTACAACTTTCTGCACTCAAAACAAAATACATCCCATTCCGATTTAATGAGCAACGGATTCTAGCCTCTGTCGCCCATGCAAGGGATTCTCTTCACTTAGCCCCCACTACCATTAAAGCCTACATCTTCAGAATTCAGTATTTCTGCCGCCTCATCACTGTCCCTTCTCCAACACTCCTATCCATCCCATCAGTTTGCTTGAGACTCAGAGAGATCATCAAGAGCCCCCCCCCCCGCTGCTCCCTCCTGGCTCCCTATATCAATAGACGTCCTTCACTCTTTAATCCCTACCCTCAGAAAAGGCTGCTCTGTCCATTCAATTACCTGTCCATGGAAGTACTATGTCTAACTGCTCTTGTGAAGCACTTCCTCTGCAGGACTCCTGAAGGAACATAGTTCACACTGTGAACTTACCGTGACAGCACCAGTTGATTTACCGGTAGGACATCAAGGGGAATACAATGGATAGACTTGGCGCGTTATGCCATATCAACCATGAGGTCTTGTGAACCATTCCGTGCACCCAGATACTGGACTTTGGCCAGCTGTAGTAATTTTACTACAGAATACTACACCTTGCAGTAAAAAAAAAAAAAAAAGTTAACTATGCCCAGTGTTAAACATGGTGGAGGTTGTGTGATGGTCCACAAGTTTCACAGCCTGGTCCCAGAAGCAGATCCCAGAACCCGCGGCAAGTTCCTCCTTTCAATCAACTGGTGTTCCACTAAACTCCACACTGTCTTCCACACTGTCTGGCTTCCTCCAGTCGGCCCGCAGCTTCAGGGAGAATGCCTTCGCCCCTTCCACTCGCTCTTCTTATTCTACCGCCTGGTCTTCCTTTGCCACATTCTGTGCCCAGAATCTGATCTCTCTCACCACCTATAACCTTCAGCACCTTCTCGCCTTTATCATACCTCAGGCTATCCCTTAACCTGGCCCCTTCCTCCATCAGGAATTACATCTCAGGTATCCAGCACCAGTTCCGCCTCCAGTCTCCTCCCCCCCCCGCTCCTTTCAATCCCGGAGGTCCGTCTGAGAGTCTCACATCCACCTCTCCATCAAGACAACAAATCTCATCGGATATCCTCCTTCGTCTCATCTCCTCCCTTTGTCGTGGCTGCTTCACCCTTTTCGATGGCATCGTCATGGAAGCTCCATGCCTAGTTGCTTTCTTCGGGTTTTCAGTCCCATCAATCTCCAGTTTCCCAGCCATCAGTAACAGACAGTTACATCAAGAGATCCACCTAACGCTCAGAGGCATGGAGAGAAGCCTGCCCCACTTCTCTCCATCAAGACAACCAATCTCAACAGACCTTCTCCTTTGTCTCATCACCACTCTCCGGCAAGGATGCTTCAACACATTCAACGACATCATCATGGAAACCCTGTGTTTTGGTCCCTTTTAAACGCTCTGTAAAGTGCCTTTTTTCGCTGAATATTGTTTTAATTGATCTATTAAACCATTTTGGCCATTTTGTTTTGGATTTAGATTTGTCTACTTTTGGGATGTAATTGTTTTGCGCCTCTAGTACTACATTTTTAAAAAACAGCCATCCTTTTTTCACTGGATGTTTTCTCTATTTTACTCCAATCTACTTCTATTAGTCTCTGTTTCATACCTTCATAGTTTGCTTTTCTAAAATTGTAAGCCTTAGCTTTAGTCATTACTTTTGGGGTTTTAAAAAATACTTAAAATTAGACCATGTTGTGGTCTGAGTTTGCCAATGGCTCTCTGACCTCTGTTTTAGTTATTCTGTCTTCATTATTTGAAAAGACTAAATCAAGGCATGCCTCCCCTCTAGTCGGTGCCTTGACAAATTGCGTTTGAAGTAGTCATTTGTCATTTCCACCATTTCAATTTCGTCCGTCATTTTATATGGGGGAAGTTGAAATCCCCCATTTAGTATGGCTTCTCCTTTTCTACACGCATTTCTAATGTCATTGTATAACAGATTATTTTGCTCGGCGTTTGAATTTGGCGGTCTAAAGCATTCTTCTATTATTATGCCCTTTGAATTTTTGTCCATTATTCTGACCCATATTGATTCTGCATTGTTTTCTTTGTCCTGATTTAACACCTGGGCTTCAAGACTATTTCTTATGGATAGTGCTATCCCTCCGCCTCTTCTGTCCTGCCTGTCTTTCCTATGCAGTGTGTACCCACTAATATTATATTTGTCTCCATCACTCTCAGACAACCAAGTTTCTGTAACACCTATCACATCGTAGTTACTTGTTAGTGCAGTAGCTTCAAGTTATAACATTTTGTTTCTCAGTCTTATAGCATTTAGATAAATACATTTAATTGCTGTCTTACCTGAGTTGTTGCCCTTGTTTTGATGTGGTCTCCCTTCTGTTCTTTTGTTGTCTCCTCCCTTCCAATGGGCTGGATAACACTGTGAAATCCAGATTCTAACAGGTATGTTTATTTTGTACGTCCTCATTTTGATGGCATAAAAAACTCTGCAGGTTTTTTCTTCTAGTGCATTCACTGCTAGGTTAAAGGCTCCCTGCCGCACTAATAGTCAGGCCTTGGTAATTTATAATGTGTGTTGTGTTTCTGGGGTGGTGTTGCCTAGAGTAACGTGGAATCTGCTTCCGTGACCTCTGGTCTTGTCCAGGTTGACTGTCAGGGCCGAGTTCTGACAGTATTGCTCTAGCAGTGAGGCTCTGCTGTAGCCCCTGCTCTGTGGGGGACAGCAGGACCATATCACACTCCATGCCCCTGTTTGAAGAATTCTGTTCTTTTGTTGCCAATTTTTATTCCGCATTTGTTTTCTGAATGCGTCGACTTTATTATGCCGTAACTTTTACCCCCTACACCACCACTTTGGAGAATTGAATAAAGTAGACCTTCATGCTAAATGGAATCCAATGCTTTTTTAAGTCAATAAAAATGCTAATATTTTCCCTTTTGTTTTTTTTGGTGGGCGTGTTTGTTTATTAGGGTGTGTAGCATGTAAATATGATCAGAAGTACGCTGTTTTGGAAGGAAGACAATTTCGCTCTTACTCAAGACCTTGTGTTCGTTAAGGAAATAAATGTTGCTCTGCTGTAATCCTTTTGTATGTCTTTGTAAAGCTTTTCAAACTATTTTTTCCAAATAGTTCAATTTCAATTTTGTGTTTTTTTTGGTTGAGTTCATATTGTTTCCACATTTCCCAGAACTGATTTTGGTTAATAGATTCGTCAATGTCTGAGGGTTTTGTTAATGGTGGTTTTCTTTTTTCTGTTTTAAGGTTTTTGTACTGTATTTCTTTAGGGTCTCTAGAATTCTTCACTGTAGGTCTTAATACCTGAGGCGTATATCTAGGTTATGTAGTTGATGATGTTTTTGATTTGATACTTGTTGTTTCCTTATTTTTACATTCATCATCAAACCATTTTTCTTTGGCTTTGTGCTTCTTTGTTTGTTTATTTTTTTGAGATTTGTCTTCATTGCTGTTTCTTTCTAATATTTGTTTAACTGAAAGATTTACCGTGTCATTTGGAAGGTGTCAATAAGGTTAGTGATTTCATTAGAGCCAGCTGCTTTATTGAATTCCTCTGTGCTGTTTGGAGCTCATTTGTAAATATGGTTCAGATTGTACAGTACATGTATTAGTGTGTTACTGGGCTATCCTGTTCTTTTTTAGGAACACAGTAAGTTGACTGTGGTCTGACATAGGTGTTTGTGGCCTGACAGTGAATGCATTAATAAAGGAGGGGTCCAGGTCAGTGATGGTGTAATCAACTATGCTAGTCCCAAGAGCTGAGCAGTATGTGAATCTACCTAAAGAGCCCCCTCTGATCCTGCCATTAATGATGTACAGACCAAGGCTTGGCAGAGATGCACTAACTGCCTCCCATTTTTGTTCACATACAATCGGGGTTGTTTCTGTATATTGAGGTAGGTGCGAGGTACAGAGGGGTTTGTCCAAATACATGGCTGTTACCTTGTGTGCTTCTACAATCAGACGCTGTTCCTCTTCTGGCTTTGAAATCCCCATAGAGCAGCACATTTCCCTTGGCCTGGAAATAGCTGATCTCTATGTGGAGGGTATGAAAATATTCCTCATTGTAGTATGGGATTCAGAGGGAGGGGTGTAGGCTGCACACAGGTAAATGTCAGCTTCAACTTGGACAGCATTTTTGTTTATTTTGAGCCATGTGTGTGTCTGTCCTTGTTTAATTGTGATGATGGATTGGGCACGCTCCCCTCTGTGCCACACTAGTATTCCCCTGAGTGTGTGACTCTGCTGTGTTTCAGGGAGGGCACTATGATCTCCTTGTAGCCTGAGGGACAGTGAGTGGGCACATCTGCACGGCACCACGTCTCTAACAGGATAATAATATCAATATTATTTACATTGAGAATAAACTCAGGGTCTGTGCACTTCAGCCCAAAGACCGAGGTGTACAGACCTTGTGTGTTCCAGCAGCTGATTGAAAGAGATCTCCTTTTTTCCTTTTAAATTTCTATTTATAAAACAAAATGCAAATTACAACATTAAGGAAATATGTAGATGTGTCTCTGCAGTTATACTGTGTCTCATACATACATACATACATACATACATACATACATACATACATACATACATACATACATACATACATACATACGGCTGTGTGGTCCAGTGGTTAAAGAAAAGGGGCTTGTAACGAGGAGGTCCCCGGTTCAAATCCCACCTCAGCCACTGACTCATTGTGTGACCCTGAGCAAGTCACTTAACCTCCTTGTGCTCCGTCTTTCGGGTCAGATTTTGTGTAAGTGACTCTGCAGCTGATGCATAGTTAACACACCCTAGTCTCTGCAAGTCGCCTTGGATAAAGGCGTCTGCTAAATAAAGAAATAATAATAATATATTGAGAGGAACGGTAGTTCCTCGTACAAGTTAGAAAAACGTGGCGGAACTGCCGAGACTCTCTATACAGCACCAAGAGTTTTGCTGTTTTGACCATGTTGCAGCGGCAAAACTAAATAACTTAGAAGTAACATTCCACTTTAAACAAAATTGTAAGCTTTCTTAGATTGAATGTGAAAAAAAAAACGTAAGTACCTCTTATACACACTGAGATATAAGTCGTCAAACTAAGGTAAAATTGTCATTCTCCTTTGTTCATAATCATCTTCCGTTGTTACTCGCATGTTGGTCTACATCAAAATAAACCGGGGAACGCAAGCACTTTGATATCCATAACAGTTACACTAAGCTATTTATTTATGTTTTGAAACAGAACATATCGCGCGCCCCCAAAAAAAAAAGAAATATCCTGAGGTTCGAACTTACAACCCGCTGCGCCTCTGGGTAGTTGTTGACATATGTTTAATTTTTAAACTTACATAAATTAATAAATGGCAAGCCAGGAAAATACATGTCACTAATTGATTTGGTTGATGTTTTTATCCAGTGCAATTGATATTTGTATAGGCCTACCCATATATATATATATATATATATATATATATATATATATATATATATATATATATATATATATATATATATATATATATATATATATATATATATATATATAAATAATAGTATACCGATAGCCTTGTATCCATGACGCTCGTGAGCCATAACTTAGTGTTTACATTTGGCAATATATAATGGTTAAGGAACGTCACTATATATTAGAGGGTCATAGGTTCAATCCCTGGTGGGGGACACACTGCACTTTTACATATTGCTCCAGAAAAAATATTGATTCCACTTTAAACATAAAGATTTAAGCTTTCTTAGACCGAATGTGAAAAAAAAAACGTAAATACCTCTTATACACATTGAGATATATTAAGATATAAGTCATCAAACTTAGGTAAAATTTGTCATTCTTCTTTATCATCGTCATCATCACCGTTCTTTATTTGATGTATGTGTGACGAGCCAGCCGGCTCAGTCACGCATTGAATGAAACATTGGCAACCTCAATTGGACTGAGCATTACGACCAATGACGCCGTACTTGTTGTTATTGAATAATTAGAAACAAACTAGATAAAAGCAATTTACAGGCTGGACGACGAGAGCTGTTTTGGTTATTTTGAGTCTTGTTTGGTGGTGGTTGTTGCTGCTGCTGAGGGGTCGCTGACGGGGTTCGGGGCTGCCTGTGGAATTTAACCGAACTGAAACGTAACAACGAACTGAATCGAACTGCGCGCTGTGTGAGACTCTGGGGGGACTTGTCATTGGAGGGAAGTTTTCTTTCTGTATTTTATTTATTATTTTATTGTATTTGCTTGTGTTTGTCTTTTTGCTGGGTTACGTGCAATAACATACGGATAACTCTGGACATTCGAATCTGTTACCTACCTCGTAGTGCATGTATTGTTGTTTTTAAACAAATAACCGGTTTTGTAAATACTGCTGAAACGCCCGGAATAGTCTATGAACTACTGATAATTGGGCTTGCTTAAATACAACTTTTACTGCTGCTAATATGTACTGAATGGTTTTATGAATTACTGATACAATAACCTGGGTTTAAACCGTAATGTTAACTGGTTGTTAATACGCACTGAATGGTTTATGAGTTATTAATATAATGGAATCTAGTTTTAACGTAATATTGATTTGCTGCTAATCTACACCGGCTGGGTATGACATGTTGATTATAATATAACCTGGTTTCTAAACGTAATATTAATTGTTACTGAATAGTTTATGAATTACTGATTGTATTGGTAACCTGATTACTAAAACCTGGATACTTCTAAAAACGCTAATCTCCGCTAGGTGATACTCAGCAATTGTGCCTAGTGATTTGAGTTGCCATTGTCTTGCTAATTATCCATACAGCAATTAATCTAACCTGTTTGTTATAATTGAAATGTGGGTGTGATCGTTTTGCACTGAAGTTGTTGTTTCTTGATTGTGTGGTTTTTCTCTTAGGATTTGAAATTTTTTATATTGGTTTGTGTACCAACACTTGTTTTATATTGAAGTTTTGGTTTATTGCTGTATAGTAATTTAACGGAAGGTCTAACTGCTATATATATATATATATATATATATATATATATATATATATATATAGTAATTTGACTTGTTCTATGAACTGATTGGATCAAACATTTTTGTTGGTTGCTGTAACTGTTTTTCTACCATTGTCCACTGTGCCAGTACTAAATTGTATACCCAGATCATTTTTATACTCCTTTTTAAAAGTAAAGATATCCTTTTTGGTTATAGCTGTTTCCTGGTGCTTCGCTGTTTTCCCTAGCTACCATAATTATGTAACATTCTACATCTGGGGTTAATTTATCCGGACCGTCCCTAACCAAAGGTGGTGGCAGCTACACGCCACTCTTGTTTCAATCCAGTTAAAGCACAACCTAGCCAGGTCAGGTTTCGTTTCAGTATGTAGTGATCGATCTAGGGAAAACAATAACTAAAGAACGGGATATGTACCAGTCGTGGCATTTCACATGTTGGTCAACCTCCTAAATAAACCAGAGAAATCAAGCATTTTGACACACATACCAGTTATATTACGGAATTTATTTGTTTTAAAACAGCACATCTCGCGGAAAAAAAACCCTGCAGGGTTTGAAGCTGCGGCATGAGAATTCTACGCTGGTAGACACGCTTTAGCCCGCTGCCCCGCGGGTCAGCTGTTAAATTCCCCCAGTTCTGATGCTTGCATCCGTGCTTGACGAGTTTGCACCGAGCAGGATCTGCTCCAGTTGTCCTTACAACGGTACCACCAAATGTTCCCGTCAGGACACTGCACTCTGATTGGTTGTCATATTGTTAATAAAACCATGAATAATCCTCTCCCAACACCGAAACCCTAAACCTAAGGTCAGTATCTTAAACTGCAGCCATTACACATCTAAAGTAGTTCATGTTTGGCAGCGAATAAGCGTTTTTGTTATTTTATAAATAAATAAATAACCAGAGGTGCTGACTTCCTCAGTTCTCCTGACAGGAACATTTCGTGGTACCTTTTGTAGGCGCTGCTCTGTTCGACTGAATTTCCAGCTTCCGGTTTTCAAATCAGCAGTTATCCGGTTACAGTGACAAAAACGGCCTGACTCGGTTTCACATGTTGGTCTACATCAAAATAAACCAGGCAACGTAAGCACTTTGATATCCATACCAGTTACATTAAGCTATTTATTTGTTTTGAAACTGCACATATTATGGAGGATATTCCCTGCCAAAATTACAAAGAAATAATTGAATAAATAAATATCAAAATACATTTTTCGATATTAATTTTGATATTTATTTATTCATGTATTTCACAGTTTCCACTTTGCTTTTTACATTTTGTGATGCTCGCTATTTCTTTTTCAATGTGGTCTCCATATTTCTTTTTCAATGTGCCCCAACTGCTTCTGTCAATCACAGCCAGTGGGCGGTATCAATGACTCCATTGGCTGATGATTAACCATTGGCTTTGATGCTGCCCATTGGCTAACCCAATAGTTGATTGTTTGTTTTTATAGTGAAATTCGAACAAGTTTGACTAAAACTAGTTTATCGAACAGCTAAGTTAACTTACTCCTGTGCTGTGTCGTACATGTTAATTATAGTGTCTCACTACTTGATTTGAAATAATTGACAGCAAAACTGAATGACACTTGTGAATCAAATCTCGGAACTATGACATATTTAAGTGTCATCGTTATTATAATGTTAGGCCCGTGTTAGTAGGGCAAGGGGGCATTTGTGTGTGTATATTGTGTTTTGGTAATTTTACGATGGGCTATATAAATAAAGCATTCTTACCGGACCCCATCTCCCAGTTTAAGTTACGAAAGTGAAATTGGGAGTGCTAACGAGTAGCAAAACAAGGACAAATGTTGGATATTTCAGTCAACTCAATAAAACATAAAATATCTGTAACTCGCAGCAGTGGTATAACTTTGAGAAACCTTGTCAGATTGACATCAATTGTGTTGCATGGCATTGCTGGAGGAGGGGTTGGAACCGTATCTATGGGTGAAACAATCTCTGCCAGCCAATGGAGTCGTTGATACCACCCACTGGCTGTGATTGACAGAAGCAGTTGTGGCACATCGAAAAAGAAATGGCGAGTGTCACATCAAAATGTAGAAAGCAAAGTGGAAATAGTGAAATACATGAATAAATATTGAAATAAATAAACAGACCTTTATTTATTCATTTATTTCTAATTTTGGCAGGGAATATTCTCCATAACATGAAACTAGGAACGAGTTCTAGGCTGTGATACAGACACGGTTTAAACCACTGCGCCACTGGGTAACTGTTCAAATATGTTTAATTTTTAAACTTACATAAATTAATAAATGGCAAGCCAGGAAAATACATGTCAATTGATTTGGCTGATGGTTTTATCCAGAACAATTTGATATCTGTATAGGCCTACCCATATAAAAGTTGGGGGGATTTTTAAATTATATATATATATATATATATATATATATATATATATATAATATATTTTAAATTATATATATATATATATATATATATATATATATATGTGTGTTTACAAGAAAGAAAATATCAGCCTATACCTGTAGCCTACTAGTCATGCAATATGACACTAGTGAGCCATGACTTTGTGCCTGCATTTGGCAATATGGCAGTGGTGTAATGGTTAGGGCACTTCCCTATGTACTGGAGGGTCATAGGTTCAATACCAGGTGGGGGACACGCTGCTCTTTTTACCCATTGCTCCAGAAATAAACATTGGTAATGGTATGTTTTTAAAAAAAAAAAAAAAAAAAAAAAAAAAAACCCTGTTAACGCGTATAAACATTAAGTGTTACAATTCACAGGTCTAAGAGTATATAAAATAAACCACAATGTGTTTTAATACCTGAACACATTTAGAATCATAAATTCAGTGACATGTTTGAAAAGGGTGACAAATAGCCTACGTGTTTAAACACCTGGTTTATAGGCTATGTCTTAGTGATAATAATATATTTCAATTCATCATATAGCCCCAAAGGAATCGGTATAGCATTTGGCTCTGAGAAACATATTCTTAAACACCAATCGTGCCTGCTGCCATCTTTTCCTCTATTGAATAGAGGTTGATTTGCTATTTGATTGGTTTCCACACAGCTTTTTTTCCACCTAATTGTTATATTAGTCAGTTAGGCTATTTTGTACGCCAGCATGAAGTGCCAGCAAACCGAAGAGCCTCGCAACAAAAGAGCCGGGAGTCTAGCTGTGGGAGTCCAGCAAGGGGAGGCCTGCTTAGAGACACTGTTGGGAAAAGATTCGAACCTAGCAGCGCTCTGGAAGACGCCATCTACTAGTCAGGTCTGTACCCCCACACTCCCACTGTGCCTATTTATCTTGCCTGTCCTGCTATGACTGTCTCTCACATCCCTGTTCTGTCCGCTAACTTTTGTCCTCTGCCCTCTCTTCGCTGCTGCTTCTCCAACCCCTCTAACCTCATCCCTCTGCCTCTTCCCCCCCTCTGGTGCACTCTGGAACTGTCACTCTTCTGCTTAGAAAGTGGATTTCATCTCTGCCTTTGCCTCCCACCTCTCCTCTCACTTTCCTTGCTCTCACTGTAACCTGGCTGTCCCCTGATAACACTAACTACTAGTCCTGTCCCATACCCCACATCTCACTGGACGGGGAGGTGGGACTGGTCTTCTCCTCTCTCCCTCCTTACTCTTTTTTTCTGTCCCCTCCGACAGGGGACAGAAACGCCTTTGAATTTCATGCTGTCCAACCAACCTCTCCCTGTCAACTCCTGCTAATTGTACTGTACCGTCCCCCTGGACCTCTCGCTCACTTTCTCGAACTCAACTATCTACTCTCCTCCCGCCCCTCTCTGTCTACCAACTGTCCTGTTGGATGTTGAAATCACCTCTCTCTCCATCCCCAGCCACTCTACCAGATTCCTCCCTCTCCTTCACTCCTTTGACTTCTGTCTCTCTCCCCCCCCCCCAGTCAACTGGACCTCACCTTCTCCAGGGCCTGCTGCCCCTCCACTCTGTCACCCCTCTGAACCTCTCTGATCACTATTTTATCTCTTTCTCCGTCTCTCCCCCCTCTCCCTGCTCCTCCTACCCCCACGGTCACCTCTCGCCGTAACCTTTGCTCTCTCCCTCTGTCCTTACCTCCACCGCTCTCGCCTCCCTCCTATCGACTGCTTCTCCCAATTCTCTGTAGACTCTGCTACCTCCACCCTCACCTCCTGTCCCCTCACCTCCCGACCTGCTCGCCCCTCCCCTCCCCAACCCTGGCTCTCCTCTGTGCTCTGCTCAGCAAGAACCACACTGCGATCTGCTGAAAAGAAATGGAAGAGAACCAAACTCCCTGCTGCCCTAGACCTCTACCGCTCTCTCCCCTCCTCTCCTCCTTCTTCTCTACTCTCCCCTTCTAGATGTTCTTATTTCCAATCTATAATCCAAGCCTCCACTAACAACCTACGTAAACTATTCTCTACCTTCTCCTCCCTCCTAAACCCTCCCCCTCCTATCTCTTCTGACGACTTTGCCTCTTTCTTCTCTTCTAAAATGTCAGATATCCGCCAACTCTAACAGCCCCCACGACCCCACCTCCCTCCAGAGCTACCATCCTGTCTCCCCCTGCAAAACCCTTGCGGGCTGTACACCGCCAGCTCTCTGCTTTCCTGTCCAACCACTCTCTGCTCGACCATCTCCAATCTGGTTTCCACTCTGCTCACTCCACTGAAACCGCCCTCCTGTCTGTCACTAAACTCTGCCCGAGCTGCCACTCTCTCCTCTGTCCTAATTCTCCCTGACCTCTCTGCTGCCTTTGACACTGTCGATCACTCTATCCTACTATCCTTTCTCGCTGACCTGGGAATCTCTGGCACTGCTCTGGCCTGGTTCTCCTCCTACCCCTCCAACCACACTTGCCAGGTAACCTGGCGTGGAGCAACCTCCACACCTCGCTCTCTCTCAACAGGAATCCCCCAAGGGTCAGTCTTGGGTCCTTTCCTGTTCTCTCTCCACTCGCTCCCTGGCCCCCCTCATCGCATCCTATGGTTTCTCATACCATTTCTATGCTGATGCTCAGATTTTCCTCCCCCCCGACTCCACCGTCCCCTCCTGTATCTACCTGTCTGTCTGCTATCTCCTCCTGGATGCACTTGCATCATCTCAAACTCTCAAACTCAACCTCTCTAAATCTGACCTCCTTTTCTTTCCCTCCCCCTCTGATCTATCTTTCTCCATTCCTCTGGAATTGACCACACTCTCTCCCTCCTTCTCAGCTAAGAACCTCAGTCACCCTGGACCCCTGCCTGTCTTCTTCCCAGCACATCTCTACTCTGGCACGCACTTGTCGATTTTCTTCCTGAGCAACATACGAAGAATCCGACCCTTCCTCACAAACTACGCCATCCAGGCCCTGGTACTCTGCCGCCTAGACTACTGCAACTCCCACCTGGCTGGCCTCCCTGCGTCCGCCACCTGTCCGCTCCAGCTTATCCAGAACTCTGCTGCTCGCCTGGTGTTCTCTCTGCCTCGCTTCTCCCATGAAACTCCACTGCTCCGCTCACTCCACTGGCTTCCGATCACCGCTCGCATCCAGTTCAAGACTCTTGTACTCGTCTACAGATGCCAGACAGCACCCAGTTACCTCCAGACCCTCCTCTCTCCCTACACCTCCACTCGACCTCTCCGCTCCTCCTGCAATAGAAGACTGGCTGTACCTCCTATACGCTCCCCTGCCTCCAGAGCCCTCTCCTTCTCCTCCCTTGCACCGCAGGACTGTCCAGTCCCTGACCAACTTCCAGCGCCTCCTCAAAACTCACCTCTTCAGACAGCACCTGCAGGCGTCCTCTTTTCCCTCTGGACACATCACTTCCTTAATGCGCTTTACTTGCTTTTATCTGCTCCCTATTTTACTGCATTTAATCCTGTACTTGAGTACTGTAATCTGTCCAGTGTTATTTAATCTGTAGTATTTTATATTTAATGATATCCTGATGTAACTATCACTGACACTTATCTGCTCTGTTATTGAATCATTTGTCATATATGATGTCTATATACTTGTACTTGCTAGAACCGAAGTCATTGTATTATATCTTGCTCTTAATTGTATTAAAACTTGTACTGTGATTCTTAATGTATTTTTGTTTACGACTAAGTCACCCTGGATAAGGGTGTCTGCTAAGAAATAAATAATAATAATAAATGTTTTGGTGGATTTGTTATGAAAACAACGTTGTTTCTCACACCACATTGTGGGAAAGTGGATGGTTCTATGAATTCTTGACTGCAAGCTGGATATTACACATTTCTTCGTTGGATTGATGAAGTTAATGTATGAATTGTATTGGCACTGGAGATTCGGTGAAAAACTTCAGGGATTTTCTGCATTCTACCAATTGCAGTATCTCTTAGTATACTGCCCTTTACCACTGACATTCATATGTACATTTTTAACCATTCATCACATTTTACTTTTGTACCTGCATAAAAATCAAGTTACCAAAATATACATATTGTTTTTACCACTGGTGGATGTACATTTGCAACCAAACTAATAAAATCTTTACACTTTCAACACAGTCAAAAAGTCCCTTATATACCACTATCTTACTTTCAAATCTTTTCTCATTACTGTTCTTTTACTTGATTTATTACTCTTGGCTTCTTGTCTGTATTTACCATGCACATTCTCAAATATCTTTCCCTCACTATTCTTTATTTGAAGTAAAAAAAAGTTATCTAACAAAAACATTGTCAATGTAAAAAAATGAAGTTAGAAAAACACAACAGCTATTTAAAGGGGTGATATCAAACACAAAAGCCCAAGTTAGGAGAAGTAATTGCAGCAACCTTGTCAAGCATCAAGCAAATAGGCACAATTGGAAAGGTGCTGGGGCCCAGCATTCACACAATTCTTGCTTTTAACTTGGTGCCTTTTTTTGATTGCTTCACTCCACTTTATCGCTCCACTGAAATGCTCTTTGTATGACTTGAAGTGACTGAGACTCACACACACGGAGTGTGTGTGTTTGTTGTATGTCTCCGTGTATGTGTCTCAGTCACTGCAAGTCATACAAAGAGCATTTCAAGTGGAGCGAAGCGATCAAAAAAAGGCGCCAGGTTAGAAGCAAGAATTGTGTGAATGTTGGGCCCCAGCACCTTTCCAATTGTGCCTATTTGCTTGATGCTTGACAAGGTTGCCCCAATTACTTTTCCTAACTTGGGCTTTTGTGTTTGATATCGCCCCTTTTAACGGTTGTTGCGTTTTTCTAACTTGTTTTTTTCCATTGATATATTATACTGCGTTTTACATGACAGAGCTGACAAAGCCGAAAAAAGACGGAAATTGTCAGGTAAGACTGCCACTGCGCTCTTATTACTTCACCCATGTTCTGACAAGCTTTCCAGCACACACTGTTTAACTGCTACAGTAGTTCACTTCAGACAACATAGGTAGTCACCACCACTGGGCAGGTCAGTGGGTTGCTGAAGATTCAAAAGTTCTCTGAAGCAGCCCAATACAGTAGATATCATTTAGAAGTGTTGAAGAGTCAGTGTCCTTTCTGATTAAAATAAAAACAACAGTGTAGTAATGACTGTTGACTGTGACATTTGTTTAATCTGTTAATTTTTGTAAGTATTCCAGTGAAGTTGTGTAATGTTCATTATGAACAACATTACACAACTGTGTAATTTCTGTGGCAACCTACATACATGTATTCTTCTAACCGACAGATAGGAAATGTCTGTGTGCCCCCCCTTAATGTTAGGAAAGAAACTTAGGACATGACCAAGTTAGGAACGTTCTGTCATATGCTAGCAGAGTATTTTCTGTAATATCAACTCTCCTAAACTTGTAGTGAGGACATTCTATCTCTGAAAAATAAGATAAAAATGTCTTTTAGGATGCTTTTGTAATATGGCCCCAGATCTTGTTCACTCGCCGGCCAGGGAAGAGCCTCCATCATCGAGGTACTTCTGTTAGAATCCATGAGTAAGGCCACTTCTGCACTGTGCTGCTTTGAGGCTGTTGCTAGGGGGTGGATGGGGGATGGGAGGGGTTGGAGGGGTGCTGTATATGTGTAGCTGCTCACTTAGGCCGTGCAGCTCCTCGGTGAGGGTTCTCTCTCTGCTGCATCTGGTCTCTCACTTCTGTTAGCTCGCTCCTCGGGGACTGAATGTCCTGCTGCAGTCCCTTCACCTCGGCCCTCAGCTCACTGACTGCAGCCCTACTCTCCCTCTTTATCTGGCTCACCTCATCTCGCAGCTGCTGGGTGAGGCTGGCTTCGGTGAGCTTGGCCAGTGTGAGCTCTCTGCAAAATCCAGCTCCAGCAGGGACAGGCTCTCCCTAACGTGCTGGATGGAGCGGGGAGGGTTTGGAGGTTACGGGGGAGCGCTGATTGGAGTCGGGGGCTGTGCTGTCAGTGGCAGTGGCTGTCTGGGCTGTTGTGCTGTCGGTTGCTGGGGCTGTGTCCTTGTTGATCAGAGCAATGCATGGGTTCGTGGGGCTCAGTTTGGTGTCATCTGAGTGTACTTTCACTCTCTCAGCCTCCTCTTTCACACCCTGGAAGGCTTCCTCTAAGAAGTTGAGGCTGGCCTCACTTCCCTGGATTAGTTCAGTTCCATTATGATAGATGTTTATTGTTGTGACTGTACTTTCTGGGTCTGGCTCTTCCCCCACAGTAATCTGCCTTCTATTGCAGATGCCCTTTTTTTAGTATGACTGTATTTCTTTCAGAAGGCAGTGTGCCAGGCTGTGGGGTGCTGTGTAGAGGATGAGGTTGCTCTTTGTTTTCCTCTCCTGTCAGTGTAGTTTGAATACAGGGTTTCAGGATTTTCTCTCTGAACTTTAAGTTTGTCTTGGTTTCTTGCCTGTGCTTTTCTGATCTCTTCAGTATAGTATATCTCACTGCTGATTGCATGCACTGTGGTTTCCATGACAACCAATAACTGCTACAATTCTGTACATTTTAAAAACTGCTACAATTCTAATTGAAATATTCCAACTGTCACTTGAGTGTTGCCTGTCAATTTAAGTGACTCTACTGTATATGTAGTAATCTTGGGTTTTAGTTAATATTTATTTATAATAAATATTATTTTAGAATTAATTGTAAGACTTACCGTCTGCCTTTGTCATCTTTCTCTCTTTCTTCCTGTCTTTCCTCCTGTATTCCAGTTCATTTATTTTGTTTGTATGGTTTAGTTCAGTATATATTTTGATTTACTTACAATGCCTATAGAAAGTCTACACCCCTTTGTACTTTTTTCACATTTTGTTGTGTCAGTGCCTCAGAGTTTCATGCATTTAAATGAGGATTTTTTTCCTCTTATCTACACACCATACTCCACACTGTTAAGGGGGAAAAAAGGTTTTATTGAGAATAAAATTATATATTAAAAATACAAAACTGAAAGATCATAATTGGATAATTCCCCTGAGTTAATACTTGGTGGAAGCACATTTGCCAGCAATTACAGCTGTGAGTCTGTTGGGATAGGTCTCTACCAACTTTGCACACCTAGATTTCGCAATATTTGACCATTCGTCTTTGCAAAACTGTTCAAGCTTTGTCAAGTTCCTTGGGGAGTGTTGATGGACAGCAATCTTCAAGTCATGCCATACATTTTCAATTGGATTTAGGTCGGGGCTCTGACTGGGCCACTCAAGGACATTTACCTTTTTGCTCCTTAGTCGCTCCAGTGTAGATTTGGCTGTGTGCTTTGGGTCATTGTCATGCTGAAAGGTGAACTTCCGTCCCAGTTTCAGCTTTCTTGCAGAGGGCAGCAGGTTTTCCTCAAGGACTTCTCTGTACTTTGCTCCATTCATTTTCCCTTCTATCCTGACACGTGCCCCAGTCCCTGCCGATGAGAAACATCCCCATAACATGATGCTGCCACCAGCATGCTTCACAGTAGGGATGGTGTTCTTTGGGTGATGCGCCGTGTTGAGTTTGCGCCAAACATAACGCTTTGCATTTAGGCCAAAAAGTTCCATTTTAGTTTCGTCCGACTAAATAGTAATCTCCTGAGTGTTTTTTTGCATACTTCAAAACGGGATTCAAGGTGGGCTTTCTTGAGCAATGGCTTCTTTCTTGCAGGCCAGATTTGTGGAGTGCTTGGGATATTGTTGTCACATGCACACTTTGACCAGTCTTGGCCATAAAAGCCTGTAGCTCTTGCAAAGTTGCCATTGGCCTCTTGGTAGCCTCTCTGATCAGTCTCCTTCTTGCTCGGTCATCCAGTTTGGAGGGCTGGCCTGATCTAGGCAGGGTCTTGGTGGTGCCATACACCTTCCACTTCTTAATAATCATCTTGACCGTGCTCAAGGGATATTCAAGGCCTTTGATATTTTTTTATACCCATCCCCTGATCTTTTCAACAACTTTGTCCCGGGGTTCTTTTGAAAGCGCCTTGGTTCTCATGGTTGAGTTTTTGCTTTGAAATGCACTACCCAGCAGAGGGAACCTACAGGAACTGCTGAAATCATGTGAACCATTACAATTTAACACAGGTGGAGGCCACTTAACTTGGTGTGTGATTTTGAAGGCGATTGGTTACACCTGAGCTAATTTAGGATTGCTATTACAATTCCAGGCTATAAGGCAACAAAAGGTGAACATTTTGAAATGGGGTGTAGACTTTCTATAGGCACTGTATGTTTTAAGCCCTTTGTTTAATTAGAAAATAATTTAAATTATCTTTTAATTAGGAGCTCATCTAACAGATGTTAACAGGTCTCATCTCTCTCTTCTCCGACCGCCAACGGTCTCCTCTCTCTCCTGTCTACCCCCTCTCTCTCTCCCATTCTCTTTTAGTCCAGTGACTGCTCTCTCCACCTCCAGCAGGGTGTGAGCAGACACACAGACTGACAACTTCACCACACAGGTACCTAACTGACTGTGTGCCTGTCTGTACTTGGTATAAAGTTGTGTGCTGTGAGCTTCTCTCTCCCTTCTATCTCATCCTCTCTCCCTCCCTTGCTCACCCTCTCCCTCTCCTCTCTCTCTCATCCTCTTCTCTTTCTCTCTATCTATCTATCTATCTATCTATCTAGCTCTCTCCCCCTCCCTCCCTCTCTCATCCTCTCCTTTCCCTCTCGTCTCTCCTCTCAGGTGTTCTGCTCTCCGCCCAGCTGCAATGTGATTGGTCAGGATTTTGAGTTGCCAATGGAGATCAAGGCTAGCACCGCCCTGGCCCTTTCCAGAGGATGGAGTCTGGAGAAGGAGCTACAGGAGGCCATTCGGAGTACAGGAGAGAGGCCACGCCCCCAGAGTAAACAAATCATCTCTCTCTCGTCTCCCCTCTGCCTAGGTGGCTCAGACTCAGTCCATCGATGACATACTGGATGTACCTATCAGCAGCTCAGGTGAGTCCAGTTCATCCCACTACCAGATACCCAGTAGTGTGTAGTCTTATACTCCATCTATGGCCAAAGGTTTTGCATGTATGAATATATTATAGTAGGCTTCTATACAGGAGTCTCGTGCTGGTATTGTATATTGCTACACTGAGTTTAGTGCATGAAGATATTATATTAGACTTCTATACAGGAGTCTCCCTCTGGTGGATTGTGCTGGTATTGCACATAGCTATAGTTTGTGTAGTGCATGAAGATATTATAATTGGTTTGTAACCAGGAGTCTCGTGCTGCTGTAGTGTGCTGGTTTTCTACTTTGCTGTAGTTAGTGTAGTGCGTGACGATATTATAGTAGGCTTTTCTACATGGGTCTCCATTGTGCTGGTATTGTACATTGCTATAGTTTGTGTAGTGCATGAAGATATGATAATAGACTTCTCTAAAGGAGTCTCCCTCTGGTGGACTATGCTGGTATTGCACATTGTTATACTTTATGTAGTGCATGAAGATATTCTGATAGGGTTGTAACCATGCGTCTCGTGCTGGTGTTGTACATTGCTATAGTGAGGAAAGTGGATCAAGATAATATAATAGGCTTCTATAGAGGAGTCTCCCTCTGGTGGATTATGCTGGTATTGCACATTGCTATAGTGACTGTAGTGAATGAAAGTATTGTAGTAGGCTTCTATAAAGGAGTCTTGTGCTGGTGTTGTATATTGCTCTAGTGAGTGTACTGCATGAAGATATTATAATAGACTTCTATACAGGAGTCTCCCTCTGGTGGATTATGCTGGTACTGCATATTCTTCTACTTTATGTAGTGCATGAAGATACTATGATAGAGTTGTAACCACGAGTCTCGTGCTGGTGTTGTACATTGCTATAGTGAGGATAGTGGATCAAGATAATATAATAGGCTTCTATACAGGAGTCTCCCTCTGGTGAATTGTGCTGGTATTGTACATTGCTAAGTGAGAGTAGTGCATGAAGATATTATAATAGACTTCTATACAGGAGTTTCCCTCTGGTGAATTGTGCTGGTATTGTACATTGCTATAGTGAGGATAGTGGATCAAGATAATATAATAGGCTTCTATACAGGAGTCTCCCTCTGGTGGATTATGGTGGTATTGCACATTACTATTGTTTGTATAGTGCATGAAGATTCTAATAGGGTTGTAGCAAGGGGTCTCGTGCTGGTGTTGAATATTGCTGCAGTGAGTGTAGTGCATGAAGATATTATAATAGACTTCTATACAGGAGTCTCCCTCTGGTGGATTATGCTGGTATTGCACATTGTTATAGTTAATGTAGTGCATGAAGATATTATAATTGGTTTGTAACCAGGAGTCTCGTGCTGGTGTTGTACATTGCTATAGTGAGTGTACTGTATGAAGAGTCTCCCTCTGGTGGATTATAGTGAGTATAGTAGATCAAGAAAATATAATAGGCTTCTATACAGAACCCCTCTGGTGGATTGTGCTGGTATTGTACATTGCTATAGTGCGTATAGTGGATCAAGATAATATAATAGGCTTCTATACAGGAGTCTCCCTCTGGTGAATTGTGCTGGTATTGTACATTGCTATAGTGAGGATAGTGGATCAAGATAATATAATAGGCTTCTATACAGGAGTCTCCCTGTGGTGAATTATGCTGGTATTGCACATTGCTATAGTGAGTGTAGTGAATGAAAGTATTGTAATAGGCTTCTATAAGGAGTCTCCTTGTGAATGGTGTTGTATATTGCTATAGTGAGTGTACTGAATGAAGATATTATAATAGACTTCTATGCAGGAGTCTCCCTCTGGCGGATTATGGTGGATTGCACATTACAATTGTTTGTATAGTGCATGAAGATATTCTAATATAGCAAGGGGTCTCGTGCTGGTGTTGAATATTGCTGCAGTGAGTGTAGTGCATGAAGATATTATAACAGATTTCTATACAGGAGTCTCCCTCTGGTGGATTATGGTGGTATTGTACATTACTATTGTTTGTATAGTGCATGAAGATATTCTAATAGGGTTGTAGCAAGGGGTCTCGTGCTGGTGTTGAATATTGCTGCAGTGAGTGTAGTGCATGAAGATATTATAATAGACTTCTATACAGGAGTCTCCCTCTGGTGGATTATGCTGGTATTGCACATTGTTATAGTTAATGTAGTGCATGAAGATATTATAATTGGTTTGTAACCAGGAGTCTCGTGCTGGTGTTGTACATTGCTATAGTGAGTGTAGTGTAGGCTTGAAGAGTCTTCCTCTGGTGGATTATAGTGCTATAAGTAGATCAAGAAAATATAATAGGCTTCTATACAGGACCCCTCTGGTGGATTGTGCTGGTATTGTACATTGCTATAGTGAGGATAGTGGATCAAGATAATATAATAGGCTTCTATACAGGAGTCTCCCTCTGGTGAATTATGCTGGTATTGCACATTACTATTGTTTGTATAGTGCATGAAGATATTCTAATAGGGTTGTAGCAAGGGGTCTCGTGCTGGTGTTGAATATTTCTTCAGTGAGTGTAGTGCATCAAGATATTATAGTAGACTTCTATACAGGAGTCTCCCTCTGGTGGATTATGCTGGTATTGCACATTGTTATAGTTAATGTAGTGCATGAAGATATTATAATTGGTTTGTAACCAGGAGTCTCGTGCTGGTGTTGTACATTGCTATAGTGAGTGTAGTGTATGAAGAGTCGCCCTCTGGTGGATTATAGTGAGTATAGTAGATCAAGAAAATATAATAGGCTTCTACACAGGACCCCGCTGGTGGATTGTGCTGGTATTGTACATTGCTATAGTTCGTATAGTGGATCAAGATAATATAATAGGCTTCTATACAGGAGTCTCCCTCTCGTGAATTATGCTGGTATTGCACATTGCTATAGTGAGTGTAGTGAATGAAAGTATTGTAATAGGCTTCTATAAAGGAGTCTTGTGCTGGTGTTGTATATTGCTCTAGTGAGTGTACTGCATGAAGATATTATATTAGACTTCTATACAGGAGTCTCCCTCTGGCGGATTATGGTGGTATTGCACATTACAATTGTTTGTATAGTGCATGAAGATATTCTAATAGGGTTGTAGCAAGGGGTCTTGTGCTGGTGTTGAATATTGCTGCAGTGAGTGTAGTGCATGAAGATATTATAATAGACTTCTATACAGGAGTCTCCCTCTGGCGGATTATGGTGGTATTGCACATTACAATTGTTTGTATAGTGCATGAAGATATTCTACTAGGGTTCTAGCAAGGGGTCTCGTGTTGGTGTTGAATATTGCTACAGTGAGTGTAGTGCATGAAGATATTATAATAGGCTTCTATACAGGAGTCTCCCTCTGGTGGATTATGTTCGTATTGCACATTACTATTGTTTGTATAGTGCATGAAGATATTCTAATAGGGTTGTAGCAAGGGGTCTCGTGCTGGTGTTGAATATTTCTGCAGTGAGTGTAGTGCATGAAGATATTATAATAGACTTCTTTACAGGAGTCTCCCTCTGGTGGATTATGCTGGTATTGCACATTGTTATACTTTATGTAGTGCATGAAGATATTATGATAGGCTTGTAACCATGCGTCTCGTGCTGGTGTTGTACATTGCTATAGTGAGGATAGTGGATCAAGATAATATAATAGGCTTCTATACAGGAGTCTCCCTCTGGTATTGTGCTGGTATTGTACATTGCTAAGTGATAGTAGATCAAGATATTATAATAGACTTCTATACAGGAGTTCCCTCTGGTGAATTGTGCTGGTATTGTACATTGCTATAGTGAGGATAGTGGATCAAGATAATATAATAGGCTTCTATACAGGAGTCTCTGGTGAATTATGCTGGTATTGCACATTACTATTGTTTGTATTATGTTGCATGAAGATATTCTAATAGGGTTGTAGCAAGGGGCGTGCTGGTGTTGAATATTGCTTCAGTGAGTGTAGTGCATAAAAGATATTATAATAGACTTCTATACAGGAGTCTCCCTCTGGTGGATTATGGTGGTATTGCACATTGTTATAGTTAATGTAGTGCATGAAGATATTATAATAATAACCAGGAGTCTCGTGCTGGTGTTGTACATTGCTATAGTGAGTGTAGTGTATCTGGTGCCCTCTGGTGGATTATAGTGAGTATAGTAGATCAAGAAAATATAATAGGCTTCTATACAGGACCCCTCTGGTGGATTGTGCTGGTATTGTACATTGCTATAGTAGTTCCCTCTGGTATAGTGGATCAAGATAATATAATAGGCTTCTATACAGGAGTCTCCCTCTGGTGAATTATGCTGGTATTGTACATTGCTATAGTGAGGGTAGTGGATCAAGATATTATAATAGGCTTCTATAAAGGAGTCCCTTGGTGAATTGTGCTGGTATTTACATTGCTATAGTGAGGATAGTGGATGAAGATAATATAATAGGCTTCTATACAGGAGTCTCCCTCTGGCGGATTATGCTGGTATTGCACATTGCTATAGTTTGTGTAGTGAATGAAGATATTCTAATAGGGTTCTATAAAGGGGTCTTGTGCTGGTATTGAATATTGCTCTAGTGAGTGTAGTGCATGAAGATATTATAATAGACTTCTATACAGGAGTCTCCCTCTGGCGGATTATGGTGGTATTGCACATTACAATTGTTTGTATAGTGCATGAAGATATTCTAATAGGGTTGTAGCAAGGGGCCTCGTGCTGGTGTTGAATATTGCTACAGTGAGTGTAGTGCATGAAGATATTATAATAGACTTCTATACAGGAGTCTCCCTCTGGTGGATTATGCTGGTATTGCACATTGTTATAGTTAATATAGTGCATGAAGGTATTATAATTGGTTTGTAACCAGGAGTCTCGTGCTGGTGCTGGTGTTGTACTTTGATGTATTGCTATAGTGACTTTATACATTATAGTAGGCTTCTATACAGGAGTCTTCCTCTGGTGGATTATGCTGGTATTGCACATAGCTATAATTTGTGTAGTGCATGAAGATAATATAATAGCCTTCTATACAGAACTATCCTCTAGTGGATTGTGCTGGTGTTATACATTGCTATAGTGCGTATAGTGGATCAAGATAATATAATAGGCTTCTATACAGGAGTCTCCCTCTGGTGGATTATGGTGGTATTGCACATTACTATTGTTTGTATAGTGCATGAAGATATTCTAATAGGGTTGTAGCAAGGGGTCTCGTGCTGGTGTTGAATATTGCTGCAGTGAGTGTAGTGCATGAAGATATTATAATAGACTTCTATACAGGAGTCTCCCTCTGGTGGATTATGCTGGTATTGCACATTGTTATAGTTAATGTAGTGCATGAAGATATTATAATTGGTTTGTAACCAGGAGTCTCGTGCTTGTGTTGTACATTGCTATAGTGAGTGTAGTGTATGAAGAGTCTCCCTCTGGTGGATTATAGTGAGTATAGTAGATCAAGAAAATATAATAGGCTTCTATACAGGACCCCTCTGGTGGATTGTGCTGGTATTGTACATTGCTATAGTGAGGATAGTGGATCAAGATAATATAATAGGCTTCTATACAGGAGTCTCCCTGTGGTGAATTATGCTGGTATTGCACATTGCTATAGTGAGTGTAGTGAATGAAAGTATTGTAATAGGCTTCTATAAAGGAGACTTGTGCTGGTATTGTATATTGCTCTAGTGAGTGTACAGCATGAAGATATTATAATAGACTTCTATACAGGAGTCTCCCTCTGGCGGATTATGGTGGTATTGCACATTACAATTGTTTGTATAGTGCATGAAGATATTCTAATAGGGTTGTAGCAAGGGGTCTTGTGCTGGTGTTGAATATTGCTGCAGTGAGTGTAGTGCATGAAGATATTATAATAGACTTCTATACAGGAGTCTCCCTCTGGCGGATTATGGTGGTATTGCACATTACAATTGTTTGTATAGTGCATGAAGATATTCTAATAGGGTTGTAGCAAGGGGTCTCGTGCTGGTATTGAATATTGCTGCAGTGAGTGTAGTGCATGAAGATATTATAATAGACTTCTATACAGGAGTCTCCCTCTGGTGGATTATGTTGGTATTGCACATTTACTATTGTTTGTATAGTGCATGAAGATATTCTAATAGGGTTGAGGATAGTGGATCAAGATAATATAATAGGGTCTCGTGCTGTGTGTTGAATATTTCTGCAGTGAGTGTAGTGCATGAAGATATTATAATAGACTTCTTTACAGGAGTCTCCCTCTGGTGGATTATGCTGGTATTGCACATTGTTATAGTTTATGTAGTGCATGAAGATATTATAATTGGTTTGTAACCAGGAGTCTCGTGCTGGTGTTGTACATTGCTATAGTGAGTGTAGTGTATGAAGAGTCTCCCTCTGGTGGATTATAGTGAGTATAGTAGATCAAGAAAATAAAATATGCTTCTATACAGGACCCCTCTGGTGGATTGTGCTGGTATTGTACATTGCTATAGTGAGGATAGTGGATCAAGATAATATAATAGGATTCTATACAGGAGTCTCCCTCTGGTGAATTATGCTGGTATTGCACATTGCTATAGTGAGTGTAGTGAATAAAAGTATTTTAATAGGCTTCTATGAAGGAGACTTCTGCGGATTGTATATTGCATTCAAGTATTTGTACTGCATGAAGATATTATAATAGGGTTCTATACAGGACCCCTCTTGTGCTGGTGTTGAATATTGCTGTGGAGTGTAGTTCATGAAGATATTATAATAGACTTCTATACAGGAGTCTCCCTCTGGTGGATTATGGTGGTATTGCACATTACTATTGTTTGTATAGTGCATGAAGATATTCTAATAGGGTTGTAGCAAGGGGTCTCTTGCTGGTGTTGAATATTTGCTTCAGTGAGTGTAGTGCATGAAGATATTATAATAGACTTCTTTACAGGAGTCTCCCTCTGGTGGATTATGCTGGTATTGCACATTGTTATAGTTAATGTAGTGCATGAAGATATTATAATTGGTTTGTAACCAGGAGTCTCGTGCTGGTGTTGTACATTGCTATAGTGAGTGTAGTGTATGAAGAGTCTCCCTCTGGTGGATTATAGTGAGTATAGTAGATCAAGAAAATATAATAGGCTTCTATACAGGACCCCTCTGGTGGATTGTGCTGGTATTGTACATTGCTATAGTGAGGATAGTGGATCAAGATAATATAATAGGCTTCTATACAGGAGTCTCCCTCTGGTGAATTATGCTGGTATTGCACATTACTATTGTTTGTATAGTGCATGAAGATATTCTAATAGGGTTGTAGCAAGGGGTCTCGTGCTGGTGTTGAATATTGCTTCAGTGAGTGTAGTGCATGAAGATATTATAATAGACTTCTATACAGGAGTCTCCCTCTGGTGGATTATGCTGGTATTGCACATTGTTATAGTTAATATAGTGCATGAAGATATTATAATTGGTTTGTAACCAGGAGTCTCGTGCTGGTGTTGTACATTGCTATAGTGAGTGTAGTGTATGAAGAGTCTCCCTCTGGTGGATTATAGTGAGTATAGTAGATCAAGAAAATATAATAGGCTTCTATACAGGACCCCTCTGGTGGATTGTGCTGGTATTGTACATTGCTATAGTGCGGATAGTGGATCAAGATAATATAATAGGCTTCTATACAGGAGTCTCCCTCTGGTGAATTATGCTGGTATTGCACATTGCTATAGTGAGTGTAGTGAATGAAAGTATTGTAATAGGCTTCTATAAAGGAGTCTTGTGCTGGTGTTGTATATTGCTCTAGTGAGTGTACTGCATGAAGATATTATAATAGACTTCTATACAGGAGTCTGCCTCTGGCGGATTATGGTGGTATTGCACATTACAATTGTTTGTATAGTGCATGAAGATATTCTAATAGGGTTGTAGCAAGGGGTCTCGTGCTGGTGTTGAATATTGCTGCAGTGAGTGTAGTGCATGAAGATATTATAATAGACTTCTATACAGGAGTCTCCCTCTGGTGGATTATGCTGGTATTGCACATTACTATTGTTTGTATAGTGCATGAAGATATTCTAATAGGGTTGTAGCAAGGGGTCTCGTGCTGGTGTTGAATATTGCTGCAGTGAGTGTAGTGCATGAAGATATTATAATAGACTTCTATACAGGAGTCTCCCTCTGGTGGATTATGGTGGTATTGCACATTAGTTATTGTTATAGTGCATGAATATTATTATTAAGATATTATACAGGAGTCTCCCTCTGGTGGATTATGGTGGTATAGTTGCACATTGCTATACTGAGTGCATGGATACCCTTCTGGTGGTTTGTGCTGGTGTTGTATATTGCTCTAGTGGTGTACTGCATGGTTGTATGAAGAGGGTTGTAGCAAGGGTCCCTGCTGGTGTTGAATATTGCTGGTGCATGAAGATATTATAATAGACTTCTATACAGGAGTCTCCCTCTGGTGGATTATGCTGGTATTGCACATTGTAGTATGAAGATATTCTAATAGGGTTGTGCATGAAGAATATTATAATATGGATATTATTAGACTATACAGGAGTCTCCCTCTGGTGGTATTGCACATTATATGGTGTGGTTATTGCACATTGCTATAGTGAGTGTAGTGTGAATGGATTATAGTATAGTAGATCAAGAAAATATAATAGGCTTCTATACAGGACCCCTCTGGTGGATTGTGCTGGTATTGTACATTGCTATAATGGTAGTGGATCAAGATAATATTGCTTCTATACAGGAGTCTCCTCTGGTGGATTATGGTGGTATTGCACATTGCTAACTGAGTAGTGAATAAGTATTGTAATAGGCTTCTAAAGGAGTCTTGTGGAGTCTAGTGAGTGTACTGCATGAAGATATTATAATAGATTATGGCCTCTGGATATATTGCACATTACAATTGTTTGTTAGTGCATGAAGATATTCTAATAGGGTTGTAGCAAGGGGTCTCGTGCTGGTGTTGAATATTGCTGCAGTGAGTGTAGTGCATGAAGATATTATATAGACTTCTATACAGGAGTCTCCCTCTGGTGGATTATGCTGGTATTGTACATTACTATTGTTTGTATAGTGCATGAAGATATTCTAATACGGTTGTAGGAAGGGGTCTCGTGCTGGTGTTGAATATTGCTGCAGTGAGTGTAGTGCATGAAGATATTATAATAGACTTCTATACAGGAGTCTCCCTCTGGTGGATTATGGTGGTATTGCACATTGTAATAGTTAATGTAGTGCATGAAGATATTATAATTGGTTTGTAACCAGGAGTCTCGTGCTGGTGTTGTACATTGCTATAGTGAGTGTAGTGTATGAAGAGTCTCCCTCTGGTGGATTATAGTGAGTATAGTAGATCAAGAAAATATAATAGGCTTCTATACAGGACCCCTCTGGTGGATTGTGCTGGTATTGTACATTGCTATAATGCGTATAGTGGATCAAGATAATATAATAGGCGTCTATACAGGAGTCTCCCTCTGGTGGATTATGGTGGTATTGCACATTACTATTGTTTGTATAGTGCATGAAGATATTCTAATAGGGTTGTAGCAAGGGGTCTCGTGCTGGTGTTGAATATTGCTGCAGTGAGTGTAGTGCATGAAGATATTATAATAGACTTCTATACAGGAGTCTCCCTCTGGCGGATTATGGTGGTATTGCACATTACAATTGTTGGTATAGTGCATGAAGATATTCTAATAGGGTTGTAGCAAGGTGTCTCGTGCTGGTGTTGAATATTGCTACAGTGAGTGTAGTGCATGAAGATATTATAATAGACTTCTATACAGGAGTCTCCCTCTGGCGGATTATGGTGGTATTGCACATTACAATTGTTTGTATAGTGCATGAAGATATTCTAATAGGGTTAGCAAGGGGTCTCGTGCTGGTGTTGAATATTGCTACAGTGAGTGTAGTGCATGAAGATATTATAATAGACTTCTATACAGGAGTCTCCCTCTGGCGGATTATGGTGGTATTGCACATTACAATTGTTTGTATAGTGCATGAAGATATTCTAATAGGGTTGTAGCAAGGGGTCTCGTGCTGGTGTTGAATATTGCTGCAGTGAGTGTAGTGCATGAAGATATTATAATAGACTTCTATACAGGAGTCTCCCTCTGGTGGATTATGCTGGTATTGCACATTCTTATACTTTATGTAGTGCATGAAGATATTATGATAGGGTTGTAACCATGAGTCTCGTGCTGGTGTTGTACATTGCTATAGTGAGGATAGTGGATCAAGATAATATAATAGGCTTCTATACAGGACCCCTCTGGTGGAGTGCGCTGGTATTGTACATTGCTAAGTGAGTGTAGTTCATGAAGATATTATAATAGACTTCTATACAGGAGTCTCCCTCTGGTGGATTATGGTGGTATTGCACATTACAATTGTTTGTATAGTGCATGAAGATATTCTAATAGGGTTGTAGCAAGGGGTCTCGTGCTGGTGTTGAATATTTCTTCAGTGAGTGTAGTGCATGAAGATATTATAATAGACTTCTATACAGGAGTCTCCCTCTGGTGGATTATGCTGGTATTGCACATTGTTATAGTTAATGTAGTGCATGAAGATATTATAATTGGTTTGTAACCAGGAGTCTCGTGCTGGTGTTGTACATTGCTATAGTGAGTGTAGTGTATGAAGAGTCTCCCTCTGGTGGATTATAGTGAGTATAGTAGATCAAGAAAATAAAATATGCTTCTATACAGGACCCCTCTGGTGGATTGTGCTGGTATTGTACATTGCTATAGTGAGGATAGTGGATCAAGATAATATAATAGGCTTCTATACAGGAGTCTCCCTGTGGTGAATTATGCTGGTATTGCACATTGCTATAGTGAGTGTAGTGAATGAAAGTATTGTAATAGGCTTCTATAAAGGAGTCTCCCTCTGGCGGATTATGGTGGTATTGCACATTACAATTATTTGTATAGTGCATGAAGATATTCTAATAGGGTTGTAGCAAGGGGTCTTGTGCTGGTGTTGAATATTGCTGCAGTGAGTGTAGTGCATGAAGATATTATAATAGGCTTCTATACAGGAGTCTCCCTATGGTGGATTATGTTCGTATTGCACATTACTATTGTTTGTATAGTGCATGAAGATATTCTAATAGGGTTGTAGCAAGGGGTCTCGTGCTGGTGTTGAATATTTCTGCAGTGAGTGTAGTGCATGAAGATATTATAATAGACTTCTTTACAGGAGTCTCCCTCTGGTGGATTATGCTGGTATTGCACATTGTTATACTTTATGTAGTGCATGAAGATATTATGATAGGCTTGTAACCATGCGTCTCGTGCTGGTGTTGTACATTGCTATAGTGAGTGTAGTGTATGAAGAGTCTCCCTCTGGTGGATTATAGTGAGTATAGTAGATCAAGAAAATATAATAGGCTTCTATACAGGAGTCTCCCTCTGGTGAATTGTGCTGGTATTGTACATTGCTATAGTGAGGATAGTGGATCAAGATAATATAATAGGCTTCTATACAGGAGTCTCCCTCTGGTGAATTATGCTGGTATTGCACATTGCTATAGTGACTGTAGTGAATAAAAGTATTTTAATAGGCTTCTATGAAGGAGTCTTGTGCTGGTGTATATTGCTCTAGTGAGTGTACTGCATGAAGATATTATAATAGACTTCTATACAGGAGTCTCCCTCTGGCGGATTATGGTGGTATTGCACATTACAATTGTTGGTATAGTGCATGAAGATATTCTAATAGGGTTGTAGCAAGGGGCCTCGTGCTGGTGTTGAATATTGCTACAGTGAGTGTAGTGCATGAAGATATTATAATAGACTTCTATACAGGAGTCTCCCTCTGGTGGATTATGCTGGTATTGCACATTGTTATAGTTAATATAGTGCATGAAGGTATTATAATTGGTTTGTAACCAGGAGTCTCGTGCTGGTGTAGTGTGCTGGTTTTCTACTTTGATGTAGTTAGTGTAGTGCGTGACGTTATTATAGTAGGCTTCTATACAGGAGTCTTCCTCTAGTGGATTGTGCTGGTGTTATACATTGCTATAGTGCGTATAGTGGATCAAGATAATATAATAGGCTTCTATACAGGAGTCTCCCTCTGGTGGATTATGTTCGTATTGCACATTACTATTGTTTGTATAGTGCATGAAGATATTCTAATAGGGTTGTAGCAAGGGGTCTCGTGCTGGTGTTGAATATTTCTGCAGTGAGTGTAGTGCATGAAGATATTATAATAGACTTCTTTACAGGAGTCTCCCTCTGGTGGATTATGCTGGTATTGCACATTGTTATACTTTATGTAGTGCATGAAGATATTATGATAGGCTTGTAACCATGCGTCTCGTGCTGGTGTTGTACATTGCTATAGTGAGTGTAGTGTATGAAGAGTCTCCCTCTGGTGGATTATAGTGAGTATAGTAGATCAAGAAAATATAATAGGCTTCTATACAGGAGTCTCCCTCTGGTGAATTGTGCTGGTATTGTACATTGCTATAGTGAGGATAGTGGATCAAGATAATATAATAGGATTCTATACAGGAGTCTCCCTCTGGTGAATTATGCTGGTATTGCACATTGCTATAGTGACTGTAGTGAATAAAAGTATTTTAATAGGCTTCTATGAAGGAGACTTGTGCTGGTGTATATTGCTCTAGTGAGTGTACTGCATGAAGATAATATAATAGGCTTCTATACAGGACCCCTCTGGTGGAGTGCGCTGGTATTGTACATTGCTAAGTGAGTGTAGTTCATGAAGATATTATAATAGACTTCTATACAGGAGTCTCCCTCTGGCGGATTATGGTGGTATTGCACATTACAATTGTTTGTATAGTGCATGAAGATATTCTAATAGGGTTGTAGCAAGGGGTCTCGTGCTGGTGTTGAATATTTCTTCAGTGAGTGTAGTGCATGAAGATATTATAATAGACTTCTATACAGGAGTCTCCCTCTGGTGGATTATGCTGGTATTGCACATTGTTATAGTTAATGTAGTGCATGAAGATATTATAATTGGTTTGTAACCAGGAGTCTCGTGCTGGTGTTGTACATTGCTATAGTGAGTGTAGTGTATGAAGAGTCTCCCTCTGGTGGATTATAGTGAGTATAGTAGATCAAGAAAATAAAATATGCTTCTATACAGGACCCCTCTGGTGGATTGTGCTGGTATTGTACATTGCTATAGTGAGGATAGTGGATCAAGATAATATAATAGGCTTCTATACAGGAGTCTCCCTGTGGTGAATTATGCTGGTATTGCACATTGCTATAGTGAGTGTAGTGAATGAAAGTATTGTAATAGGCTTCTATAAAGGAGTCTCCCTCTGGCGGATTATGGTGGTATTGCACATTACAATTATTTGTATAGTGCATGAAGATATTCTACTAGGGTTCTAGCAAGGGGTCTTGTGCTGGTGTTGAATATTGCTGCAGTGAGTGTAGTGCATGAAGATATTATAATAGGCTTCTATACAGGAGTCTCCCTATGGTGGATTATGTTCGTATTGCACATTACTATTGTTTGTATAGTGCATGAAGATATTCTAATAGGGTTGTAGCAAGGGGTCTCTTGCTGGTGTTGAATATTTCTGCAGTGAGTGTAGTGCATGAAGATATTATAATAGACTTCTTTACAGGAGTCTCCCTCTGGTGGATTATGCTGGTATTGCACATTGTTATACTTTATGTAGTGCATGAAGATATTATGATAGGCTTGTAACCAAGGTCTCGTGCTGGTGTTGTACATTGCTATAGTGTTGTAGTGTATGAAGAGTCTCCCTCTGGTGGATTATAGTGAGTATAGTAGATCAAGAAAATATAATAGGCTTCTATACAGGAGTCCCTCTGGTGAATTGTGCTGGTATTGTACATTGCTATAGTGAGGATAGTGGATCAAGATAATATAATAGGCTTGTATACAGGAGTCTCCCTCTGGTGAATTATGCTGGTATTGCACATTGCTATAGTGACTGTAGTGAATGAAAATATTTTAATAGGCTTTATGAAGGAGTCTTGTGCTGGTGTATATTGCTCTAGTGAGTGTACTGCATGAAGATATTATAATAGACTTCTATACAGGAGTCTCCCTCTGGCGGATTATGGTGGTATTGCACATTACAATTGTTTGTATAGTGCATGAAGATATTCTAATAGGGTTGTAGCAAGGGGTCTCGTGCTGGTGTTGAATATTGCTGCAGTGAGTGTAGTGCATGAAGATATTATAATAGACTTCTATACAGGAGTCTCCCTCTGGTGGATTATGCTGGTATTGCACATTGTTATAGTTAATATAGTGCATGAAGATATTATAATTGGTTTGTAACCAGGAGTCTCGTGCTGGTGTACATGTGCTGGTTTTCTACTTTGAATGTAGTGGAGTGTATAGTAGATCAAGTTATTATAATAGGCTTCTATACAGGGTCTTCCTCTGGTGGATTGTGCTGGTGTTGTACATTGCTATAGTTTGTATAGTGGATCAAGATAATATAATAGGCTTCTATACAGGAGTCTCCCTCTGGTGGATTATGTTCGTATTGCACATTACTATTGTTTGTATAGTGCATGAAGATATTCTAATAGGGTTGTAGCAAGGGGTCTCGTGCTGGTGTTGAATATTTCTGCAGTGAGTGTAGTGCATGAAGATATTATAATAGACTTCTTTACAGGAGTCTCCCTCTGGTGGATTATGCTGGTATTGCACATTGTTATACTTTATGTAGTGCATGAAGATATTATGATAGGCTTGTAACCATGCGTCTCGTGCTGGTGTTGTACATTGCTATAGTGAGTGTAGTGTATGAAGAGTCTCCCTCTGGTGGATTATAGTGAGTATAGTAGATCAAGAAAATATAATAGGCTTCTATACAGGACCCCTCTGGTGGATTGTGCTGGTATTGTACATTGCTATAGTGAGGATAGTGGATCAAGATAATATAATAGGATTCTATACAGGAGTCTCCCTCTGGTGAATTATGCTGGTATTGCACATTGCTATAGTGACTGTAGTGAATAAAAGTATTTTAATAGGCTTCTATGAAGGAGACTTGTGCTGGTGTATATTGCTCTAGTGAGTGTACTGCATGAAGATAATATAATAGGCTTCTATACAGGACCCCTCTGGTGGAGTGCGCTGGTATTGTACATTGCTAAGTGAGTGTAGTTCATGAAGATATTATAATAGACTTCTATACAGGAGTCTCCCTCTGGCGGATTATGGTGGTATTGCACATTACTATTGTTTGTATAGTGCATGAAGATATTCTAATAGGGTTGTAGCAAGGGGTCTCGTGCTGGTGTTGAATATTGCTTCAGTGAGTGTAGTGCATCAAGATATTATAATAGACTTCTATACAGGAGTCTCCCTCTGGTGGATTATGCTGGTATTGCACATTGTTATACTTTATGTAGTGCATGAAGATATTATGATAGGGTTGTAACCAGGAGTCTCGTGCTGGTGTTGTACATTGCTATAGTGAGTGTAGTGTATGAAGAGTCTCCCTCTGGTGGATTATAGTGAGTATAGTAGATCAAGAAAATATAATAGGCTTCTATACAGGAGTCTCCCTCTGGTGAATTGTGCTGGTATTGTACATTGCTATAGTGAGGATAGTGGATCAAGATAATATAATAGGATTCTATACAGGAGTCTCCCTCTGGTGAATTATGCTGGTATTGCACATTGCTATAGTGACTGTAGTGAATAAAAGTATTTTAATAGGCTTCTATGAAGGAGTCTTGTGCTGGTGTATATTGCTCTAGTGAGTGTACTGCATGAAGATAATATAATATTCTTCTAGGGACCCCTCTGGTGGAGTCTGCTGGTATTGAACATTGCTGCAGTGAGTGTAGTTCATGAAGATATTATAATAGACTTCTATACAGGAGTCTCCCTCTGGCGGATTATGGTGGTATTGCACATTACTATTGTTTGTATAGTGCATGAAGATATTCTAATAGGGTTGTAGCAAGGGGTCTCGTGCTGGTGTTGAATATTGCTTCAGTGAGTGTAGTGCATCAAGATATTATAATAGACTTCTATACAGGAGTCTCCCTCTGGTGGATTATGCTGGTATTGCACATTGTTATAGTTAATGTAGTGCATGAAGATATTATAATTGGTTTGTAACCAGGAGTCTCGTGCTGGTGTTGTACATTGCTATAGTGAGTGTAGTGTATGAAGAGTCGCCCTCTGGTGGATTATAGTGAGTATAGTAGATCAAGAAAATATAATAGGCTTCTACACAGGACCCCGCTGGTGGATTGTGCTGGTATTGTACATTGCTATAGTGCGTATAGTGGATCAAGACAATATGATAGGCTTCTATACAGGAGTCTCCCTCTGGTGAATTGTGCTGGTATTTTACATTGCTATAGTGAGGATAGTGGATCAAATAATATAATAGGCTTCTATAGGAGTCTCCCTGGTGAATTGTGCTGGTATTGTACATTGCTATAGTGAGGATAGTGGATCAAGATAATATAATAGGCTTCTATACAGGAGTCTCCCTCTGGTGAATTATGCTGGTATTGCACATTGCTATAGTGAGTGTAGTGAATGAAGATATTATAATAGGCTTCTATAAAGGAGTCTCCCTCTGGCGGATTATGGTGGTATTGCACATTACAATTATTTGTATAGTGCATGAAGATATTCTAATAGGGTTGTAGCAAGGGGTCTTGTGCTGGTGTTGAATATTGCTGCAGTGAGTGTAGTGCATGAAGATATTATAATAGGCTTCTATACAGGAGTCTCCCTCTGGTGGACTATGCTAGTATTGCACATTCTTATACTTTATGTAGTGCATGAAGATATTATGATAGGGTTGTAACCATGAGTCTCGTGCTGGTGTTGTACATTGCTATAGTGAGGATAGTGGATCAAGATAATATAATAGGCTTCTATACAGGACCCCTCTGGTGGAGTGTGCTGGTATTGTACATTGCTATAGTGCGGATAGTGGATCAAGATAATATAATAGGCTTCTATACAGGAGTCTCCCTCTGGTGAATTATGCTGGTATTGCACATTGCTATACTGAGTGCAGTGAAGATAATATAATAATAGGCTTCTATAAAGGAGTCCCTCTGGTGATTATATTGCTCTAGTGAGTGTACTGCATGAAGATATTATAATGTTTCTATACAGGAGTCTCCCTCTGGCGGATTATGGTGGTATTGCACATTACAATTAATAGTGCATGAAGGTTGTAGCAAGGGGTCTCGTGCTGGTGTTGAATATTGCTGCAGTGAGTGTAGTGCATGAAGATATTATAATAGACTTCTATACAGGAGTCTCCCTCTGGTGGATTATGCTGGTATTGCACATTGTTATAGTTAATGTAGTGCATGAAGATATTATAATTGGTTTGTAACCAGGAGTCTCGTGCTGGTGTTGTACATTGCTATAGTGAGTGTAGTGTATGAAGAGTCTCCCTCTGGTGGATTATAGTGAGTATAGTAGATCAAGAAAATATAATAGGCTTCTATACAGGACCCCTCTGGTGGATTGTGCTGGTATTGTACATTGCTATAATGCGTATAGTGGATCAAGATAATATAATAGGCGTCTATACAGGAGTCTCCCTCTGGTGGATTATGGTGGTATTGCACATTGCTATACTGAGTGCAGTGAATGAAAGTATTGTAATAGGCTTCTATAAAGGAGACTTGTGCTGGTGTATATTGCTCTAGTGAGTGTACTGCATGAAGATAATATAATAGGCTTCTATACAGGACCCCTCTGGTGGAGTGCGCTGGTATTGTACATTGCTATAGTGAGGATAGTGGATCAAGATAATATAATAGGCTTCTATACAGGAGTCTCCCTGTGGTGAATTATGCTGGTATTGCACATTGCTATAGTGAGTGTAGTGAATGAAAGTATTGTAATAGGCTTCTATAAAGGAGTCTCCCTCTGGCGGATTATGGTGGTATTGCACATTACAATTATTTGTATAGTGCATGAAGATATTCTAATAGGGTTGTAGCAAGGGGTCTTGTGCTGGTGTTGAATATTGCTGCAGTGAGTGTAGTGCATGAAGATATTATAATAGGCTTCTATACAGGAGTCTCCCTCTGGTGGATTATGTTGGTATTGCACATTACTATTGTTTGTATAGTGCATGAAGATATTCTAATAGGGTTGTAGCAAGGGGTCTCGTGCTGGTGTTGAATATTTCTGCAGTGAGTGTAGTGCATGAAGATATTATAATAGACTTCTTTACAGGAGTCTCCCTCTGGTGGATTATGCTGGTATTGCACATTGTTATACTTTATGTAGTGCATGAAGATATTATGATAGGCTTGTAACCATGCGTCTCGTGCTGGTGTTGTACATTGCTATAGTGAGTGTAGTGTATGAAGAGTCTCCCTCTGGTGGATTATAGTGAGTATAGTAGATCAAGAAAATATAATAGGCTTCTATACAGGAGTCTCCCTCTGGTGAATTGTGCTGGTATTGTACATTGCTATAGTGAGGATAGTGGATCAAGATAATATAATAGGCTTCTATACAGGAGTCTCCCTCTGGTGAATTATGCTGGTATTGCACATTGCTATAGTGACTGTAGTGAATAAAAGTATTTTAATAGGCTTCTATGAAGGAGTCTTGTGCTGGTGTATATTGCTCTAGTGAGTGTACTGCATGAAGATATTATAATAGACTTCTATACAGGAGTCTCCCTCTGGTGGATTATGCTAGTATTGCACATTCTTATACTTTATGTAGTGCATGAAGTTATTATGATAGGGTTGTAACCATGAGTTTCGTGCTGGTGTTGTACATTGCTATAGTGAGTGTAGTTCATGAAGATATTATAATAGACTTCTATACAGGAGTCTCCCTGTGGCGGATTATGGTGGTATTGCACATTACAATTGTTTGTATAGTGCATGAAGATATTTTAATAGGGTTGTAGCAAGGGGTCTCGTGCTGGTGTTGAATATTGCTGCAGTGAGTGTAGTGCATGAAGATATTATAATAGACTTCTATACAGGAGTCTCCCTCTGGTGGATTATGCTGGTATTACACATTGTTATAGTTAATGTAGTGCATGAAGATATTATAATTGGTTTGTAACCAGGAGTCTCGTGCTGGTGTTGTACATTGCTATAGTGAGTGTATTGCTCTCCCTCTGGTGGATTATAGTGAGTATAGTAGATCAAGAAAATATAATAGGCTTCTATACAGGAGTCTCCCTCTGGTGAATTATGCTGGTATTGCACATTGCTATAGTGAGTGCAGTGAATGAAAGTATTGTAATAGGCTTCTATAAAGGAGTCTCCCTCTGGCGGATTATGGTGGTATTGCACATTACAATTATTTGTATAGTGCATGAAGATATTCTAATAGGGTTGTAGCAAGGGGTCTTGTGCTGGTGTTGAATATTGCTGCAGTGAGTGTAGTGCATGAAGATATTATAATAGACTTCTATACAGGAGTCCCTCTGGTGGATTATGCTGGTATTGCACATTACTATTGTTTGTATAGTGCATGAAGATATTCTAATAGGGTTTTATAGGGGTCTTGCTGCTGTTGAATATTTCTGCAGTGAGTGTAGTGCATGAAGATATTATTGACTTCTAGTGAGTGTCCCTCTGGTGGATGAAGATATTATACATTGGTTTGTGTGCATGAAGATATTATGATAGGCTTCTCATGCTCTGGTGTTGTACATTGCTATAGTGAGTGTAGTGTATGAAGAGTCTCCCTCTGGTGGATTATAGTGAGTATAGTAGATCAAGAAAATATAATAGGCTTCTATACAGGAGTCTCCCTCTGGTGAATTGTGCTGGTATTGCACATTGCTATAGTGAGGATAGTGGATGAAGATATTATAATAGGCTTCTATACAGGGTCTCTCTGGTGAATTGTTGGTATTGCACATTGCTATAGTGACTGAAGTGAATAAAGACTATTATACAGGAGTCTTCTATGAAGGGATTATGCTGGTATTGTATATTGTTATAGTTAGTGTACTGCATGAAGATATTATAATAGTTTTCTATACAGGAGTCTCCCTCACAGGAGTCTGGACTATGCTTGTATTGCACATTGCTATACTTTATGTAGTGCATGAAGATATTATGATAGGGTTGTAACCATGAGTTTCGTGCTGGTGTTGTACATTGCTATAGTGAGTGTAGTTCATGAAGATATTATAATAGACTTCTATACAGGAGTCTCCCTCTGGTGGATTATGGTGGTATTGTACATTACTATTGTTTGTATAGTGCATGAAGATATTATAATAGGGTTGTAGCAAGGGTCTCGTGCTGGTGTTGAATATTGCTGCAGTGAGTGTAGTGCATGAAGATATTATAATAGACTTCTATAAAGGAGTCTCCTCTGGTGGATTATGGTGGTATTGCACATTATAATTATTTGTATAGTGCATGAAGATATTATAATAGGTTTGTAACCATGAGTTTCGTGCTGGTGTTGAACATTGCTATAGTGAGGATAGTGGATCAAGATATTATAATAGGCTTCTATACAGGACCCTCCCTGGTGGATTATGTTGGTATTGTACATTGCTATTGTTTATTATAGTTCTATACAGGTTATATTATTATTATTTATTTGTAGCAGAGGTCTTATCCAGGGGTGTTGAATATTGTTACAGATATGATTATATTATTAATACATTATACAGATATAACGGGTCTTTTACATACATTTACCCATTTATACAGTTGGGTTTTACCGTATAAGTGAGATATTGCATGAAGATGTTATAATAGACTTCTATACAGGTGTCTCCCTCTGGTGGATTGTGCTGGTATTGTACATTGCTATAGTGCGGATAGGGGATCAAGATAATATATTGGCTTGAATATTGCTACAGTGAGTCTGTTGGATTATGCGTCTATGTTGGAGTCTTGTGCTGTATATTGATCTATGAGTGTATTGTATGAAGATATTTTAATAAATTTCTATACAGGAGTCTCCCTTGTGGATTGGTGGTATTGTACATTGCTATAGTGAGTATAGTGGATTAAGAAAATCTTTTAGGCTTCTATACAGGAGTCTCCCGCTGGTGGACCGTGCTTCTATTGCACATTGCTATTTTTTTGTATTGCATGAAAGTATTATGATATGGTTGCAGCAATGAGTCTCGAGCTGATGATGTTCTTTACGCTAGTGAGTGTTACGCAGGCGTGTCTATGGTGGATTGTGGTGCTGGTACATATAGCTAGTTTGTGTTATGCATGGGTATTCAAGAGGTGGGGGTGTAGGTTGCACATGTTACCTTCTATTTGGACTACATTTTTTTCTTTTTTTTGACCGCTGTGTATATATATATATCATTGTTTAATTTTACGATTAAAATGTGCTTGGGCCTTTTTTTCTGGCCTTTACTCAGGTGTGTAGGAGTGCGTGTATATATATATATATATATATATATATATATATATATATATATATATATATATATATATATATATAATTTAACAGCCGTAATAATTGAGGCAGGAAACTGTTAGCAGAGAATTTTTTTGTAATATCAACTCTCCTAAAGCTTGTAGTTAGTTATCTTAATATATGATTAGAATGATATTCAGGATGGCTTTTGCAATGTTGCCCAGATCATCTTAAATCACCAACCAGGGAAGAGCCGCTATAATCCATGTACTTCTGACTTCGTTGAGATTGGCGTGTGTGAGCTGTTGAACTCTGCAAAATCCAGCTCCAGCAGGGACAAAATCTCCCGCACGTAATATATATGTGATTTAACTTCATATTTATTTATAATAAATATTATTATTTTAAATTTAATTGTTTAACAAATATTTGCATAATTTGTTATTTTTCCTTCGTTGTACTTGTTCGTATCTTAGATATTAACATAGATTATCTTTTAATTAGGATCGCATATTAACAGAGCTCTTATTTATCTCTCTCTTACCGTTTATGCATTTTCTGTATAAACAGTATTGTACAAACCGCAAACTAATAATCGCTCAGAAATCTACTCACAAATTTAATAATTACCCATCCACTTACATAATCAATGTTAACAGTTTATTCTTAGCCATCATCTTTCTGTTATTTTTACTTGTCAAAAAAATCAACTCCCTCACATAAGTCTTTGCTAATGTGTACTAAAAGACATCAGTAACCAAAATCAGCTTTCTCAAAGGAGTTAATATACATGGAGTCCACATACCCTGGACTTACGATGAACCCCTCGACCTGATTTTATCCTTTCAAACCCTCCTGATCACCAATTTTTTTCCCCTCCAAAACTCTCGGCAATTGCACAATGTTATTTGTTGTCATCATAATGTTATTTCCCCATGAAGAACCAATGCAAAATCCGAATAATGTACTATTTTTTATATAGTTATTATTTTCGTGTACTGGAGCCTTATATTTTGTCTATGGTCTTAGTATGTGTCTCCTGTTTTATATGTTTTGCAAAAGCATACATACACTTTTTCTAGATTATAGTGTTGAAATTATAATAATAAACATGATATCGGTTGCTTTGTTTTGAAATCTTTCCATAGTTGGTAATTCGCTTTTAATTCGTTATAGTTGTCAGATCGAACTATTCCATGGCGCTATCTGAGTTGGTGTCCACTATTGAAAAGCTTATTGATAGCACTCCAAATTCAGCGACTGTTCTCTAAATTATTTCTATTACACGAGAGTAGATGTCAAAATTTCATGCTGATTTAAACTCGGCTCTCGTTATGATAAGCACCAACCAAAATGGTGTGATCCATCTGTGTCTCGATCCATTTGCGCTTTCTATCATATGATGGTGTAGCTCTCCCTTCTGTCGGGTATTGATGGCTGAAGTGTAATGCTTCTCCAGGATTCAGTTTATTTGCCTCCCGGCGCATTAGCGATCAACCATAGTGTTGTATCTCTAGCACATCAGAATGACAACCGTCTGGATTGAGCTAAGTAGGGTACATCTCTGGGGTTCTCAAGTGCGCATCTTCCATCCTCGGTGTATCGAGGATGAAAGATGCCCACTTGAGGATGTTTCGAGGATGGAAGATGCCCACTTACTTCCCCGTATATCAGCAACCTGCTGCTTTAAAACAAACGCACCAGGGCCTGGCTTGTGTTGCAACTTACTACATTGCTGTGGGCAACGACGTTTGTTAGACTTTAACTGAAACTGTAAGTGTAGATTAGCGGTTAGGGTTCTGGACTCAGTGTGGCAGTGTGGAGTGTGGGTTCAATCCCAGGTTGGGTAGAATATTGCTCCACTAAAAAACCAAACAGGCAATTGTTTGTAACAAATGATAGATTGTAACATTTGTAAATTGTACTGGACAAGGGCGTCTGCTAAAAAATAAATAATAATTCAAGAGAGGCATCGGAAGATTCAGGAAGTTCACACTGTTCGAAGACAATGATATTGAGCATCTCGGAGTTTCTTCCTCTCATACGCTTCATCTACAGCATCCTCCCATGGCACTGTTAACTCTACCAGGTGAGTAAGGCGTGCTGATCCAGACCACAAGACAATATCTGGTCGAAGGTTAGTGGTGGCAATCTCAGGTGGAAAAATAAGCCATTGATCAACATCTGCCAGCATTTTCCAGTCTCTAGCAGCTTCCAGTTGTCCTGGGCGAGGATTGGTTTTAACACCTTTTCTTGGTGGTTGCTCTCCTGGGCAGAGGAATGTTGTCTTTGTGTGTAATGTTTTGATTGGCAACTTATTGGTCATGTTACGCTTGTCTTCCAATGCTAACCAAACATCGCAGCACCTGGACATGGCGCCAAGTAAACCGTCCTTGGCAAAGAGCCACTTTACATCCTTTCCTACCCAGAGGTTTAGGTTCTGTGGTGATGGGAGAACATCATATGTTGACCTGATGAAACTGATCCTGCTCTGTTCCATTGACCATAGGTCTTGCCAGCCAATCTTGCGTTGTTCCACACTCTCCCATCTCATCCATTCTCCCTGCTTGGCCTGGGAAATGGCCTTTTATCCCACCTCATCCTCTCGTCCTGCTTTTGCACCTCGTTGACTACCAGCTTCCTCTGTTGAGCTGGGGCTGCCTTGTGCCATGTAGGAGGAGCTGAACTGAAACCAGACCCCCTCTTCCATGCTGAACTTGCCCCATGATATCACCAATTTGAAGGGCAGCCTTTGCATCTTCCACAGCTTTTTGCCGCCCACTTTCTTCCAGTTTTCAACACAGGTGCTGCCTCCCTTACGCATTTGTCGCGTGACTCTACTAATGTCATTTCCATTCTAACCTTGGCGCACTTAAACTCCCTCGGTTAGAACGGAGACAGTTACTATAAAAGCTGAGGCAGTATTCCTTTACCATAAAGAACCACTTTGTTTTCTAAGGCAGCGAAGAACTCTCATTGAACCTCGGCACCGGATCTGTCTATGCTCTTCAACCCATCCACTTGTTGTCTAACTTCTTGTCTAACTTCTTCCACACTAACTGTATCTTTTAGATCCCCGTCGATCTCCGTAGACTCTTTACTAATTTCTCAGACACTATTGGTATTGCCTCACCAATAATGAAGAACGTTTTGTCTACTACTTTACCTTTAGCTATAGAGATGCTCCTTGATTTTGTGGGCTTGAATTGCATTCGATTGCCACTTTCCTCAATTTCCACAGATTTCGTAGAACTCTTGAAGCACTCTTGTACACTCTGTACGGAACTCCATTAGGCCCTGGAGATGATGAAGCCCTTGCTTTTTTCGCAGCTTGCTCTAGGTCTCAACCAATTTTGCACACATAGATTTGGCAATATTTGACCATTCTTCTTTACATGGACAGAAGTTGATGGACAGCAGTCTTCAAGTCATGTCACAAATTTTCGATTGGATTTAGGTCAGGGCTCTGACTGGGCCATTCAAGGACATTTACCTTTTTGTTCCTTAGCCAATCCAGTGTAGCTTTGGCTGTTTTTTTTGGGTCGTTGTCATGCTGAAAGGTGAACTTCCGTCCCAGTTTCTTGCAGAGGGCAGCAGGTTTTCCTCAAGGACTTTTCTGTACTTTGCTCCATTCATTTTCCCTTCTATCCCCGGTCCCTGCCGATGAGAAACATCCCCATAACATGATGGTGTTCTTTGGGTGATGCGCTGTGTTGGGTTTGCGCCAAACATAACGCTTTGCATTTAGGCCAAAAAGTTCCATTTTATTTTTGTCAGACCACAAAACTTTTTGCCACATGGCTACAGAATCTCCTGAGTGTTTTTTTGCATACATCAAATGGAATTCAAGGTGGGCTTTCTTGAGTAATGGCTTCCTTCTTGCCACCCTACCATATACAGGCCAGATTTGTGGAGTGCTTGGGATATTGTTGTCACATGCACACTTTGACCAGTCTTGGCCATAAAAGTCTGTAGCTCTTGCAAAGTTGCCATTGGCCTCTTGGTAGCTTCTCTCAGTCTCCTTGCTCGGTCATCCAGCTTTGAGGGACGGCCTCATCAAGGACTTCTTAATAATCGTCTTGACCGTGCTCCAAGGGATATTCAAGCCCTTTGATATTTTTTAATACCCATCCCCTGATCTGTGCCTTTCAACAATTTTGTCCCGGAGTTCTTTTGAAAGCGCCTTGGTTCTCATTGTTGAGTTTTGCTTTGAAATGCATTACCCAGCAGAGGCAACCTACAGGAACTGCTGAATTTATCCTGAAATCATGTGAATCATGTGAATATCCTACGATTATCAACATTTCAGTCAGAGCGTCCTCCTACCCTGCATTTGACAATACACTCTTAGACAACAGATGCAGAAGTGTTAAAGGGACTAGGAGCTCTTAAAATAAATCCCCTGGGCCAGATGAGATCCTCCCAATAGTACTCAAAGAAATGAAAGAAGTTATTTACAAACCGCTAACCAAGATCATGCAACAGTCTCTTGACACAGGGGTTGTACCGACAGACTGTAAAATAGCAAACATAATACCGATCCACAAAAAGGGAGACAAAACCGAACCAGGTAACTACAGACCAATAAGCCTGACTTCTATTATATGTAAACTTATGGAAACTATAATAAGATCCAAAATGGAAAATTACCTATATGGGAACAATATCCTGGGAGACAGTCAGCATGGTTTTAGGAAAGGGAGATCGTGTCTAACTAACCTACTTGACTTTTTTGAGGATGCAACATTGAAAATGGATAATTGCAAAGCATACAATATGGTTTATTTAGATTTCCAGAAAGCTTTTGACAAAGTCCTGCATAAAAGATTAATTCTCAAACTCTCAAAGGAAATGCATGCACATGGATTAGGGAGTGGTTAACAGGTAGAAAACAGAAAGTACTGATTAGAGGAGAAACCTCAAAATGGAGCGAGGTAACCAGTGGTGTACCACAGGGATCAGTATTAGGTCCTCTGCTATTCCTAATCTACATTAATGATTTAGATTCTGGTATAGTAAGCAAACTTGTTAAATTTTCAGAAGACACAAAAATAGGAGGATTGGCAAACACTGTTGCAGCAGCAAAGGTCATTCAAAATGATCTAGACAGTATTCAGAACTGGGCAGATACATAGCAAATGAATTTTAATAGAGAAAAGTGTAATGTACTGCATGCAGGCAATAAAAATATGCATTATAAATATCATATGGGAGATACTGAAATTGAAGAAGGGTACTATGAAAAAGACCTAGGAGTTTATATTGACTCAGAAATGTCTTCATCTAGACAATGTGGGGAAGCTATAAAAAAGGCTAACAAGATGCTTGGAGATATTGTGAGAAGTGTTGAATTTAAATCAAGGGAAGTAATGTTAAAACCTTACTAGTAAGGTTACTAGTAAGACCTCACCTAGAATATTGTGATCAGTTCTGGTCACCTCGTTACAAAAAGGCTGTGTGGTCCAATGGTTAAATAAAAGGGCTTGTAACAGGAGGTCCCTGGTTCAAAATCCGTCTTTCGGGTGAGATGTAAATGTAAGTGACCCTGCAGCTGATGCATAGTTCACACACTCTAGTCTCTGTAGGTCGCCTTGCATAAAAGCGTCTGCTAAATAAACAAATAATAAAAAGGATATTGCTGCTCTAGAAAGAGTGCAAAGAAGAGCAACCAGAATTATCCCAGGTTTAAAAGGCATGTCGTATGCAGACAGGCTAAAATAATTGAATCTATTCAGTCTTGAACAAAGACAACTACGCGGTGATCTGATTCAAGCATTCAAAATCCTAAAAGGTATTGACAATGTCACCCAGGGGACTTTTTTTGACCTGAAAAAAGAAACAAGGACCAGGGGTCACAAATGGAGATTAGATAAAAGGGCATTCAGAACAGAAAATAGGAGGCACTTTTTTTACACAGAGAATTGTGAGGGTATGGAACCAACTCCCCAGTAATGTTGTGAAGCTGACACCCTGGGATCCTTCAAGAAGCTGCTTGATGAGATTCTGGGATCAATAAGCTACTAACAACCAAACAAGCAAGATGGGCTGAATGGCCTCCTGTCGTTTGTAAACTTTTTTATGTTCTTAAGTAACGCCCCACAACTTCCAGCGTCTCTCTGGGCAGCTCTATCTCATAGAATGCTTGTGCTCTTTACTTCTCTCCGGTCATCACCGCTCAGCTGGTCGTCTTTGGCCCCTCACGTCCTGACTTCTCTTTAGTCTCGTTCCCAGTCCACCAATTGCCCCGTGCTTCTGCTTGCAACTCCCCAGATTCCTCACGTCTGCAACACCCTGATCTCCTTTTCTCCTGGTCTCGTATTGCTGCCTGCAACACCCGATCTGCTCTCTTTCTGGTCTCGTACCTGTTCTGTCCTTTTTCTTTTTGTTTCTTTCATTTTCCTTTGTTACGTTGCATAGCTGATTAATTATTGTGTACACCTGCGATACAAACATAATCAGTAGTTCCAGGCGGTCCATCCAGTGGCTTTGCCATGGGAACAGCCAACAGCAGTGTGTGTACAAAACATAAAAACACATTGTTAATCAATACACACAATACATCAAAACGTGCTTAAATTAAATAAATCATTCCAACAACACATCGTGAGGGGAAAAAAGGAAATAATGAAATAAAACGTTCTAAAATCACAATATAATTCAGTAATTACACACACATTTGTCACACGTGACATATATATATTTTTTTTACAACTTTTTTCTTTTGCACAAATACAACTTTTGCACTGTTTTTTGGCAGTTGTTAATGGCAGTAATGATGTAATTCATGTTTCTACATTTAAAATGTAATTCTTTATAAAATGCACGACATTGTTTAATAGAAGCACATAGGAGCCATTAATGAAAAAGATAAATAGGCTATATAATATATTCTTGCATACATTTAATGTATTTTCCTTAAATAAGTCGTAGTAAAGATAACAGATTAATCTATGAATAAAAGGCGTTGGCAGGACCATCTCACACATCTTTCATAGTGAAAAAAATAACTTGTCAGTATACCAAAAAGTAAGTTGTACATTTTATTTTCCATATTTTATTTGAAAATATAACAGAGCTGCTCTTTAATGTAAACAGTTTGTTTTTCTGTATGCAATCCAAGTGAGGGGTTGCATTCACGTGAATCATGCACATACTGTCGGTATTTGCAACCACAGAGCATATTTCTTATCTCCAGGAATTAGAAAGGTATAATTTATGGTGTGCCAGATACTTGGAATTTGTGACCCCTAGTGTGCACTACTGGTGAGCGAGCACACTTTGACGTGATTTGACCATGTTTTTTTTTTCCCCTTTTAAGAAAACATACTTACCGGTCGGTACATGTTAAGAAAAATAATTTTCAATTGTTTGTTACAAAATGCAGTATTAATATGAATTATATACAGTATCTGTTCATATATAAACGTTTAACATCTTTTGTTAATACTCAGTTAAAACAATGCATATGACATTTGGTATAAGAGTATCATAACTTTTGTACGGGGATACAATAAAAAATCAACTTCAGCGAGTGACAGCTAAACGGTTAAACTAAGGAGACTGTACTAAAACTAGCACAGCATTAACAATATGTAAGGTACGTGCATAAATATTTTTGATTAGTTTTCAAGTTGCCTAAAATTACAGGTTGATAATTATTTATTTATTTATTTATTTATTTATTTCTTTCTTAGCAGACGCCCTTATCCAGGATGACTTACAGTCGTAAACAAAAATACATTTCAAGAATCACAGTACAAGTAATAATACAATTAGTAGCAAGATAAAAATACAATGACTTTGGTTCTAGTAAGTACAAGTATGACAAAATACGATTCAGTAACGGAGCAGATAAGTGTCAGTGATAGTTACATCAGGATATAATTAAATACAAAATACTACAGATTAAATAACACTTGTGACAGATTACAGTACAGGATTAAATGCAGTAAAGTAGGGGACAGATAAGAGCAAATAAAGCGCATTTAAGGAAGAGTGATAATTGTCCAGAGGAAAAAAGAGGAGTTCTACAGGATAGATGGATGCTGCTTGCATTATTGTATTTGTGGCGTGAAACCTATGGCTGCAATAGACGCAGGGCTTGGGTTCATGGCCGGCCAAAGGTGCCTCGCGCACGTCACAAAATGTATGATTTCTTTGAGTCGAAACAGTCCTTTGCTAAAAGCACCATACATCTCTTAAACCCTTCCACTGCTTCTTGTTAAACTTCTCCCACACGAACTGTATCCTTTAGATCCCGGTCGCAGGATCTTCTAAGATTCTTCACTGTCTTCTCAGACATTAAAGGAATTGCCTCACAATAATGCAGAACGTTTTATCACTAAATTTGTTATTGTCATCAGTACACTGATAAAATCAAATCCTGCCCAAGGAAGGTCATGTGGCTATGCATTAGCCAAATCCAGGAATATCACATTGGAGCTGCTTCCTTTTTAGCTGATTGAATTCGTTGCCAGAGCACTTTGATGAGTTTTTAGCATCCACTTGTACTCGTATCAATAAAGCATTTCTTTAATAGGTAAATTGACACACTCTGAGCAATAATCCTGAAGAACTTCTTGCCTACGTTTAATAAAGATATACGGCTCAACTGACTGATGCTTGTAAAATTTTTTATTTCTTTAGGTATATTGCCTCCACCTGCGCGATACCATGCTCTTTGGGCAACCTGTTTTTATAAAGGATTCGTAGAAGTCCTTACTCTTTTCACAACGTTCTACTTTTTTCCAATCATGAATGAAATGCTTGATGAATCTTTAATGCCATGACCTTTGGCGCATTGCTCCAGCCGCAGACCCAACCTTGGAGTTCCATCATATTGCAATGCAGATTTTGAAATAATCCTTTGTGAAGTACTCGCCATTCGCATATCCATTTCACTTCCGAATTTTTCAACGTTGAATCATTATCTTCCCACGGTCCCGCACACTATGTGCATTTTTCTCTTTAATTTCTTAGAAAACACAGAGCTCGATATTGCCAACAAGGGTAGACAATCGTTTTAAAAATCAGTCTCTCCAGGCAGTCACGAGGTGTCTCCCTTGTTGCCAACTGCACTATTCACACTAGTCACTGGAGCAGTACTATTGATTTCCATTAAACGAGAGTAGATGTTTTATATATATACACAAAATCAAATACAACATGTATGTGGTTGTATTTACTATTGAGTCCGAGTGCAGCGAGAGTTAATCTCATCCAATAATCAATCCAAGTTAAAATCAAATCCAGGTGTTTTTATTCGTTATTTAAACGTTTTACTTATATTCAGGATAAAAGCCCTCCAAAATCCTACCCTATGCCTCAACGTGGCGGAGGGGTGGCACTGGGTGTCTGTCGACGATGCACAGCGGGGATTCAACCCCCCCCAGAAGGTCCAACCAAGCTTAAAAGAAGACAGACTTCCGGCAGGCACCAGCCAGTCGGACCCGGCTAAATAGGGAGGTTCCGGTCCTAGAGGTCCAGCAAGCCATGGACCGGACAAAAACAAACAAAAAAAAAAGCTACTACAACAATGAACACGGGCCCCAGTACCCTGCACGTCCGTGCGCCCGCTTTGGCGGCGGAGAGACCCGGCCACGGGCGAGGGGCTGCTAAGAATCACAGGTAGAAGGCCGCCGTCTGGAAAGCGACCACGGAACAACAACACCAACATCTACATCGGCACCTACAACCCAAGGACAATATCCCGGGAAACGGATCTGGCCACCATCATCGCCGAGAAAGACAACATCCAGTGCGACATCCTGGGCCTATGCGAGACGCGGCGCCGCGAGGCCATGTACATACGATGGGAAGACGGATCGACGGTGGCACTGGGAGCCGGCGAAGGGGACACGACGGTCGGCGGCGTCGGCTTCATCGTCTCATGACCTGGTCGACGTGACCAACCCCCGAGTCGGAGTGCTCACCCTGGCGCTGACCAACAAGACGACCATCCGCATCGGGCAGGTATATGCGCCGACCACATCAGCCGAGGACGTCGAAGACCAGTCATCGCCCCCTCGCAACATACCACATTCTGATAGGCGACTTCAACGCCAAGGTGGGGCGGGGGTTCGACAAAGAGAAGTTCGTCGGCCCCGTTGGCAGCGGCGACCGGAACGACCGGGGAGAGCGGCTGGCGGCCATGGCCGAGTCCAGTCGCCTCTATATCGGCAACAGCTTCTTCTGGAAGCGCCTCGGCCGTCGCTGGACGTGGTTGTCGCCAAACGGCACTACCAAAAATAAAATCGACTACATCCTCTGCAGCCACCGCCGCCTCCTCCAAGACTTCTCCGTCATCGGCAAAGCGTTCTGCACAGGCAGCGACCACCGACTGCTGCGTGCCACACTGACCATCGATTCCAAGGTGGAGAAGCGCGCACTGGCAGCCAGCAACCAGGCACAACGGCAGACAGGCACCGACCAGCTCGTCTTCGGCATTATGTCGATAGCACCGACTGGGCGCAGACCGTCGAGGACATCACGAGCGACTGGGACCCGTTCACAGAACGGCTGCGAACGGCGCGCGACGCTGCTGCAAAGCCACGCACAAAAGACCAGACCAGCCGAATATCGGACAGCACCAAAGCCCTCCTGCTGAAAAGGCGGCAAATGAGATCGGACGGCGCAGTCCATGTGGAATACGGTCTGCTGTGCAAGACGATCCGGGCGCGGCTCAAAACCGACCTGGAGCAGTATAAGCAAAGCAGCCTGCTAGCAGCGGCAGAGCAGAAGAGGAGCTTCAATAAATGCAGGCGCCTGATGCAGCAGAAGCGCGGTCAGGTGCCGGCGCTAAAGACACCAGACGGACGAACGACCAGAACCCTGCTTGGCATCGAGGCCGTGCAGCCGTTTCTACACGGACCTGTTTGCCAGCAAGACGCCAGTCGACCCAACCAACATGCAGCACGATGCCCTACCGGCCATCCCGTCAGTGCTGACCAGCGAGGTCAGGCACGCCATCCAGAATACCCAGAAAGACCGGGCGCCAGGACTGGACGGAATTGAGGCCGAGCTACTCAAGGAGGGCGGACCGACGCTGTGGGCAGCATTAGCCAGCCGTTTCAGCCGCTACATGGCGCAGAGACGAACACCGGATCAATGGAAGACGGCCAAGACAGTGCTGCTCTACAAGAAGGGTGACTGCGAACAGCTGAGCAATTATCGGCCCATCTGGCGCCTGCCGACCGCGTACAAGATCTTCACCAAGGTGCTGCACAAGCGACTAGCCAGGCAAATCCACGTGCAGAACCAACTGCTCGAGCGCTGCCGGGAGTACAAGATACCTTTGGTGCTGGCCTTCGTAGTCTACGAGAAGGCCTTCGACAGCGTGGAGACCAACGCCGTACTGCTCGCCCTCGAACAACAAGGCATTGCCAACGACTAAGTGGCCCTTCTGCAGGAGCTGAACAGCGGCTGCGCCACTAACATCACCCTGTTCGACCGGCCACTGCGCATCCGTCGCCATAGGCGTCAAGAAGGGCGACCCCATCTCGCCCAAGCTGCACGTCGTGTCTGGAGTACGTCTTCCGACAACTCGACTGGGACAATAAGGGCATCAGCGTCAACGGCGAGTGGCTTAGCCATCTGCGCTTCGCCGACGACATCGTCCTAATCGGCGATAGTGGCCGACATACAGCTGCGACTCGACCAGCTCGACAAGACCGGCGCAGCGGTGGGCCTGAAGATGAATCTGGCCAAGACCAAGTGGATGCGCAACCTCCAGGCAGCCAACAACAACATCCACATCGGCCAGAAGAAGATCGAGCAGGTCGACAGATCGAGCAGGTCTACCTTGGCCAGGAGCTGACTGCTGGGCACAAGAAAAGCCGCGAACTGGCCCGCCGACGGAGGGCCGCCTGGGTCAGCTATGCGTCCATAGCAGAGGTGATCACCAACTCGGCCGACGCGACACTGCGCGTCCACATGTTCAACAGCACCGTCCTGCCACCCATGCTTTACGGGGCCGAGACCTGGTCGCTGACCGCGGCCGACAGGCAGAAGCTGGTAGTGACCGAACGCGCCCTCTAGTGACGGATGGTCGGCGTCAAGAAGACGGACCACGTCAGCAATGAGCTACTGAGGATGACGAGCAAGGTGAAGGACGCTGTCAACCAGGCCGACTAGGCCAAGAAGCGTTGGGCCGGACACGTGGCCAGGAGGTCGGACGGGCGATGGACGCGGGCCGTGACCGAATGGCTGCCTCTCGACATTAAAAGACCGCTCGGCCGCCCCGCAACCCGATGGCGGGACTCGCTGAGACAAGACATCGGCAGAGATTGGAGGGTCTGGCCAGGGACCAAAAAGACTGGCGAAGTTGTTGTGGCCTGTGTCGAAAGATTGAAATACAGGCCGGTTGAACGATTGAACGCTTAAACGATAAAAGAATCGTTAGGTTATGGTCGTGATTGTATGAATCATTTTATTGCATTTAGTGACAACTTTTACCAGTGACTTACAATGCAAAAGAGACTCCTGGGTAATAACCACAAAAACCCTCTTCCTCCCCTAGATAAAGCCTAAGATGAACCCCACACTGAGACAATATCTAGGATGGACCACACGCTGTGACAATGTCTAGGATATATAACAAGACGTCGCTTCGGAAAATAATAATCCCTATTTGTGTATGTTTAGAGTACTTCACAGGGTCACTAAAGCTGAAGGCAATTTAAATGAGCTATACATTAAAGTATCGAGAGAAAGCATTACAAGCCGTCGTAAACAGCCTTTTTTATGTATATGTTATAGATTGCTCTTATGTGCTAAGAATTTACTTGGAAATAGTGCTGAAAACTTTTGTAAGTAATGATTTTTTACAAAATGTGCAAATGATTTCTCGTATATAGTATTATTAGTAGCTCTATATTATAAATAGTAGCTCGATAGCGTGGATCCACACATTTTTTGATAAGACACTTTGAAAATAAAGTGAATCGAAGTTTATGTCAGGTGACAATGGCTATCACTACAGGTAGTATTCACTGACATCTATTTTTGAAAGATATAATAGCTGTGTTTTTATTATTACAGGATCAATACTTTGATCCACATTTTCAATATAAAATTGTTGACAGTGGGTGGGCCTTCTTAACTAGAAGCATTATAGATAGCGGCGTCAAGAGCTGAATATCTGGCAAATCTTAAACTTCAACCAGAGAAAATGTGTTTACTTATTGAGCTCTTGATTGGTATTTCTAATTAATAACACAAACTTATGTAGTAATCATCACGTGGACTTGCTATCGATGCGGAATATAATAAATGTATTTTAAATTGTTTTCTACTAATGTCCGAAACACAGTTTGGTCTTCAAATTTTTTTATTTTATTTTTAACTCTTTAACGATAGTTTACACTATTGCTTGAATTGAATACAGTTTATGCATTTTTTTCGTCTGTAAAGAAAATGTATTTTCTTTTTGTAGCCAAGGGTTTTCTCTAATGTACATGCTCAGTAGATGATATAGAATAATCAAGTAGTGTCTGAGATTTACCGACATTGATCTATTGTTATCAAAAAACGAAGTATGGCAGCAGTACAGCAGCAGGTGCAGTTTTTTTCTTTAGATGTATTCCTTTCCGTATATATGAATGTTATAGGTTATCTAAATCTGAAAAAATATTATGTTGAACATAATCTTGTTTAAGGAGTATAACATTCTATCGCGGACAATATTCAGCATGGCAGCAGTAAAGCAGCAGGGCAGTTTTTTTCTTTAGATGTATTCCTTTCCGTATATATGAATGTTATAGGTTATCTAAATCTGAAAAATATTATGTTGAACATCATCTTGTTTAAGGGAGTATAACATTCTATCGCGGACAATATTCAGCATGGCAGCAGTACAGCAGCAGGTGCAGTTTAACATAATCTTGAGCAGTACAGCAGCAGGCGCAGTTGAACATAATCTTGTTTAACCCTCTATGGCCAAATGTTACCTCAAAGTAACATACCAGTTTTTGCTCCCTTACACACACACACAAAAAAACAACATAAACCATAATGCAATTCTCTCTCTAAGGGAGGAAGCTAAATAAACCAATAGTAGACTTACATTTGGTCACATGACTAGTATTTCCTTTCTTCAACACCTTTTAAAATCAGGATATAGCACATGTGCGACGGCCATTAGAGTGCTCTTAAAAATTGCTCTAAAATAACAATTTTTACAGCTTTTTCTTCAATAAAAAATGGATTCACAATCTTGGGTAACTTAAGAATTATTTTTCATCACTTTACCTCATTTTCACAAAATATATATTATGATAAATTAATGAAATAGATATGTTGCCTCAAAGCAACATTGAACCACAATGGAATCTCAATTTCAATTTATTTTTTTTTACATGTGGTCGTATTCTAAAGTAACCAGCCTATTATTACCATCATTATTATTATGATTATCATCATTATTACTGTAATATCATGAATAAAATATTGTTATACCATATATTTTATTATACTGTAATATTGAATATTATATCAAAGCTTTTCAGCATTACATTATCATATCGTCCATGCTGTGTCATATAGTTCAGTATTACTATGCTGTTTTATTTTTTCTATGTTTAGAAAGTGAATACAACTATGTTTTATAGCAAAGGAAAAAAGGAAAAGGCAGAGTTGGCTTTCCCCCTTGATGATAGTGAGGATGAGTTAGGGTTTAGCGAGGAGGATGAGGAAATGGAAAGAACCATGGATAGAAGCAGTGAAGGTGAGGATGAGTCAGATCACATTCAGGTACAGGTATTTTGAGAGGATAATTCAGTACATACAGCTACTGCTTACACTTTGTGTTCATGTCTACACGTATGGGTATGCATCATGAGGTACATTTATTTATATTTAGGATACATTTACAATTTCATTTTTTTCCATACATTGTTTATTGCCTTTACAGAGCGCAGGATCATTGGACAAATGTAGTTTTTGTTTGTTTTTAATTTATTTTTAACTCAAAATGTTGCATTATAATTAATTGTTTTTAAATCTGAGTCAAAATTAACATTTTGTTCCAAGAAGAAAATGTAATGGCATGCATGAAATTAAAATAAAAAGTTTGATTTTCAAAAAACCTGTTACTTTCATTTGTTCTATAGTGGTTCAATGTTGCCTCAAGGTAACGAACCCCAAAGTACCCCCCCAAATTTTGGGGTGGGGAATTTGTTTTGATAAGGCTAAGTTGGACCATTTTAAGTGCTAAAAACAAATGAAACATTTTTTTAAACAATGTTTTCACAATGTGGGCAATAGAGGGTTAAGGGAGTATAACATTCTATCGCGGACAATATTCAGGAAACGTTACTCTACTTAATCGTAAACCGAACAGCTGACACATAAGTAAAGATACGTTTATATCTTAGAACTTTAAATTTAGCAATATGCAAAAAAAAGGTAAAAGAAATGGCGTTTCAATAATCTAAATATCTTAATATACTTATTTTCAAAATATGATGCCAGTGTGGATCAATTCTTCAAAGACATTAAGAGAAGGACTAAAAGCTGAAATGAAGCTCTTTATGTGGTTAAAAGCATGAGAGTGAGAAATCATATTACGATAACCCTCCACTCAAAAAAAATGTTGGGAAGTTATGTAAACATATTCCTCACAATTTTCTTATTCAAAGAATAGATAGGGGTGATCATTCGACCAGTTTGTTTTTCAGTATTTTTGCTTTAAGAGCTATTACCGTCCAGCTCACTCAGAATATTTTGAAGAAATTCAATGGTAGAATTCAGATCTTGTTAGTAGCTCTCGTGCAATACGTATATAAGCAAAAAACACACGCATTTTTGGCGTGTCCCAATATCGTTGCACTTCCTTAATTATGATTGCACATCGTCTGGGGAATCCTTCAGGATTTAATCACATAGATTCCGATGAATAAATGAATTGTTTCTTCTGGGCGTCTGGTAAAGTCATTTTTTTTTTAGTTCTGAAAAGATTACTACTGTTTTTCACTAACTAAATTCAACTACTGAAATTAGAGTGTTGAGGGTATCCGGTGAGTTTTTAAAGGACAAAGATAATCAAAATTATCACGCTTATCAAAAGTGTAATTCTTCAAATAGCTGCTCACTGGCTGTTGCTGGTACATCGAATAGTTTTCAATTTCAATAGAACAGATGAAAATGACAGCTTTATTGAATTTGGAAATCCTCTGCTACTGTGCAAGTTTCACTAGCAGCATCAGTGTTAACACATATGAATACAATTTTCAGTCGGACAAGTAAACTAGCTAAGTTAGCGAACATCTTGAAATGATAGTTGCGATAATGAATCACAATTCTATAAGTAATATCAAAACGTTGAGAGTATAAAATAGATAAGCTTTATTAAAAATTGTTTTTCTTTTTGCCATTGTCACAATTAAAGGTGCATGCTCGGACATGATCTGTCGCATGTTATAATTACAAAACTAAAATGATCTGAGTTGAATAAGATTAAAAATTTTAACCATGTTAAATTCACATCGCAATTAAAAAAAAAATCAGTGTATGTGACTTAATTCTTCGTTTCCTATCCAGGGAAAGCGAATGTTTTGGGAATTACTGTTTCGTTTATTATCAAAGTGCAGGGAATATATTCTTTTAACAAGGCAGAAGCTTCTCAATTAATATGTTCAATCTCCAGCCCAGGCAGCGAAGTACAAGAAATTTGTCCCGAACACGTCCCGTTGTTTAGAATGATGGGAAAAAGAAACTTTCACTAACATACTCTTATATGGAGTGTTTGGCTTCCAGTCATGTTCTATCTTATCAGAAGACAAACAGAAAATGAAGCTCGAAAAGTGACGTTTCAAACCGGCTCATAGGCTTAAAATTGAACCGCAGTAATCTGTTGAGAGATACAGTTGTGCGCTTTACAGTATTATCAGACGACTGAGTATCAACTTAGATGCGTATTGGCCGAATGATAGGGTCTCCATTGGAACTATAGTTATTGTTTATTGCCTTGCATAATAACAAATATTTTGATTACAAACATAAACACCATCTAGCCTTGGGGCCCGTTCAACCGCAGAATGAGGCTGTGACGAAGGAGGATCTCTTTTAACCTGTAACTAATCTTTATTAAATGAGCAGCAAATTTCTCTTTTCAAGAACAGGCCCAAGACATCAGAATCGGTGAGCCTCACTCTGGAACTGTTTGGAAAAATATCAGCGGACATGTTTGCATCCTATGCATCAACTAATTGGCGAATATAATTCTCTAAATTAGGATATGGAGATGAAAACCGAGGCAGAGTTTATAAGGGTTTCATCCGCTATTTTGAACCCTCGTCAGTTCCTGCGAGACTAGCTATGGTCGACCAAAACGACGCGGCGTTGGGGGACGTTACCAGTCGTCTGGTCTGCCGTCTTTGAACGAAATAATGTTATAGTTATTGACACTAAAGAATGCCAGAGACTTATAAACGCCTTACAACTATGGGCACTGCCATAGCTCAACCTGTCCCATGTATGCTATAAATCAACCTAATCGATGAAGGCAAATTGCTGTCTAAACTAATTCTCTAATTGTTTTTCATCTGAAACATAATTCAATTTTAAGACCTTGCATTCCCGGTTCAAATATTTATCAGACTGTGGCTTTCTTGTTAGTATACAGCGGAAATTCTAAATTTCCATGTTTGGGAAAGGGACACCTGCTGTTGCAATACATGTAAGTATCGTAAGAAGGTAGTTCATATAAAATATTTGTATTCTGACTGGAATATTTCTTTGACAGCGCGTTTTAAAAAAATAGTTAATAATATGTTTATTAACACTTATCTAACATAGTACTATTATTCTACTAGGCGGAATATCAGATGTTGATGAGAGAGCAGGTTTTGACAGCGAAGAAAAAGTATTATACTCGTATTAAATCGATTTTTCAAGCCTTATATTTTTTGCAGAAACTTCACAATTTTCACTAATCCAGCTTTTTATGCCAGATAACAGACATATGATAAATATCACCTCCCTAAAATGCTCAATTTTTTAGTGAACGAAACCAAAGGATGGAGTTATTCTTCCATAGGATAATAAGATTAATGATACGATTCAGATTGCATATAAAAGAGCAAAAAGCTAGTCAATCCTAGCGAAGGTTGTTTTACTCTTTTATGTTAAACGGTATTAAAAAGTTACTGCACCAGTTTAAACAATTTCTCATCTTGTTGATCACATTTTGTTAATGTAATCGCAGTTGACCTTCATCTGGCAATGATATAATTTGCATTGTATTTTTATAAATTATTGATATTAAAAATTAAAAAAAAGAGATTTAAAGGGAAAAAAGGAGATCTCTTTCGATCAGCTGCTGATATACACAAGGTCTGTACACCGCAGTCTTCGGGTTGAAGTGCACCAGACCCTGAGTTTTTTCTCAATGTAAATAATATTGATATTATTATCCTATTAGAGAAGTGGTGCCGTGGAGATGTGCCTCAGGCTATCCCTCAGGCTACAAGGAGATCATAGTGCCCTCCCTGAAACACAGTAGAGTCACAAATGGCAGGGATTTGAGGTAGAATAGTAGTGTGGCACAGAGAGAAGCGTGCCCAGTTTTCATAAACTTAAAAAATTTCCAGGCCAAGGGATGTGCTGCTCTATGGGAATTTCAAAGACATAACAAGAATAGTATCTGATTGTAGAAACATACAAGGTAACAGCCATGTGTTTGCACAAACCCCTGTATACTTGACAACTACATCAATATAAAGAAATACCCCGAGTGTAGGTGAATAATAATAGGAGGCAGTTAGTGCATCTCTGCCAAGCCTTGGTGTGTACATCATTAATGGCAGGCTCAGAGGGGGCTCTCCAGGTAGATTCACATACTGCTCAGCTCTTGGGACTAGCATAGTTGATTACACGATCACTGACCTGGATCACTCCTTTATTAATACATTCACTGTCAGCCCACAAACACCTATGTCAGACCACAGTCAACTTACTGAATTCCTAAAAAAAGAACAAGACTGCCCAGTAACACGTTGATATATATACAGTACAGAATCCACGAGAGGGACACTCCTGCATAGAAGTCTATTATAATATGTTCATGCACTACACTCAAGGCATTGTACAACACCAGCACGAGACGCATGGTTAGAACTCTATCAGACACTCTTCATTCACTACATGAACTAACACAAAGTGCAATACCAGCATAATCCACCAGAGAGAGACTCCTTTAGAGAAGTCTATTATCATATCTTCATGCACTAAACTCAATGTATCAATATACAATACCAGCACGAGACTCCTCTATAGAAGCCTAATATAATATATCCATACATGCAAAAACCTTTGGCCATAGATGGAGTATAAGACTACACACTACTGGGTATCTGGTAGTAGGATGAACGACGCAGCTGAGCTACTGATAGGTACATCCAGTATGTCATCGATGGACTGAATCTGAGCCACCTAGGCAGAGGGGAGACGAGAGAGAGATGATTTGTTTACTCTGGGGGCATGGCCTCTCTCCTGTACTCTGAATGGCCTCCTGTAGCTCCTTCTCCAGACTCCATCCTCTGGAAAGGGCCAGGGCGGTGCTTACCGTGATCTCCATTGGCAACGGAAAATCCTGACTAATCACATTGCAGCTGGGCGGAGAGCAGAACACCTGAGAGGAGAGATGAGAGGGAAAGGAGAGGATGAGAGAGGGGGAGAGAGCTAGATAGATAGATGATAGATAGATAGATAGATAGATAGAGAGAGAAAGAGACGAGGATGAGAGGGAGAGGAGAGGGAGAAGGAGAGGGTGAGCAAGGGAGGGAGAGAGGATGAGATAGAAGGGAGAGAGAAGCTCACAGCACACAACTTTATACCAAGTACAGACAGGCACACAGTCAGTTAGGTACCTGTGTGGTGAAGTTGTCAGTCTGTGTGTCTGCTCACACCCTGCTGGAGGTGGAGAGAGCAGTCACTGGACTAAAAAAGAGAATGGGAGAGGGGGGGAGAGGAGAGAGAGGAGACCGTTGGCGGTCGGAGAAGAGAGAGATGAGACCTGTTAACATCTGTTAGATGAGCTCCTAATTAAAAGATAATTTAAATTATTTTCTAATTAAACAAAGGGCTTAAAACATACAGTGCCTATAGAAAGTCTACACCCCATTTCAAAATGTTCACCTTTTGTTGCCTTATAGCCTGGAATTGTAATAGCAATCCTAAATTAGCTCAGGTGTAACCAATCGCCTTCAAAATCACACAAGTTAAGTGGCCTCCACCTGTGTTAAATTGTAATGGTTCACATGATTTCAGCAGTTCCTGTAGGTTCCCTCTGCTGGGTAGTGCATTTCAAAGCAAAAACTCAACCATGAGAACCAAGGCGCTTTCAAAAGAACCCCGGGACAAAGTTGTTGAAAAGATCAGGGGATGGGTATAAAAAAATATCAAAGGCCTTGAATATCCCTTGAGCACGGTCAAGATGATTATTAAGAAGTGGAAGGTGTATGGCACCACCAAGACCCTGCCTAGATCAGGCCAGCCCCAAACTGGATGACCGAGCAAGAAGGAGACTGATCAGAGAGGCTACCAAGAGGCCAATGGCAACTTTGCAAGAGCTACAGGCTTTTATGGCCAAGACTGGTCAAAGTGTGCATGTGACAACAATATCCCAAGCACTCCACAAATCTGGCCTGCAAGAAAGAAACCATTGCTCAAGAAAGCCCACCTTGAATCCCGTTTTGAAGTATGCAAAAAAAACTCAGGAGATTACTATTTAGTCGGACGAAACTAAAATGGATCTTTTTGGCCTAAATGCAAAGCGGCGCATCACCCAAAGAACACCATCCCTACTGTGAAGCATGCTGGTGGCAGCATCATGTTATGGGGATGTTTCTCATCGGCAGGGACTGGGGCACGTGTCAGGATAGAAGGGAAAATGAATGGAGCAAAGTACAGAAGTCCTTGAGGAAAACCTGCTGCCCTCTGCAAGAAAGCTGAAACTGGGACGGAAGTTCACCTTTCAGCATGACAATGACCCAAAGCACACAGCCAAATCTACACTGGAGCGACTACGGAGCAAAAAAAAGGTAAATGTCCTTGAGTGGCCCAGTCAGAGCCCCGACCTAAATCAATTGAAAATGTATGGCATGACTTGAAGATTGCTGTCCATCAACACTCCCCAAGGAACTTGACAAAGCTTGAACAGTTTTGCAAAGACGAATGGTCAAATATTGCGAAATCTAGGTGTGCAAAAGGTAGCAGTTTTTGGTTGAGAAACCCTATCCCAACAGACAGGGCATCTGAAGACAACTTAAAGTAGAGGTTGAAAGATTACTGACAGGAGAGGAAAACAAGAGCAACCTCATCCTCTACACAGAGTGGGCCTGGCAGAAATACAGCCAGACCAGAAATTGGGGAAGAGCCAGACCCAGAAAGTACAGTCACAACAATAAACATCTATCATAATGGAACTGAACTAATCCAGGGAAGTGAGGCCAGCCTCAACTTCTTAGAGGAAGCCTTCCAGGGTGTGAAAGAGGAGGCTGAGAGAGTGAAAGTACACTCAGATGACACCAAACTGAGCCCCACGAACCCATGCATTGCTCTGATCAACAAGGACACAGCCCCAGCAACCGACAGCACAACAGCCCAGACAGCCACTGCCACTGACAGCACAGCCCCCGACTCCAATCAGCGCTCCCCCGTAACCTCCAAACCCTCCCCGCTCCATCCAGCACGTTAGGGAGAGCCTGTCCCTGCTGGAGCTGGATTTTGCAGAGAGCTCACACTGGCCAAGCTCACCGAAGCCAGCCTCACCCAGCAGCTGCGAGATGAGGTGAGCCAGATAAAGAGGGAGAGTAGGGCTGCAGTCAGTGAGCTGAGGGCCGAGGTGAAGGGACTGCAGCAGGACATTCAGTCCCCGAGGAGCGAGCTAACAGAAGTGAGAGACCAGATGCAGCAGAGAGAGAACCCTCACCGAGGAGCTGCACGGCCTAAGTGAGCAGCTACACATATACAGCACCCCTCCAACCCCTCCCATCCCCCATCCACCCCCTAGCAACAGCCTCAAAGCAGCACAGTGCAGAAGTGGCCTTACTCATGGATTCTAACAGAAGTACCTCGATGATGGAGGCTCTTCCCTGGCCGGCGAGTGAACAAGATCTGGGGCCATATTACAAAAGCATCCTAAAAGACATTTTTTATCTTATTTTCAGAGATAGAATGTCCTCACTACAAGTTTAGGAGAGTTGATATTACAGAAAATACTCTGCTAGCATATGACAGAACGTTCCCTAACTTGGTCATGTCCTAAGTTTCTTTCCTAAACATTAAGGGGGCACACAGACATTTCCTATCTGTCGGTTAGAAGAATACATGTATGTAGGTTGCCACAGAAATTACACATAGTTGTGTAATGTTGTTCATAATGAACATTACACAACTTCACTGGAATACTTACAAAAATTAACAGATTAAACAAATGTCACAGTCAACAGTCATTACTACACTGTTGTTTTTATTTTAATCAGAAAGGACACTGACTCTTCAACACTTCTAAATAATATCTACTGTATTGGGCTGCTTCAGAGAACTTTTGAATCCTCAGCAACCCACTGACCTGCCCAGTGGTGGTGACTACCTATGTTGTCTGAAGTGAACTACTGTAGCAGTTAAACAGTGTGTGCTGGAAAGCTTGTCAGAACATGGGTGAAGTAATAAGAGCGCAGTGGCAGTCTTACCTGACAATTTCCCGTCTTTTTCGGCTTTGTCAGCTCTGTCATGTAAAACGCAGTATAATATATCTATAACAATGGAAAAAAACAAGTTAGAAAAATGCAACAACTGTTTAAATGGGCGATATCAAACACAAAAGCCCAAGTTAGGAAAAGTAATTGGGGCAACCTTGTCAAGCATCAAGCAAATAGGCACAATTGGAAAGGTGCTGGGGCCCAACATTCACACAATTCTTGCTTCTAACCTGGCGCCTTTTTTTGATCGCTTCGCTCCACTTGAAATGCTCTTTGTATGACTTGCAGTGACTGAGACACATACACGGAGACATACAACAAACACACACACTCCGTGTGTGTGAGTCTCAGTCACTTCAAGTCATACAAAGAGCATTTCAGTGGCGCGATAAAGTGGAGTGAAGCAATCAAAAAAAGGCACCAAGTTAAAAGCAAGAATTGTGTGAATGCTGGGCCCCAGCACCTTTCCAATTGTGCCTATTTGCTTGATGCTTGACAAGGTTGCTCCAATTACTTCTCCTAACTTGGGCTTTTGTGTTTGATATCACCCCTTTAAATAGCTGTTGTGTTTTTCTAACTTCATTTTTTTACATTGACAATGTTTTTGTTAGATAACTTTTTTTTACTTCAAATAAAGAATAGTGAGGGAAAGATATTTGAGAATGTGCATGGTAAATACAGACAAGAAGCCAAGAGTAATAAATCAAGTAAAAGAACAGTAAATAGAAAAGATTTGAAAGTAAGATAGTGGTATATAAGGGACTTTTTGACTGTGTTGAAAGTGTAAAGATTTTATTAGTTTGGTTGCAAATGTACATCCACCAGTGGTAAAAACAATATGTATATTTTGGTAACTTGATTTTTATGCAGGTACAAAAGTAAAATGTGATGAATGGTTAAAAATGTACATATGAATGTCAGTGCTAAAGGGCAGTATACTAAGAGATACTGTAATTGGTAGAATGCAGAAAATCCCTGAAGTTTTTCACCGAATCTCCAGTGCCAATACAATTCATACATTAACTTCATCAATCCAACGAAGAAATGTGTAATATCCAGCTTGCAGTCAAGAATTCATAGAACCATCCACTTTCCCACAATGTGGTGTGAGAAACAACGTTGTTTTCATAACAAATCCACCAAAACATTTATTATTATTATTTATTTATTTAGCAGACACCCTTATCCAGGGTGACTTAGTCGTAAACAAAAAATACATTAAGAATCACAGTACAAGTTTTAATACAATTAAGAGCAAGATATAATACAATGACTTCGGTTCTAGCAAGTACAAGTATATAGACATCATATATGACAAAATGATTCAATAACAGAGCAGATAAGTGTCAGTGATAGTTACATCAGGATATCATTAAATATAAAAATACAGATTAAATAACACTGGACAGATTACAGTACTCAAGTACAGGATTAAATGCAGTAAAATAGGGAGCAGATAAAAGCAAGTAAAGCGCATTAAGGAAGTGATGTGTCCAGAGGGAAAAGAGGACGCCTGCAGGTGCTGTCTGAAGAGGCGAGTTTTGAGGAGGCGCTGGAAGTTGGTCAGGGACTGGACAGTCCTGCGGTGCAAGGGAGGAGAAGGAGAGGGCTCTGGGGGCAGGGGAGCGTATAGGAGGTACAGCCAGTCTTCTATTGCAGGAGGAGCGGAGAGGTCGAGTGGAGGTGTAGGGAGAGAGGAGGGTCTGGAGGTAACTGGGTGCTGTCTGGCATCTGTAGACGAGTACAAGAGTCTTGAACTGGATGCGAGCGGTGATCGGAAGCCAGTGGAGTGAGCGGAGCAGTGGAGTTTCATGGGAGAAGCGAGGCACAGAGAACACCAGGCGAGCAGCAGAGTTCTGGATAAGCTGGAGCGGACAGGTGGCGGACGCAGGGAGGCCAGCCAGGTGGGAGTTGCAATAGTCTAGGCGGCAGAGTACCAGGGCCTGGATGGCGTAGTTTGTGAGGAAGGGTCGGATTCTTCGTATGTTGCTCAGGAAGAAAATCGACAAGTGCGTGCCGAGTAGAGATGTGCTGGGAAGAAGACAGGCAGGGGTCCAGGGTGACGCCGAGGTTCTTAGCTGAGAAGGAGGGAGAGAGAGTGGTCAATTCCAGAGGAATGGAGAAAGACAGATCAGAGGGGGAGGGAAAGAAAAGGAGGTCAGATTTAGAGAGGTTGAATTTGAGGTGATGCAAGTGCATCCAGGAGGAGATAGCAGACAGACAGGTAGATACAGGAGGGGACGGTGGAGTCGGGGGGGGGGAGGAGAGGAAAATCTGAGCATCAGTTTAGAAATGGTATGGGGAGAGAGAGAGAGAAAAGAGAAGAGAGAGCACAGGAGATGAACCAAGACTGTCCCTTCGGGGATTCCTGTTGAGAGAGGGCGAGGTGTGGAGGTTGCTCCACGCCAGGTTCCTTAGTAAGTGTGGTTGGAGGGGTAGGAGAAAAACCAGGACAGTGCCAGAGATTCCCAGGTCAGCGAGAAAGGATAGTAGAATAAAGTGATCAACACTGTCAAAGGCAGCAGAGAGGTCGAGGAGAGAGTGGCAGCTCGGGCAGAGTTTAGTCAGTTAGAGCCAGACAGGAGGGCGGTTTCAGTGGAGTGAGCAGAGTGGAAACCAGATTGGAGAGAGTCGAGCAGAGACTGGTTGGACAGGAAAGCAGAGAGCTGGCGATGTAGAGTCAGCAAGGATTTTGCAAGGGGAGACAGGACGGTAACTCTGGAGGGAGGGGGTCGTGGGGGGTGTTAGAGTTGGCGGATATCTTAGATTTTAGAAGAAAAGAAAGAGGCAAAGTCGTCAGAAGAGATAGGAAGGGGAGAGTTTAGAAGGCTTGGATTATAGATTAGAAATAAGAACATTTAGGGGACAGAGGAAGTCGTGGGAAGAGGAGAATGTGGAGGTAGCAGATTCTACGCAGAGTTGTGAAAAGGAGTTGATAGGAGGGAGGTGAGAAAGAGCAGAAGTTACGGCGAGAGGTGACAGTAAGGGTAGGAGAACCAGGGACAAGGGAGAGACCAGGATGAAAAAGTGATCAGAGACGTCCAGGGGGTGACGGTGACAGAGAGGATAGGAGGGCAGCCGGCCCTGGAGAAGATGAGGTTCAGTTGACGGCCAGCTTTGTGGGAAGGAGGGGATGGCGAGAGACAGAAGTCAAAGGAGTGAAGGTGAGAGATGAGAGTGGCTGGGGATGTAGAAATAGGTGAGTTCAACATCCAACATGACACTTGTTAGACAGAGAGGGGCGGGAAGAGAGTAGATAGTTGAGTTCATCGAGAAAGTGAACGAGAGATCCAGGGGGACGGTACAGTAGAATTAGCAGAAGTTGATAGGGAGAGATTGGTTGGACAGCATGAAATTCAAAGGTGTTAACAGAGAGTGAGGAGAGGTCGGAGGGGACAGAAAAGAGTAAGGAGGGAGAGAGGAGAAGCAAAGTCCCATCTCCCCGTTCAGTGAGACGCGGGGTATAGGAGAGGACAGAGCAGTTCTAGTTACAGTGGAAAGCTAGGTTTCAGTGAGAGAGCAAGAAAATCGAGAGAGAGAGGTGGGAGGCAAAGGCAGAGATGAAATCAGCTTTGTTAACAGAAGAGTGACAGTTCCAGGGTGCACCAGAAAGTGTGCGGGAGAGGCAGAGGATTGAGGTTAGAGGGGTTGGAGGAGCAGCAGCGGAAAGTGGGCAAAGGACGAGGGTGACAGGATATAACAGGGTTGTGAGAGACTGTCACAGCAGGACAGGCAAGACAAAAATAGGCACTGTGGGAGCAGTGGGAGTGTGGGGGTACAGACCTGACCAGTATGACTGGATTTATTCCAACAGTGTCTCGGTTAATTTAAAATTACTTGAAGCAGAAACTTACCTATCTGCTTCGGTCCATGATTCCCTGTATACTGTATCAATGTGCAGTACCAGCACAATCCATGTATAGAAATCTATTATACTATCTTCATGTAATTCAATAACTATAACAATATGCAATACCAGCATAATATACCAGAGGGAGACTCCTGTATAGGAGCCTATTATATTATCTTGATCCACAATACTCACTAGAGCAATGTACAACACCAGCACGAGACTCATTGTTTACAGCCCTATCATAATATCTTCCTGCACTACATAAAGTATAAGAATGTGCAATACCAGCAGAATCCACCAGAGGGAGACTCCTGTATGAAGCCATTATATTATCTTGATCCACTATCCTCACTATAGCAATGTACAGTAGCAGCATAATCCACCAGAGGGAGACTCCTGTATAGAAGTCTAGTATAATATCTTCATGCAGTACACTCACTAGAGCAATATACAACACCAGCACAAGACTCCTTTATAGAAGCCTATTACAATACTTTCATTCACTACAGTCACTATAGCAATGTGCAATACCAGCATAATCCACCAGAGGGAGACTCCTGTATAGAAACCTATTATATTATCTTGATCGACTATCCTCTCTATAGCAATGTACAACAGCAGCACGAGACTCATGGTTACAACCCTATCATAATATCTTCATGCACTACATAAAGTATAAGAATGTGCAATACCAGCATAATCCACCAGAGGAGACTCCTGTATAGAAGTCTATTATAATATCTTAATCCACTACCTCACTATAGCAAGCAATATACAAACCACACAAGACTCCTGTATAGAAGCCTATTTATATATCAAAATTCACTACAGTTACTATAGCAATGTACAATACCAGCATAATCCACCAGAGGGAGACTCCTGTAAAAACCTATTATATTATCTTGATCGAAGGGCGTCAAAATAGAAAAAGTACAACACCAGCACGAGACTCATAACCTGTTACAACCTATTATATTATCTTCATGCACTACATTAACTATAACAATGTGCAATACCAGCATAATCCACCAGAGGGAGACTCCTGTATAGAAGCCTATTATATTATCTTGATCCACTATCCTCACTATAGCAATGTACAACACCAGCACGAGACTCATGGTTACAACCCTATCATAATATCTTCATGCACTACATAAAGTATAAGAATGTGCAATACCAGCATAATCCACCAGAGGAGACTCCTGTATAGAAGTCTAGTATATCTTCATGCAGTACACTCACTAGAGCAATATACAACACCAGCACAAATCCTTTATAGAAGCCTATTACAATACTTTCATTCACTACAGTCACTATAGCAATGTGCAATACCAGCATAATCCACCAGAGGGAGACTCCTGTATAGAAACCTATTATATTATCTTGATCGACTATCCTCTCTATAGCAATGTACAACAGCAGCACGAGACTCATGGTTACAAACCCTATCATACTATCTTCATGCACTACATAAAGTATAAGAATGTGCAATACCAGCATAATCCACCAGAGGGAGACTCCTGTATAGAAGCCTATTATATTATCTTGATCCACTATCCTCACTATAGCAATGTACAATAGCAGCACAATCCACCAGAGGGACTCCTGTATACAACCCTATTATATTATCTTGATCCACTATCCTCACTATAGCAATGTGCAATACCAGCATAATCCACCAGAGGAGACACCTGTATAAAAGTCTATTATAATATCTTCATGCACTACACACTCACTAGAAAGCAATATACAACACCAGCACGAGACTCCTTTACAACCCTATTACAATATCTTCATGCACTACAGTAACTATAACAATGTGCAATACCAGCATAATCCACCAGAGGGAGACTCCTGTATAGAAACCTATTATATTATCTTGATCGACTATCCTCTCTATAGCAATGTACAACAGCAGCACGAGACTCATGGTTACAACCCTATCATAATATCTTCATGCTGTACATAAAGTATAAGAATGTGCAATACCAGCATAATCCACCAGAGGGAGACTCCTGTATAGAAGTCTAGTATAATATCTTAATGCAGTACACTCACTAGAGCAATATACAACACCAGCACAAGACTCCTTTATAGAAGCCTATTACAATACTTTCATTCACTACAGTCATTATAGCAATGTGCAATACCAGCAAAATCCACCAGAGGGGACTCCTGTATAGAAACCTATTATATTATCTTGATCGACTATCCTCTCTATAGCAATGTACAACAGCAGCACGAGACTCATGGTTACAACCCTATCATAATATCTTCATGCACTACATAAAGTATAAGAATGTGCAATACCAGCATAATCCACCAGAGGGAGACTCCTGTACAGAAGTCTAGTATATCTTCATGCAGTACACTCACTAGAGCAATATACAACACCAGCACAAGACTCCTTTATAGAAGCCTATTACAATACTTTCATTCACTACAGTCACTATAACAATGTGCAATACCAGCATAAACCACCAGAGGGAGACTCATGTATAGAGGCCTATTACATTATCTTGATCGACTATCCTCTCTATAGCAATGTACAACAGCAGCACGAGACTCATGGTTACAACCCTATCATATTATCTTCATGCTCTACATAAAGTATAAGAATGTGCAATACCAGCATAATCCACCAGAGGAGACTCCTGTATAGAAGCCTATTATATTATCTTGATCCACTATCCTCACTATAGCAATGTACAATAGCAGCACAATCCACCAGAGGGAGACTCCTGTATAGAAGCCTATTATATTATCTTGATCCACTATCCTCACTATAGCAATGTACAATAGCAGCACAATCCACCAGAGGGAGACTTATGTACAAAAAGCCTACTATAATAACTTCACGCACTACACTAACTACATCAAAATAGAAAACAGCACACTACACCAGCACGAGACTCGTGGTTACAAACCAATTATACTATCTTCATGCACTACATTAATTATAACAATGTGCAATACCAGCATAATCCACCAGAGGGAGACTCCTGTATAAAAGTCTATTATAATATCTTCATGCACTACACTCACTGTAGCAATATTCAACACCAGCACGAGACCCCTTGCTACAACCCTATTAGAATATCTTCATGCACTATACAAAGAATAGTAATGTGTAATACCACCATAATCCGTCAGAGGGAGACACCTGTATAGAAGTCTATTATAACATCTTCATGCACTACACTCACTTAGCAAGTAAAAACCCAACTGTATAAATGGGTAAATGTATGTAAAATAATGTAATATCTGTATAATGTGAAATAATGTATAATGTGATATCTTGTAACAATTGTAAGTCGCCCTGGATAAGGGCGTCTGCTAATAAATAAATAATAATAATAATAATAACCTGTATAGAAGTCTATTATAATATCTTCATGCACTACACTCACTTAGCAATGTACAATACCAGCGCACTCCACCAGGGGGGTCCTGTATGGAAGCCTATTATATTATCTTGATCCACTATCCTCACTATAGCAATGTACAACACCAGCACGAGACTCATGGTTACAACCCTATCATAATATCTTCATGCACTACATAAAGTATAAGAATGTGCAATACCAGCATAATCCACCAGAGGGAGACTCCTGTATAGAAGTCTAGTATATCTTCATGCAGTACACTCACTAGAGCAATATACAACACCAGCACAAGACTCCTTTATAGAAGCCTATTACAATACTTTCATTCACTACAGTCACTATAACAATGTGCAATACCAGCATAAACCACCAGAGGGAGACTCATGTATAGAAGCCTATTACATTATCTTGATCGACTATCCTCTCTATAGCAATGTACAACAGCAGCACGAGACTCATGGTTACAACCCTATCATAATATCTTCATGCACTACATAAAGTATAAGAATGTGCAATACCAGCATAATCCACCAGAGGGAGACTCCTGTATAGAAGTCTAGTATATCTTCATATACACTCACTAGAGCAATATACAACACCAGCACAAGACTCCTTTATAGAAGCCTATTACAATACTTTCATTCACTACAGTCACTATAACAATGTGCAATACCAGCATAAACCACCAGAGGGAGACTCATGTATAGAAGCCTATTACATTATCTTGATCGACTATCCTCTCTATAGCAATGTACAACAGCAGCACGAGACTCATGGTTACAACCCTATCATAATATCTTCATGCACTACATAAAGTATAAGAATGTGCAATACCAGCATAATCCACCAGAGGGAGACTCCTGTATAGAAGTCTAGTATATCTTCATGCAGTACACTCACTAGAGCAATATACAACACCAGCACAAGACTCCTTTATAGAAGCCTATTACAATACTTTCATTCACTACAGTCACTATAACAATGTGCAATACCAGCATAATCCACCAGAGGAGACTCAGGTATAGAAACCTATTATATTATCTTGATCGACTATCCTCTCTATAGCAATGTACAACAGCAGCACGAGACTCATGGTTACAACCCTATCATAATATCTTCATGCACTACATAAAGTATAAGAATGTGCAATACCAGCATAATCCACCAGAGGGAGACTCCTGTATAGAAGTCTAGTATATCTTCATGCAGTACACTCACTAGAGCAATATACAACACCAGCACAAGACTCCTTTATAGAAGCCTATTACAATACTTTCATTCACTACAGTCACTATAGCAATGTGCAATACCAGCAAAATCCACCAGAGGGAGACTCCTGTATAGAAACCTATTATATTATCTTGATCGACTATCCTCTCTATAGCAATGTACAACAGCAGCACGAGACTCATGGTTACAACCCTATCATAATATCTTCATGCACTACATAAAGTATAAGAATGTGCAATACCAGCATAATCCACCAGAGGAGACTCCTGTACAGAAGTCTAGTATATCTTCATGCAGTACACTCACTAGAGCAATATACAACACCAGCACAAGACTCCTTTATAGAAGCCTATTACAATACTTTCATTCACTACAGTCACTATAACAATGTGCAATACCAGCATAAACCACCAGAGGAGACTCATGTATAGAGGCCTATTACATTATCTTGATCGACTATCCTCTCTATAGCAATGTACAACAGCAGCACGAGACTCATGGTTACAACCCTATCATATTATCTTCATGCTCTACATAAAGTATAAGAATGTGCAATACCAGCATAATCCACCAGAGGGAGACTCCTGTATAGAAGCCTATTATATTATCTTGATCCACTATCCTCACTATAGCAATGTACAATAGCAGCACAATCCACCAGAGGGAGACTCCTGTATAGAAGCCTATTATATTATCTTGATCCACTATCCTCACTATAGCAATGTACAATAGCAGCACAATCCACCAGAGGGAGACTTATGTACAAAAGCCTACTATAATAACTTCACGCACTACACTAACTACATCAAAATAGAAAACAGCACACTACACCAGCACGAGACTCGTGGTTACAAACCAATTATACTATCTTCATGCACTACATTAATTATAACAATGTGCAATACCAGCATAATCCACCAGAGGGAGACTCCTGTATAAAAGTCTATTATAATATCTTCATGCACTACACTCACTGTAGCAATATTCAACACCAGCACGAGACCCTTGCTACAACCCTATTAGAATATCTTCATGCACTATACAAAGAATAGTAATGTGTAATACCACCATAATCCGTCAGAGGAGACACCTGTATAGAAGTCTATTATAACATCTTCATGCACTACACTCACTTAGCAAGTAAAAACCCAACTGTATAAATGGGTAAATGTATGTAAAATAATGTAATATCTGTATAATGTGAAATAATGTATAATGTGATATCTTGTAACAATTGTAAGTCGCCCTGGATAAGGCGTCTGCTAATAAATAAAAATAATAATAATAATAATAACCTGTATAGAAGTCTATTATAATATCTTCATGCACTACACTCACTTAGCAATGTACAATACCAGCGCACTCCACCAGGGGGTCCTGTATGGAAGCCTATTATATTATCTTGATCCACTATCCTCACTATAGCAATGTACAACACCAGCACGAGACTCATGGTTACAACCCTATCATAATATCTTCATGCACTACATAAAGTATAAGAATGTGCAATACCAGCATAATCCACCAGAGGGAGACTCCTGTATAGAAGTCTAGTATATCTTCATGCAGTACACTCACTAGAGCAATATACAACACCAGCACAAGACTCCTTTATGAAGCCTATTACAATACTTTCATTCACTACAGTCACTATAACAATGTGCAATACCAGCATAAACCACCAGAGGGAGACTCATGTATAGAAGCCTATTACATTATCTTGATCGACTATCCTCTCATAGCAATGTACAACAGCAGCACGAGACTCATGGTTACAACCCTATCATAATATCTTCATGCACTACATAAAGTATAAGAATGTGCAATACCAGCATAATCCACCAGAGGGGGACTCCTGTATAGAAGTCTAGTATATCTTCATGCAGTACACTCACTAGAGCAATATACAACACCAGCACAAGACTCCTTTATAGAAGCCTATTACAATACTTTCATTCACTACAGTCACTATAACAATGTGCAATACCAGCATAAACCACCAGAGGGAGACTCATGTATAGAAACCTATTATATTATCTTGATCGACTATCCTCTCTATAGCAATGTACAACAGCAGCACGAGACTCATGGTTACAACCCTATCATAATATCTTCATGCACTACATAAAGTATAAGAATGTGCAATACCAGCATAATCCACCAGAGGGAGACTCCTGTATAGAAGTCTAGTATATCTTCATGCAGTACACTCACTAGAGCAATATACAACACCAGCACAAGACTCCTTTATAGAAGCCTATTACAATACTTTCATTCACTACAGTCACTATAACAATGTGCAATACCAGCATAAACCACCAGAGGGAGACTCATGTATAGAAGCCTATTACATTATCTTGATCGACTATCCTCTCTATAGCAATGTACAACAGCAGCACGAGACTCATGGTTACAACCCTATCATAATATCTTCATGCACTACATAAAGTATAAGAATGTGCAATACCAGCATAATCCACCAGAGGGAGACTCCTGTATAGAAGTCTAGTATATCTTCATGCAGTACACTCACTAGAGCAATATACAACACCAGCACAAGACTCCTTTATAGAAGCCTATTACAATACTTTCATTCACTACAGTCACTATAACAATGTGCAATACCAGCATAAACCACCAGAGGGAGACTCAGGTATAGAAGCCTAATACATTATCTTGATCGACTATCCTCTCTATAGCAATGTACAACAGCAGCACGAGACTCATGGTTACAACCCTATCATAATATCTTCATGCACTACATAAAGTATAAGAATGTGCAATACCAGCATAATCCACCAGAGGGAGACTCCTGTATAGAAGTCTAGTATATCTTCATGCAGTACACTCACTAGAGCAATATACAACACCAGCACAAGACTCCTTTATAGAAGCCTATTACAATACTTTCATTCACTACAGTCACTATAGCAATGTGCAATACCAGCATAATCCACCAGAGGGAGACTCCTGTATAGAAACCTATTATATTATCTTGATCGACTATCCTCTCTATAGCAATGTACAACAGCAGCACGAGACTCATGGTTACAACCCTATCATAATATCTTCATGCACTACATAAAGTATAAGAATGTGCAATACCAGCATAATCCACCAGAGGGAGACTCCTGTATAGAATTCTAGTATAATATCTTAATGCAGTACACTCACTAGAGCAATATACAACACCAGCACAAGACTCCTTTATAGAAGCCTATTACAATACTTTCATTCACTACAGTCATTATAGCAATGTGCAATACCAGCAAAATCCACCAGAGGGAGACTCCTGTATAGAAACCTATTATATTATCTTGATCGACTATCCTCTCTATAGCAATGTACAACAGCAGCATGAGACTCATGGTTACAACCCTATCATAATATCTTCATGCACTACATAAAGTATAAGAATGTGCAATACCAGCATAATCCACCAGAGGGAGACTCCTGTACAGAAGTCTAGTATATCTTCATGCAGTACACTCACTAGAGCAATATACAACACCAGCACAAGACTCCTTTATAGAAGCCTATTACAATACTTTCATTCACTACAGTCACTATAACAATGTGCAATACCAGCATAAACCACCAGAGGGAGACTCATGTATAGAGGCCTATTACATTATCTTGATCGACTATCCTCTCTATAGCAATGTACAACAGCAGCACGAGACTCATGGTTACAACCCTATCATATTATCTTCATGCTCTACATAAAGTATAAGAATGTGCAATACCAGCATAATCCACCAGAGGGAGACTCCTGTATAGAAGCCTATTATATTATCTTGATCCACTATCCTCACTATAGCAATGTACAATAGCAGCACAATCCACCAGAGGGAGACTCCTGTATAGAAGCCTATTATATTATCTTGATCCACTATCCTCACTATAGCAATGTACAATAGCAGCACAATCCACCAGAGGGAGACTTATGTACAAAAGCCTACTATAATAACTTCACGCACTACACTAACTACATCAAAATAGAAAACAGCACACTACACCAGCACGAGACTCGTGGTTACAAACCAATTATACTATCTTCATGCACTACATTAATTATAACAATGTGCAATACCAGCATAATCCACCAGAGGGAGACTCCTGTATAAAAGTCTATTATAATATCTTCATGCACTACACTCACTGTAGCAATATTCAACACCAGCACGAGACCCCTTGCTACAACCCTATTAGAATATCTTCATGCACTATACAAAGAATAGTAATGTGTAATACCACCATAATCCGTCAGAGGGAGACACCTGTATAGAAGTCTATTATAACATCTTCATGCACTACACTCACTTAGCAAGTAAAAACCCAACTGTATAAATGGGTAAATGTATGTAAAATAATGTAATATCTGTATAATGTGAAATAATGTATAATGTGATATCTTGTAACAATTGTAAGTCGCCCTGGATAAGGGCGTCTGCTAATAAATAAATAATAATAATAATAATAATAATAACCTGTATAGAAGTCTATTATAATATCTTCATGCACTACACTCACTTAGCAATGTACAATACCAGCGCACTCCACCAGAGGGGTCCTGTATGGAAGCCTATTATATTATCTTGATCCACTATCCTCACTATAGCAATGTACAACACCAGCACGAGACTCATGGTTACAACCCTATCATAATATCTTCATGCACTACATAAAGTATAAGAATGTGCAATACCAGCATAATCCACCAGAGGGAGACTCCTGTATAGAAGTCTAGTATAATATCTTCATGCAGTACACTCACTAGAGCAATATACAACACCAGCACAAGACTCCTTTATAGAAGCCTATTACAATACTTTCATTCACTACAGTCATTATAGCAATGTGCAATACCAGCAAAATCCACCAGAGGGAGACTCCTGTATAGAAACCTATTATATTATCTTGATCGACTATCCTCTCTATAGCAATGTACAACAGCAGCACGAGACTCATGGTTACAACCCTATCATAATATCTTCATGCACTACATAAAGTATAAGAATGTGCAATACCAGCATAATCCACCAGAGGGAGACTCCTGTATAGAAGCCTATTATATTATCTTGATCCACTATCCTCACTATAGCAATGTACAATAGCAGCACAATCCACCAGAGGGGTCCTGTATAGAAGCCTATTATATTATCTTGATCCACTATCCTCACTATAGCAATGTACAATAGCAGCACAATCCACCAGAGGGAGACTTATGTACAAAAGCCTACTATAATAACGTCACACACTACACTAACTACATCAAAATAGAAAACAGCACACTACACCAGCACGAGACTCGTGGTTACAAACCAATTATACTATCTTCATGCACTACATTAACTATAACAATGTGCAATACCAGCATAATCCACCAGAGGGAGACTCCTGTATAGAAGTCTATTATAATATCTTCATGCACTACACTCACTGTAGCAATATTCAACACCAGCACGAGACCCCTTGCTACAACCCTATTAGAATATCTTCATGCACTATACAAAGAATAGTAATGTGCAATACCACCATAATCCGTCAGAGGGAGACACCTGTATAGAAGTCTATTATAACATCTTCATGCACTACACTCACTTAGCAAGTAAAAACCCAACTGTATAAATGGGTAAATGTATGTAAAATAATGTAATATCTGTATAATGTGAAATAATGTATAATGTGATATCTTGTAACAATTGTAAGTCGCCCTGGATAAGGGCGTCTGCTAAGAAATAAATAATAATAATAATAATAACCTGTATAGAAGTCTATTATAATATCTTCATGCACTACACTCACTTAGCAATGTACAATACCAGCGCACTCCACCAGAGGGGTCCTGTATGGAAGCCTATTATATTATCTTGATCCACTATCCTCACTATAGCAATGTACAACACCAGCACGAGACTCATGGTTACAACCCTATCATAATATCTTCATGCACTACATAAAGTATAAGAATGTGCAATACCAGCATAATCCACCAGAGGGAGACTCCTGTATAGAAGTCTAGTATAATATCTTCATGCAGTACACTCACTAGAGCAATATACAACACCAGCACAAGACTCCTTTATAGAAGCCTATTACAATACTTTCATTCACTACAGTCACTATAGCAATGTGCAATACCAGCATAATCCACCAGAGGGAGACTCAGGTATAGAAGCCTATTACATTATCTTGATCGACTATCCTCTCTATAGCAATGTACAACAGCAGCACGAGACTCATGGTTACAACCCTATAATAATATCTTCATGCACTACATAAAGTATAAGAATGTGCAATACCAGCATAATCCACCAGAGGGAGACTCCTGTATAGAAGTCTAGTATATCTTCATGCAGTACACTCACAAGAGCAATATACAACACCAGCACAAGACTCCTTTATAGAAGCCAATTATAATATTTCATTCACTACAGTCACTATAGCAATGTGCAATACCAGCATAATCCACCAGAGGGAGACTCCTGTATAGAAACCTATTATATTATCTTGATCGACTACTCTCTATAGCAAAGTACAACAGCAAGAGAGACTCATGGTTACAACCCTATATAATATCTTCATGCACTACATAAACTGTATAACAATGCAATACCAGCATAATACTCCTGTATAGAAGCCTATTATATTATCTTGATCCACTATCCTCACTATAGCAATGTACAACAGCAGCACGAGACTCATGGTTACAACCCTATCATAATATCTTCATGCCTACATAAAAGAATAAGAATGTGCAATACCAGCATAATCCACCAAGGGAGACTCCTGTATAGAAGCCTATTATATTATCTTGATCCACTATCCTCACTATAGCAATGTACAATAGCAGCACAATCCACCAGAGGGGGAAGCCTATTATATTATCTTGATCCACTATCCTCACAATTATGTACAATAGCAGCACAATCTTCATGTACAAAAGCCTAGTATAATAACGTCACGCACTACACTAACTACATCAAAATAGAAAACAGCACACTACACCAGCACGAGACTCGTGGTTACAAACCAATTATACTATCTTCATGCACTACATTAACTATAACAATGTGCAATACCAGCATAATCCACCAGAGGGAGACTCCTGTATAGAAGTCTATTATAATATCTTCATGCATACACTCACTGTAGCAATATTCCTCAACCCTATTAGAATATCTTCATTCACTACACAAAAGAATAGTAATGTGCAATACCACCATAATCCGTCAGAGGGAGACACCTGTATAGAAGTCTATTATAACATCTTCATGCACTATAGCAAGTAAAACCCAACTGTATAAATGGGTAAATGTATGTAAAATAATGTAATATCTGTATAATGTGAACCAGCACTGATATCTTGTAACACTGTAAGTCGCCCTCCTGCTAGAAATAAATAATAATAATATAACCTGTATAGAAACTATTATAATATCTTCATGCACTACACTCACTTAGCAATGTACAATACCAGCGCACTCCACCAGAGGGGTCCTGTATGGAAGCCTATTATATTATCTTGATCCACTATCCTCACTATAGCAATGTACCAATCCACCAGAGGGAGACTTATGTACAAAAGCCTACTATAATAATCTTCATACACTAACTACATCAAAAGAAAAACAGCACACTACACCAGCATGAGACTCGTGGTTACAAACCAATTATAATATCTTCATGCACTACATTAACTATAACAATGTACAATACCAGCATAATCCACCAGAGGGAGACTCCTGTATAGAAGCCTATTATATTATCTTGATCCACTATCCTCAGTATAGCAATGTACAATACCAGCACAATAACCAGGGAAATGTATAGAAGTAATTATAATATCTTCCACACTCACTGTAGCAATATTCAACACCAGCACAAGACTCCTTTATAGAAGCCTATTACAATACTTTCATTCACTACACTCACTATAGCAATGTGCAATACCAGCATAATTCACCACAGGGAGACTCCTGTATAGAAGCCTATTATATTATCTTGATCCACTATCCTCACTATAGCAATGTACAATACCAGCACAATCCACCAGAGGGGTCCTGTATAGAAGCCTATTATATTATCTTGATCCACTATCCTCACTATAGCAATGTACAACACCAGCACGAGACTCATGGTTACAACCCTATCATAATATCTTCATGCACTACATAAAGTATAAGAATGTGCAATACCAGCATAATCCACCAGAGGGAGACTCCTGTACAGAAGTCTAGTATATCTTCATGCAGTACACTCACTAGAGCAATATACAACACCAGCACAAGACTCCTTTATAGAAGCCTATTACAATACTTTCATTCACTACAGTCACTATAACAATGTGCAATACCAGCATAAACCACCAGAGGGAGACTCATGTATAGAGGCCTATTACATTATCTTGATCGACTATCCTCTCTATAGCAATGTACAACAGCAGCACGAGACTCATGGTTACAACCCTATCATATTATCTTCATGCTCTACATAAAGTATAAGAATGTGCAATACCAGCATAATCCACCAGAGGGAGACTCCTGTATAGAAGCCTATTATATTATCTTGATCCACTATCCTCACTATAGCAATGTACAATAGCAGCACAATCCACCAGAGGGAGACTCCTGTATAGAAGCCTATTATATTATCTTGATCCACTATCCTCACTATAGCAATGTACAATAGCAGCACAATCCACCAGAGGGAGACTTATGTACAAAAGCCTACTATAATAACTTCACGCACTACACTAACTACATCAAAATAGAAAACAGCACACTACACCAGCACGAGACTCGTGGTTACAAACCAATTATACTATCTTCATGCACTACATTAATTATAACAATGTGCAATACCAGCATAATCCACCAGAGGGAGACTCCTGTATAGAAGTCTATTATAATATCTTCATGCACTACACTCACTGTAGCAATATTCAACACCAGCACGAGACCCCTTGCTACAACCCTATTAGAATATCTTCATGCACTATACAAAGAATAGTAATGTGCAATACCACCATAATCCGTCAGAGGGAGACACCTGTATAGAAGTCTATTATAACATCTTCATGCACTACACTCACTTAGCAAGTAAAAACCCAACTGTATAAATGGGTAAATGTATGTAAAATAATGTAATATCTGTATAATGTGAAATAATGTATAATGTGATATCTTGTAACAATTGTAAGTCGCCCTGGATAAGGGCGTCTGCTAAGAAATAAATAATAATAATAATAATAACCTGTATAGAAGTCTATTATAATATCTTCATGCACTACACTCACTTAGCAATGTACAATACCAGCGCACTCCACCAGAGGGGTCCTGTATGGAAGCCTATTATATTATCTTGATCCACTATCCTCACTATAGCAATGTACAAACACCAGCACAATCCACCAGAGGGAGACTTACTCATACTATTAACAACCCACTAACTACATCAAATAAAACAGCACACTCAGCATGAGACTCATGGTTACAAACCAATTATAATATCTTCATGCACTACATTAAGTATAAGAATGTGCAATACCAGCATAATCCACCAGAGGGAGACTCCTGTATAGAAGTCTAGTATATTATATCTTCATGCAAGTACACTCACTAGAGCAATATACAACACCAGCAGCAAATTCAACACCAGCTCTCCTTTATAGAAGCCTATTACAATACTTTCTCACTACATCACTATCACTACCAGTCACTATAACAATGTGCAATACCAGCATAATCCACCAGAGGGAGACTCATGTATAGAAGCCTATTACATTATCTTGATCGACTATCCTCTCTATAGCAATGTACAACAGCAGCACGAGACTCATGGTTACAACCCTATCATAATATCTTCATGCACTACATAAAGTATAAGAATGTGCAATACCAGCATAATCCACCAGAGGGAGACTCCTGTATAGAAGTCTAGTATATCTTCATGCAGTACACTCACTAGAGCAATATACAACACCAGCACAAGACTCCTTTATAGAAGCCTATTACAATACTTTCATTCACTACAGTCACTATAACAATGTGCAATACCAGCATAAACCACCAGAGGGAGACTCATGTATAGAAACCTATTATATTATCTTGATCGACTATCCTCTCTATAGCAATGTACAACAGCAGCACGAGACTCATGGTTACAACCCTATCATAATATCTTCATGCACTACATAAAGTATAAGAATGTGCAATACCAGCATAATCCACCAGAGGGAGACTCCTGTATAGAAGCCTATTATATTATCTTGATCCACTATCCTCACTATAGCAATGTACAATAGCAGCAACAACCAGCACAAGACTCCTGTATAGAAGCCTATTATAATATCTTGATCCACTATCCTCACTATAACACAATACCAGCATAAACCACCAGAGGGAGACTCCTGTATAGAAGCCTATTATATTTTCTTGAGACTATAATCCTTCTACACTCACTATAGCAATGTACAACACCAGCACGAGACTCATGTTTACAACCCTATCATAATATCTTCATGCACTACATAAAGTATAACAATGTGCAATACCAGCATAATCCACCAGAGGGAGACTCCTGTAAAGAAGTCTAGTATATCTTCATGCAGTACACCAGCTAGAGCAATATAGAATATCTTCATGCACTATACAAACAATAGGGAGACTCCTTTATAGAAGCCTATTACAATATCTTTCATTCACTACACTCACTATAACAATATTCAACACCAGCACAAACCCCCTAGAACCTAGTAGAATATCTTCATGCACTATACAAATAATTGTAATGTGCAATACCACCATAATCCGCCAGAGGGAGACTCCTTTATAGAAGCCTATTACAATAATCACTACACTCACTATAGCTGTACCAATAATTCAGCACAGGAGACTAATGAAGTTATCTTGATCCCTATCATCACTATATCAATTCAATGTACAATCCAAAGTATAAGAATTTTCTTGATCTACTATACCAGCATAATCCACCAGAGGAGGAGTACTCACTAAAAGCAATATACAACACTAGTATATCTTCAAACCAATTATAATACTTCATGCACTAGAGCAATATAACAACACCAGCACAAGGAGACTCCTGTATAGAAGTCTATTATAATATCTTCATGCACTACACTCACTTAGCAATGTACAATACCAGCATAATCCACCAGAGGGTCCTGTATGGAAACCTATTATATTATCTTGATCCACTATCCTCACTATAGCAATGTACAACACCAGCACGAGACTCATGGTTACAACCCTATCATAATATCTTCATGCACTACATTAATTATAACAATGTGCAATACCAGCATAATCCACCAGAGGGAGACTCCTGTATAGAAGTCTAGTATAATATCTTCATGCAGTACACTCACTAGAGCAATATACAACACCAGCACAAGACTCCTTTATAGAAGCCTATTACAATACTTTCATTCACTACAGTCACTATAGCAATGTGCAATACCAGCAAAATCCACCAGAGGGAGACTCCTGTATAGAAACCTATTATATTATCTTGATCGACTATCTCTCTATAGCAATGTACAACAGCAGCACGAGACTCATGGTTACAACCCTATCATAATATCTTCATGCACTACATAAAGTATAAGAATGTGCAATACCAGCATAATCCACCAGAGGAGACTCCTGTACAGAAGTCTAGTATATCTTCATGCAGTACACTCACTAGAGCAATATACAACACCAGCACAAGACTCCTTTATAGAAGCCTATTACAATACTTTCATTCACTACAGTCACTATAACAATGTGCAATACCAGCATAATCCACCAGAGGGAGACTCCTGTATAGAGGCCTATTACATTATCTTGATCGACTATCCTCTATAGCAATGTACAACAGCAGCACGAGACTCATGGTTACAACCCTATCATAATATCTTCATGCACTACATAAAGTATAAGAATGTGCAATACCAGCACAATCCACCAGAGGGAGACTCCTGTATAGAAGCCTATTATATTATCTTGATCCACTATCCTAAACTATAGCAATGTACAATACCAGCATAATCCACCAGAGGAGACTCCTGTATAGAAGCCTATTATATTATCTTGATCCACTATCCTCACTATAGCAATGTACAATAGCAGCACAATCCACCAGAGGGGTCCTTATGAAGCCTATTATATTATCTTGATCCACTATCCTCACAATAAAAGCACCAGAGGAGACTATACAAAAATATAATAACGTCACGCACTACACTAACTACATCAAAATAGAAAACAGCACACTACACCAGCACGAGACTCGTGGTTACAAACCAATTATACTATCTTCATGCACTACATTAACTATAACAATGTGCAATACCAGCATAATCCACCAGAGGGAGACTCCTGTATAGAAGTCTATTATAATATCTTCATGCACTACACTCACTGTAGCAATATTCAACACCAGCACGAGACCCCTTGCTACAACCCTATTAGAATATCTTCATGCACTATACAAAGAATAGTAATGTGCAATACCACCATAATCCGTCAGAGGGAGACACCTGTATAGAAGTCTATTATAACATCTTCATGCACTACACTCACTTAGCAAGTAAAAACCCAACTGTATAAATGGGTAAATGTATGTAAAATAATGTAATATCTGTATAATGTGAAATAATGTATAATGTGATATCTTGTAACAATTGTAAGTCGCCCTGGATAAGGGCGTCTGCTAAGAAAGAAATAATAATAATAACAATAATATCCTGTATATAAGTCTATTATAATATCTTCATGCACTACACTCACTTAGCAATGTACAATACCAGCGCACTCCACCAGAATGGAAGCCTATTATATTATCTTGATCCACTATCCTCACTATAGCAATGTAATAACCAATCCACCAGAGGGACTCATGGTTACAAAACCCTATTATAATATCTTCATGCACTACACTAACTACATCAAAGTAGAAAACAGCATAATACACCAGCATGAGATGTTACAAAACCAATTATAATATCTTCATGCACTACATTAACTATAACAAGTACAATACCAGCCACCACCAGAGGGAGGCTCCTGTATAGAAGCCTATTATATTATCTTGATCCACTATCCTCAGTATAGCAATGTACAATACCAGCACAATCCACCAGGGGACTCCTGTATAGAAGTCTATTATAATATCTTCATGCACTACACTCACTGTAGCAATATTCAACACCAGCAACTCCTTTATAGAAGCCTATTACAATACTTTCATTCACTACACTCACTATAGCAATGTGCAAACCAGCATAATTCACCAATATCTGTATAGAAGCCATTATATTATCTTGATCCACTATCCTCACTATAGCAATGTACAATACCAGCACAATTCACCAGAGGGAGACTCCTGTATAGAAGCCTATTATATTATCTTGATCCACTATCCTCACTATAGCAATGTACAACAGCAGCACGAGACTCATGGTTACAACCCTATCATAATATCTTCATGCACTACATAAAGTATAAGAATGTGCAATACCAGCATAATCCACCAGAGGAGACTCCTGTACAGAAGTCTAGTATATCTTCATGCAGTACACTCACTAGAGCAATATACAACACCAGCACAAGACTCCTTTATAGAAGCCTATTACAATACTTTCATTCACTACAGTCACTATAACAATGTGCAATACCAGCATAAACCACCAGAGGGAGACTCATGTATAGAGGCCTATTACATTATCTTGATCGACTATCCTCTCTATAGCAATGTACAACAGCAGCACGAGACTCATGGTTACAACCCTATCATATTATCTTCATGCTCTACATAAAGTATAAGAATGTGCAATACCAGCATAATCCACCAGAGGAGACTCCTGTATAGAAGCCTATTATATTATCTTGATCCACTATCCTCACTATAGCAATGTACAATAGCAGCACAATCCACCAGAGGGGTCCTGTATAGAAGCCTATTATATTATCTTGATCCACTATCCTCACTATAGCAATGTACAATAGCAGCACAATCCACCAGAGGGAGACTTATGTACAAAAGCCTACTATAATAACTTCACGCACTACACTAACTACATCAAAATAGAAAACAGCACACTACACCAGCACGAGACTCGTGGTTACAAACCAATTATACTATCTTCATGCACTACATTAACTATAACAATGTGCAATACCAGCATAATCCACCAGAGGGAGACTCCTGTATAGAAGTCTATTATAATATCTTCATGCACTACACTCACTGTAGCAATATTCAACACCAGCACGAGACCCCTTGCTACAACCCTATTAGAATATCTTCATGCACTATACAAAGAATAGTAATGTGCAATACCACCATAATCCGTCAGAGGGAGACACCTGTATAGAAGTCTATTATAACATCTTCATGCACTACACTCACTTAGCAAGTAAAAACCCAACTGTATAAATGGGTAAATGTATGTAAAATAATGTAATATCTGTATAATGTGAAATAATGTATAATGTGATATCTTGTAACAATTGTAAGTCGCCCTGGATAAGGGCGTCTGCTAAGAAATAAATAATAATAATAATAATAACCTGTATAGAAGTCTATTATAATATCTTCATGCACTACACTCACTTAGCAATGTACAAATACTCCACCAGAGGGGTCCTGTATGGAAGCCTATTATATTATCTTGATCCACTATCACTATAGCACAATATAGCACAATCCACCAATGTACAAAAGCCTACTATAATAACTTCACACACACACTAACTACATCAAAGTAGAAAACAGACTCATGAGACTCGTGGTTACAAACCTATTATAATATCTTCATGCACTATAACATAAAGCATAATCCAAGAATGTGCAGTATACCAGCATAATCCACCAGAGGGAGACTCCTGTATAGAAGTCTATTATAATATCTTCATGCACTACACTCACTGTAGCAATATTCAACACCAGCACAAGACTCCTTTATAGAAGCCTATTACAATACTTTCATTCACTACCTCACTATAGCAATGTGCAATTACCAGCTATTATATTATCTTGATCCACTATCCTCACATAGCAATGTACAATACCAGCACAATTCACAACTGTATAGAAGCCTATTATATTATCTTGATCCACTACTATCCTCACTATAGCAATGTACAACAGCAGCACGAGACTCATGGTTACAACCCTATCATAATATCTTCATGCACTACATAAAGTATAAGAATGTGCAATACCAGCATAATCCACCAGAGGGAGACTCCTGTATAGAAGTCTAGTATAATATCTTCATGCAGTACACTCACTAGAGCAATATACAACACCAGCACAAGACTCCTTTATAGAAGCCTATTACAATACTTTCATTCACTACAGTCACTATAGCAATGTGCAATACCAGCATAATCCACCAGAGGGAGACTCAGGTATAGAAGCCTATTACATTATCTTGATCGACTATCCTCTCTATAGCAATGTACAACAGCAGCACGAGACTCATGGTTACAACCCTATCATAATATCTTCATGCACTACATAAAGTATAAGAATGTGCAATACCAGCATAATCCACCAGAGGGAGACTCCTGTATAGAAGTCTAGTATATCTTCATGCAGTACACTCACTAGAGCAATATACAACACCAGCACAAGACTCCTTTATAGAAGCCTATTACAATACTTTCATTCACTACAGTCACTATAGCAATGTGCAATACCAGCATAATCCACCAGAGGGAGACTCCTGTATAGAAACCTATTATATTATCTTGATCGACTATCCTCTCTATAGCAAAGTACAACAGCAGCACGAGACTCATGGTTACAACCCTATCATAATATCTTCATGCACTACATAAAGTATAAGAATGTGCAATACCAGCATAATCCACCAGAGGGAGACTCCTGTATAGAAGCCTATTATATTATCTTGATCCACTATCCTCACTATAGCAATGTACAACAGCAGCACGAGACTCATGGTTACAACCCTATCATAATATCTTCATGCACTACATAAAGTATAAGAATGTGCAATACCAGCATAATCCACCAGAGGAGACTCCTGTATAGAAGCCTATTATATTATCTTGATCCACTATCCTCACTATAGCAATGTACAATAGCAGCACAATCCACCAGAGGGTCCTGTATAGAAGCCTATTATATTATCTTGATCCACTATCCTCACAATAGCAATGTACAATAGCAGCACAATCCACCAGAGGGAGACTTATGTACAAAAGCCTAGTATAATAACGTCACGCACTACACTAACTACATCAAAATAGAAAACAGCACACTACACCAGCACAAGACTCGTGGTTACAAACCAATTATACTATCTTCATGCACTACATTAACTATAACAATGTGCAATACCAGCATAATCCACCAGAGGGAGACTCCTGTATAGAAGTCTATTATAATATCTTCATGCACTACACTCACTGTAGCAATATTCAACACCAGCACGAGACCCTTGCTACAACCCTATTAGAATATCTTCATGCACTACACAAAGAATAGTAATGTGCAATACCACCATAATCCGTCAGAGGGAGACACCTGTATAGAAGTCTATTATAACATCTTCATGCACTACACTCACTTAGCAAGTAAAAACCCAACTGTATAAATGGGTAAATGTATGTAAAATAATGTAATATCTGTATAATGTGAAATAATGTATAATGTGATATCTTGTAACAATTGTAAGTCGCCCTGGATAAGGGCGTCTGCTAAGAAATAAATAATAATAATAATAATAACCTGTATAGAAGTCTATTATAATATCTTCATGCACTACACTCACTTAGCAATGTACAATACCAGCGCACTCCACCAGAGGGGTCCTGTATGGAAGCCTATTATATTATCTTGATCCACTATCCTCACTATAGCAATGTACAATATAGCAGCACAATCCACCAGAGGGAGACTTATGTACAAAAGCCTACTATAATAACTTCACACACTACACTAACTACATCAAAGTAGAAAACAGCACACTACACCAGCATGAGACTCGTGGTTACAAACCAATTATAATATCTTCATGCACTACATTAACTATAACAATGTACAATACCAGCATAATCCACCAGAGGGAGGCTCCTGTATAGAAGCCTATTATATTATCTTGATCCACTATCCTCAGTATAGCAATGTACAATACCAGCACAACCCACCAGAGGGAGACTCCTGTATAGAAGTCTATTATAATATCTTCATGCACTACACTCACTGTAGCAATATTCAACACCAGCACAAGACTCCTTTATAGAAGCCTATTACAATACTTTCATTCACTACACTCACTATAGCAATGTGCAATACCAGCATAATTCACCACAGGGAGACTCCTGTATAGAAGCCTATTATATTATCTTGATCCACTATCCTCACTATAGCAATGTACAATACCAGCACAATTCACCAGAGGGAGACTCCTGTATAGAAGCCTATTATATTATCTTGATCCACTATCCTCACTATAGCAATGTACAACACCAGCACGAGACTCATGGTTACAACCCTATCATAATATCTTCATGCACTACATAAAGTATAAGAATGTGCAATACCAGCATAATCCACCAGAGGGAGACTCCTGTATAGAAGTCTATTATAATATCTTCATGCAGTACACTCACTAGAGCAATATACAACACCAATCCACAAGACTCCTTTATAGAAGCCTATTATAATATCTTCATTCACTACAGTCACTATAGCAATGTGCAATACCAGCATAATCCACCAGAGGAGACTCAGGTATAGAAGCCTATTATATTATCTTGATCCACTATCCTCACTATAGCAATGTACAACAGCAGCACGAGACTCATGGTTACAACCCTATCATAATATCTTCATGCACTACATAAAGTATAAGAATGTGCAATACCAGCATAATCCACCAGAGGGAGACTCCTGTATAGAAGTCTAGTATAAATGCAGTACACTCACTAGAGCAATATACAACACCAGCACAAGACTCCTTTATAGAAGCCTATTACAATACTTTTTCATTCACTACAGTCACTATAGCAATGTGCAATACCAGCATAATCCACCAGAGGGAGACCCTGTATAGAAACCTATTATATTATCTTGATGCACTATCCTCTCTATAGCAAAGTACAACAGCAGCACGAGACTCATGGTTACAACCTATCATAATATCTTCATGCACTACATAAAGTATAAGAATGTGCAATACCAGCATAATCCACCAGAGGGAGACTCCTGTATAGAAGCCTATTATATTATCTTGATCCACTATCCTCACTATAGCAATGTACAACACCCAGACTCATGGTTACAACCCTATCATAATATCTTCATGCACTATGCAATACCAGCATAATCCACCAGAGGGAGACTCCTGTATAGAAGCCTATTATATTATCTTGATCCACTATCCTCACTATAGCAATGTACTCACCAGAGGGGTCCTATAAAGCTATTATATTATCTTGATCCACTATCCTACAGCAATGTACAATAGCAGCACAATCCACCAGAGGGAGACTTATGTACAAAAGCCTAGTATAATAACGTCCATCACTACACTAACTACATCAAAATAGAAAACAGCACACTACACCATTTCATGGTTACAAACCAATTATACTATCTTCATGCACTACATTAACTATAACAATGTGCAATACCAGCATAATCCACCAGAGGGAGACTCCTGTATAGAAGTCTATTATAATATCTTCATGCACTACACTCACTGTAGCAATATTCAACACCAGCACGAGACCCCTTGCTACAACCCTATTAGAATATCTTCATGCACTACACAAAGAATAGTAATGTGCAATACCACCATAATCCGTCAGAGGGAGACACCTGTATAGAAGTCTATTATAACATCTTCATGCACTACACTCACTTAGCAAGTAAAAACCCAACTGTATAAATGGGTAAATGTATGTAAAATAATGTAATATCTGTATAATGTGAAATAATGTATAATGTGATATCTTGTAACAATTGTAAGTCACCTGGATAAGACTCTGCTAAGAAAATAAATAATAATAATATAATAACCTGTATAGCCTCTATTATAATATCTTCATGCACTACACTCACTTAGCAATGTACAATACCAGCGCACTCCACCAGAGGGGTCCTGTATGGAAGCCTATTATATTATCTTGATCCACTATCCTCACTATAGCAATGTACAATATAGCAGCACAATCCACCAGAGGGAGACACAAAAGACTATAATGGTCACACACTACACTAACTACATCAAAATAGAAAACAGCACATACACCTATGAGATGGTTACAAAACCAATTATAATATCTTCATGCACTACATTAATATAACAATGTGCAATACCAGCATAATCCACCAGAGGGAGACTCCTGTATAGAAGTCTATTATAATATCTTTCACTATCCTCAGTATAGCAAGTACCACTCACTAGAGCAATGCAACACCAGCACAAGACTCCTTTATAGAAGCCTATTACAATACTTTCATTCACTACAGTCACTATAGCAATGTGCAATACCAGCATAATCCACCAGAGGAGACTCCTGTATAGAAGCCTATTATATTATCTTGATCCACTATCCTCACTATAGCAATACAATACCAGCACAACACCAGGAGACTCCGAAGCCTATTATATTATCTTGATCCACTATCCTCACTATAGCAATGTTGAACTCATGGTTACAACCCTATCATAATATCTTCATGCACTACATAAAGTATAAGAATGTGCAATACCAGCATAATCCACCAGAGGGAGACTCCTGTATAGAAGTCTAGTATATCTTCATGCAGTACACTCACTAGAGCAATATACAACACCAGCACAAGACTCCTTTATGAATCCTATTACAATACTTTCATTCACTACAGTCACTATAACAATGTGCAATACCAGCATAAACCACCAGAGGGAGACTCATGTATAGAGGCCTATTACATTATCTTGATCGACTATCCTCTCTATAGCAATGTACAACAGCAGCACGAGACTCATGGTTACAACCCTATCATATTATCTTCATGCTCTACATAAAGTATAAGAATGTGCAATACCAGCATAATCCACCCCTGTATAGAAGCCTATTATATTATCTTGATCCAATCCTCACTATAGCAATGCAATAGCACAATCCACCAGAGGAGACTCCTGAGAAGCCTATTATATTATCTTGATCCACTATCCTCACTATAGCAATGTACAACAGCAGCACAATCCACCAGAGGGAGACTCCTGTACAAACCTATTATATTTTCTTGATACTATAACTATAATAAAACAGCACTCACTACACTCAAAAGCAATGTACAACACCAGCACGAGACTCGTGGTTACAAACCTATCATAATATCTTCATGCACTACATAAAGTATAACAATGTGCAATACCAGCATAATCCACCAGAGGAGACTCCTGTATAGAAGTCTATTATAATATCTTCATGCACTACACTCACTGCAGAAAATATTCAACACCAAAAGACCCCTTGCTACAACCCTATTAGAATATCTTCATGCACTATACAAAAATAGTAATGTGCAATACCACCATAATCCGTCAGAGGGAGACTCCTGTATAGAAGCCTATTATAATATCTTCATGCACTACACTCACTATAGCAATATTCAACACCAGCACAAGACCCAACTGTAGAAAGTAGAATAATGCACTATACAAATAATTGTAATGTGCAATACCACCCTAATCCACCAGAGGGAGATCCTTTATAGAATATTACAATACTTTCATTCACTACACTGTATAGCAATGTGCAATACCAGCATAATTCACCACAGGAGACTCCTGTAGAAGCCTATTATATTATCTTGATCCACTATCCTCACTATAGCAATGTACAATACCAGCACAATCCACCAGAGGGGTCCTGTATAGAAGCCTATTATATTTTCTTGAACTATCCTCACTATAATAATCTTCATACAGTACACACCAATGTACAACATAAGACTCCTGGTTACAAACCAATTATAATATCTTCATGCACTACATTAACTATAACAATGTGCAATACCAGCATAATCCACCAGAGGGAGACTCCTGTATAGAAGTCTATTATAATATCTTCATGCACTACACTCACTTAGCAGGGTACAACAGCACACTCCACCAGAGGGGTCCTGTATAGAAGCCTATTATATTATCTTGATCCACTATCCTCACTATAGCAATGTACAACACCAGCACGAGACTCATGGTTACAACCCTATCATAATATCTTCATGCACTACATAAAGTATAAGAATGTGCAATACCAGCATAATCCACCAGAGGGAGACTCCTGTATAGAAGTCTATTATAATATCTTCATGCACTACACTCACTGTAGCAATATTCAACACCAGCACGAGACCCCTTGCTACAACCCTATTAGAATATCTTCATGCACTATACAAAGAATAGTAATGTGCAATACCACCATAATCCGCCAGAGGAGACTCCTGTATAGAAGTCTTATAACATCTTCATGCAGTCACTAGAGCAATATACAACACCAACACAAGACTCCTTTATAAACCCAAATAAATATAGGTAAAGCATAATTAAAAAGAGGGTACTCCTGTATGAAATTATATTATCTTGATCCACTATGAACTATAGCAATGTACAATACCAGCACAATCCACCAAGGGGTCCTGTAGAAGCCTATTATATTTTCTTCATCTACTATATCTATAATCCACCAATACTATCCTCACTATAGCAATGTACAACACCAGCACGAGACTCATGGTTACAAACCAATTATAATATCTTCATGCACTACATAAAGTATAACAATGTGCAATACCAGCATAATCCACCAGAGGGAGACTCCTGTATAGAAGTCTACTATAATATCTTGATGCATTCACTGAAGAAATATTATCTTGATCCAACCCTATTAGAATATCTTCTGCACTATAGCAATGTAACAATACCAGCATAATCCACCAGAGGGGTCCTGTATAGAAGCCTATTATATTATCTTGATCCACTATCCTCACTATAGCAATGTACAATACCAGCACAATCCACCAGAGGGTCCTGTATAGAAGCCTATTATATTTTCTTGATCTACTATACTCACTATAATCCACCAGAGGGGAGACTCTTCATACACTACACTCACTATAGCAATGTACAACACCACCAGCGAGTTTATTTTTACAAGCCTATCATAATATCTTACACCAAACTATAGCAATGTGCAATACCAATAATCCACCAAACCTATTATAATATCTTCATGCACTACACTGCAGAAATATTCAACACCATACCCCTTGCTACAACCCAATGTGCACTATACAAACAATAGTAATACCAGCATAATCCACCACCATAGGGAGACTCCTGTATAGAAGCCTATTATAATATCTTCATGCACTACACTCACTGCAGCAATATTCAACACCAGCACAAGACCCCTTGCTAGAACCCTAGTAGAATATCTTCATGCACTATACAAATAATAGCAATGTGCAATACCACCATAATCCGCCAGAGGGAGACTCCTGTATAGAAGCCTATTATAATATCTTCATTCACTACACTCACTATAGCAATGTGCAATACCAGCATAATCCACCACAGGAGACCCTGTATAGAAGCCTATTATATTATCTTGATCCACTATCCTCACTATAGCAATGTACAATACCAGCACAATCCACCAGAGGGGTCCTGTATAAGCATATTTTATTATCTTGATCTACTATACTATAATGAAACTCTTAATGTATAGCAATACAACACCAGCAGACTCCTGGTTACAAACCAATTATTATCTTCATGGATACATTTATAACAATGTGCAATAAGCATAATCCATAAGGAACTCCTGTATAGAAGTCTATTATAATATATTCATGCACTACACTCACTTAGCAATACAATACCAGCGCACTCCACCAGAGGGGTCCTGTATAGAAGTATTATAATCTTGATCCATTATCCTCACTATCTTCATGCACTATGGTTACAACCCTATCATAATATCTTAGCAATGTGCAATACCAGCATAATCCACCAGAGGGAGACTCCTGTATAGAAGTCTATTATAATATCTTCATGCACTACACTCACTGCAGCAATATTCACACCAGCAAAAGACCCTTGCTACAACCCTATTAGAATATCTTCATGCACTATACAAACAATTGTAATGTGCAATAACCATAATCCGCCAGAGGGAGACTCCTGTATAGAAGTCTATTATAATATCTTCATGCACTACACTCATATCTTCATGCAGACACTGCTACAAATTAGAATAATGCACTATACCAACAATTGTAATGTGCAATACCACCATAATCCACCAGAGGGACTCCTGTATAGAAGTCTATTATAATATCTTCATGCTGTACACTCACTAGAGCAATATACAATACCAGCACAAGTCTCCTTTAGCAATGCCTATTACAATACTTTCATTCACTACACTCACTATAGCAATGTGCAATACCAGCATAATCCACCAGAGGAGACTCCTGTATAGAAGCCTATTATATTATCTTGATCCACTATCCTCACTATAGCAATGTACAATACCAGCACAATCCACCAGAGGGTCCTGTATAGAAGCCTATTATATTTTCTTGATCTACTAATCCCTAGGGAGACTCAATACACTCAATAGCAATGTCACAAGCACGAGACTCCTGGTTACAAACCAATTATAATATCTTCATGCACTACATTAAATATAACAATGTGCAATACCAGCATAATCCACCAGAGGGAGACTCCTGTATAGAAGTCTATTATAATATCTTCATGCACTACACTCACCAGCAATATTCAACACCTCAACCCTATTAGAATAATGCACTATACAAACAATAGTAATGTGCAATACCACCATAATCCACCAGAGGGAGACTCCTGTATAGCTATTATATTATCTTGCATTATAGCAATGTATCGTGGTTACAATCCACCAGAGGGTCCTGTATAGAAGCCTATTATATTTTCTTGATCTACTATACTCACTATAATCCACCAGAGGGAGACTCTTCACACTACACTCACTATAGCAATGTACAACACCACCACGAGACTCCTGGTTACAAACCAATTATAATATCTTCATGCACTACATTAACTATTAGAATGTGCAATACCACCATAATCCACCAGAGGGAGACTCCTGTATAGAAGTCTATTATAATATCTTCATGCACTACACTCACTCAATATTCAACACCAGCACGAGACCCCACAACATTAGAATATCTTCATGCACTATACAAACAATAGTAATGTACAATACCAGCATAATCCACCAGAGGGAGACTCCTGTATAGAACCTATATAATATCATATCTTGATCAACACCCACGAGATACAACCCTATTAGAATATCAATGTAACAAACAATAGCACCATAATCCACCAGAGGGAGACTCCTGTATAGAAGTCTATTATAATATCTTCATGCAGTACATCACCAATAACAACTCACAAACTCCTTTATAGAAAACAATACTTTCATTCACTGCACTCAGTTTAGCAATGTGCACCAGCATAATTCACCAGAGGGGACTCCTTACAAAGCCTATTATAATCTTGATCCACTATCTATTATAGCAATGTACAATACCAGCACAATCCACCAGAGGGGTCCTGTATAGAAGCCTATTATATTTTCTTGATCTACTATACTCACTATAGCAATGTACAATACCAGCGCACTCCACCAGAGGGGTCCTGTATAGAAGCCTATTATATTATCTTCATGCAGTACACTCACTAGAGCAATATACACCAGCACAAGACTCCTTCATAGAAGCCTATTAAAATACTTTTATTCACTACAGTCACTATAGCAATGTGCAATACCAGCATAATTCACCAGAGGGAACTCCTGTATAGAAGCCTATTATATTAAATCACTATCCTCACTATAGCAATGTACAATACCAGCAGCAATTCACCAGAGGAGACTCCTGTAGAAGCCTATTATATTTTCTTGATCTACTATTCACTATAATAACTACACTCACTATAGCAATATACAACACCAGCACGGAGACCCATGGTTACAAGCCTATTATAATATCTTCATGCACTATCAAAGTATAACAATGTGCAATACCAGCATAATCCACCAGAGGGAGACACCTGTAAAGAAGTCTATTATAATATCTTCATGCACTACACTCACTTAGAAATATTCAACAACCCAACCCCTTGCTACAAGAGGGTAAATCTTCATGTACAAACAAAGTAAGCCTATTACCTGGGAGACTCACTACATCTTGATCCACTACACTCACTGTAGCAATATTCAACACTATAGTCCCTTGCTAGAACCAATGTAGAATATCTTCATGCACTATACAAAATGGTGTAATGTGCAATACCACCATAATCCGCCAGAGGGAGACTCCTGTATACAAGTCTATTATAATATCTTCATGCACTACACTCACTGCAGCAATATTCAACACCAGCAAGACCCTTTGCTACAACACTATTAGAATATCTTCATAATACAAACAATTGTAATGTGCAATACCACCATAATCCACCAGAGGGAGACTCCTGTATAGAAGTCTAATATAATATCTTCATGCAGTACACCTCACAGAGCAATATACAACACCAGCACAAGACTCCTTTATAGAAGCCTATTACAATACTTTCATTCACTACACTCACTATAGCAATGTGCAATACCAGCATAATCCACCAGAGGGAGATATGTATAGAAGCCTATTATATTATCTTGATCCACTGAACTATAGCAATGTACAATACCAGCACAATCCACCAGCGGGGTCCTGTGTAGAAGCCTATTATATTTTCTTGACAATACTCCAGGGCACTCTTCAAGACTACACTCACTATAGCAATGTAACATGGTTACAACCCTATCAAACCAATTATAATATCTTCATGCACTACATTAACTATAACAATGTGCAATACCAGCATAATCCACCAGAGGGGAGACTCCTGTATAGAAGTCTACTATAATATCTTGATGCACTACACTCACTGAAGAAATATTCAACACCAAAGACCCTTGCTACAACCCTATTAGAATATCTTCATGCACTATACAAACACTATAGTAATGTGCAATACCAGCATAATCCACCAGAGGGAGACTCCTGTATAGAAGCCTATTATATTATCTTGATCCACTATCCTCACTATAGCAATGTACAATACCAGCACAATCCACCAGAGGGGTCCTGTATAGAAGCCTATTATATTTTCTTGATCCTATAATCCACCATGGAGTACCTTCATATAGCAATGTACAACAAAAGCCTACTATAATAATATCTTCATCCACTACATCACTATAGCAATGTACAATACCAGCATAATCCACCAGAGGGAGACTCCTGTACCAAAGTCTATTATAATATCTTCATGAACTGCAGCACACAACACCAGCACGAGACCCTGGTTACAAACCAATTATAATATCTTCATGCACTACATTAACTATAACAATGTGCAATACCAGCATAATCCACCAGAGGGAGACTCCTGTAAAGAAGTCTATTATAATATCTTCATGCACTACACTCACTGCAGCAATATTCAACACCAGCACGAGACCCCTTGCTACAACCCTATTAGAATATCTTCATGCACTATACAAAGAATAGTAATGTGCAATACCACCATAATCCGTCAGAGGGAGACACCTGTATAGAAGTCTATTATAACATCTTCATGCACTACACTCACTTAGCAAGTAAAAAACCCAACTGTATAAATGGGTAAATGTATAAAAAATAATGTAATATCTGTATAATGTGAAATAATGTATAATGTGATATCTTGTAACAATTGTAAGTCGCCCTGGATAAGGGCGTCTGCTAAGAAATAAATAATAATAATAATAACCTGTATAGAAGTCTATTATAATATCTTCATGCACTACACTCACTTAGCAATGTACAATACCAGCGCACTCCACCAGAGGGGTCCTGTATGGAAGCCTATTATATTATCTTGATCCACTATCCTCACTATAGCAATGTACAACACCAGCGAGACTCATGGTTACAACCCTATCATAATATCTTCATGCACTACATAAAGTATAAGAATGTGCAATACCAGCATAATCCACCAGAGGGAGACTCCTGTATAGAAGTCTAGTATATCTTCATGCAGTACACTCACTAGAGCAATATACAACACCAGCACGACTCCTTTATAGAAGCCTATTACAATACTTTCATTCACTACAGTCACTATAACAATGTGCAATACCAGCATAAACCACCAGAGGGAGACTCATGTATAGAAGCCTATTACATTATCTTGATCGACTATCCTCTCTATAGCAATGTACAACAGCAGCACGAGACTCATGGTTACAACCCTATCATAATATCTTCATGCACTACATAAAGTATAAGAATGTGCAATACCAGCATAATCCACCAGAGGGAGACTCCTGTATAGAAGCCTATTATATTATCTTGATCCACTACACTCACTATAGCAATATAGCAGCACCATCCACCAGAGGGTCCTTTATAGAAGCCTATTATATTATCTTGATCCACTATCAGTCACTATAGCAATGTACAATAGCAGCATAAACCACCAGAGGGAGACTTATGTACAAAAGCCTACTATAATATCTTGATACACTAACCTCTCAAAATAGAAAACAGCACACTACACCAGCACAAGACTCATGGTTACAAACCAATAATGCTATCTTCATGCACTACATAAACTATAACAATGTGCAATACCAGCATAATCCACCAGAGGGAGACTCCTGTATAGAAGTCTAGTAATATCTTCATGCACTATTATTATTATTATTAGCAATTTTTTAGAAGCCTATTACAATATCCATTCACTACAGTCACTATAACAATTGTTACCAAGATATCACATTATTTTTAGCCAATTACATTATTTGATACACATTATTTTTCATACAATTACCCATACAGTTGGGTTTTTGGTTACAATTTTATCATAAATCCTTGCACTACATAAAGTACAGCAGCAGTGTCCCCACCAGCATATTGAACCAGAGGACCCTCCGGTCAGGAGTCCAGAGCCCCAACCACTACTCTTCATGCAGTACACTCACTGTAGCAATATTCAACACCAGCACAAGACCCCTTTATACAACCCTATTAGAATATCTTCATGCACTATACAAAGAATAGTAATGTGCAATACCACCATAATCCGTCAGAGGGAGACACCTGTATAGAAGTCTATTATATTATCTTCATGCACTACACTCACTTAGCAAGTAAAAACCCAACTGTATAAATGGGTAAATGTATGTAAAATAAATGTAATATCTGTATAATGTGAAATAATGTATAATGTGATATCTTGTAACAAGTGTAAGTATATCTGGATAAGGGCACCTGCTAAGAAATAAATAATAATAATAATAATAACCTTTATAGAAGTCTATTATAATATCTTCATGCACTACACTCACTTAGCAATGTACAATACCAGCATAATCCACCAGAGGGGTCCTGTATGGAAGCCTATTATATTATCTTGATCCACTATCCTCACTATAGCAATGTACAACACCAGCACGAGACTCATGGTTACAACCCTATCATAATATCTTCATGCACTACATAAAGTATAAGAATGTGCAATACCAGCATAATCCACCAGAGGGAGACTCCTGTATAGAAGTCTAGTATATCTTCATGCAGTACACTCACTAGAGCAATATACAACACCAGCACAAGACTCCTTTATAGAAGCCTATTACAATACTTTCATTCACTACAGTCACTATAACAATGTGCAATACCAGCATAATCCACCAGAGGGAGACTCATGTATAGAAGCCTATTACATTATCTTGATCGACTATCCTCTCTATAGCAATGTACAACAGCAGCACGAGACTCATGGTTACAACCCTATCATAATATCTTCATGCACTACATAAAGTATAAGAATGTGCAATACCAGCATAATCCACCAGAGGGAGACTCCTGTATAGAAGCCTATTATATTATCTTGATCCACTATCCTCACTATAGCAATGTACAATAGCAGCACAATCCACCAGAGGGGGGTCCTGTATAGAAGCCTATTATATTATCTTGATCCACTATCCTCACTATAGCAATGTACAATAGCAGCACAATCCACCAGAGGGAGACTTATGTACAAAAGCCTACTATAATAACGTCACGCACTACACTAACTACATCAAAATAGAAAACAGCACACTACACCAGCACGAGACTCGTGGTTACAAACCAATTATACTATCTTCATGCACTACATTAACTATAACAATGTGCAATACCAGCATAATCCACCAGAGGGAGACTCCTGTATAGAAGTCTATTATAATATCTTCATGCACTACACTCACTGTAGCAATATTCAACACCAGCTACAACCCTATTAGAATATCTTCATGCACTATACAAAGAATAGTAATGTGCAATACCACCATAATCCGTCAGAGGGAGACACCTGTATAGAAGTCTATTATAACATCTTCATGCACTACACTCACTTAGCAAGTAAAAACCCAACTGTATAAATGGGTAAATGTATGTAAAATAATGTAATATCTGTATAATGTGAAATAATGTATAATGTGATATCTTGTAACAATTGTAAGTCGCCCTGGATAAGGGCATCTGCTAAGAAATAAATAATAATAATAATAATAATAACCTGTATAGAAGTCTATTATAATATCTTCATGCACTACACTCACTTAGCAATGTACAATACCAGCGCACTCCACCAGAGGGGTCCTGTATGGAAGCCTATTATATTATCTTGATCCACTATCCTCACTATAGCAATGTACAACACCAGCACGAGACTCATGGTTACAACCCTATCATAATATCTTCATGCACTACATAAAGTATAAGAATGTGCAATACCAGCATAATCCACCAGAGGGAGACTCCTGTATAGAAGTCTAGTATAATATCTTCATGCAGTACACTCACTAGAGCAATATACAACACCAGCACAAGACTCCTTTATAGAAGCCTATTACAATACTTTCATTCACTACAGTCACTATAGCAATGTGCAATACCAGCATAATCCACCAGAGGGAGACTCCTGTATAGAAACCTATTATATTATCTTGATCGACTATCCTCTCTATAGCAATGTACAACAGCAGCACGAGACTCATGGTTACAACCCTATCATAATATCTTCATGCACTACATAAAGTATAAGAATGTGCAATACCAGCATAATCCACCAGAGGGAGACCCCTGTATAGAAGCCTATTATATTATCTTGATCCACTATCCTCACTATAGCAATGTACAATAGCAGCACAATCCACCAGAGGGGTCCTGTATAGAAGCCTATTATATTATCTTGATCCACTATCCTCACTATAGCAATGTACAATAGCAGCACAATCCACCAGAGGGAGACTTATGTACAAAAGCCTACTATAATAACGTCACGCACTACACTAACTACATCAAAATAGAAAACAGCACACTACACCAGCACGAGACTCGTGGTTACAAACCAATTATACTATCTTCATGCACTACATTAACTATAACAATGTGCAATACCAGCATAATCCACCAGAGGGAGACTCCTGTATAGAAGTCTATTATAATATCTTCATGCACTACACTCACTGTAGCAATATTCAACACCAGCACGAGACCCCTTGCTACAACCCTATTAGAATATCTTCATGCACTATACAAAGAATAGTAATGTGCAATACCACCATAATCCGTCAGAGGGAGACACCTGTATAGAAGTCTATTATAACATCTTCATGCACTACACTCACTTAGCAAGTAAAAACCCAACTGTATAAATGGGTAAATGTATGTAAAATAATGTAATATCTGTATAATGTGAAATAATGTATAATGTGATATCTTGTAACAATTGTAAGTCGCCCTGGATAAGGGCGTCTGCTAAGAAATAAATAATAATAATAATAATAATAACCTGTATATAAGTCTATTATAATATCTTCATGCACTACACTCACTTAGCAATGTACAATACCAGCGCACTCCACCAGAGGGGTCCTGTATGGAAGCCTATTATATTATCTTGATCCACTATCCTCACTATAGCAATGTACAACACCAGCACGAGACTCATGGTTACAACCCTATCATAATATCTTCATGCACTACATAAAGTATAAGAATGTGCAATACCAGCATAATCCACCAGAGGGAGACTCCTGTATAGAAGTCTAGTATAATATCTTCATGCAGTACACTCACTAGAGCAATATACAACACCAGCACAAGACTCCTTTATAGAAGCCTATTACAATACTTTCATTCACTACAGTCACTATAGCAATGTGCAATACCAGCATAATCCACCAGAGGGAGACTCATGTATAGAAGCCTATTACATTATCTTGATCGACTATCCTCTCTATAGCAATGTACAACAGCAGCACGAGACTCATGGTTACAACCCTATCATAATATCTTCATGCACTACATAAAGTATAAGAATGTGCAATACCAGCATAATCCACCAGAGGGAGACTCCTGTATAGAAGCCTATTATATTATCTTGATCCACTATCCTCACTATAGCAATGTACAATAGCAGCACAATCCACCAGAGGGGTCCTGTATAGAAGCCTATTATATTATCTTGATCCACTATCCTCACTATAGCAATGTACAATAGCAGCACAATCCACCAGAGGGAGACTTATGTACAAAAGCCTATAATATTATCTTACACTAACTACATCAAAATAGAAAACAGCACACTACACCAGCACGAGACTCATGGTTACAACCCAATCATAATATCTTCATGCACTACATTAAGTATAAGAATGTGCAATACCAGCATAATCCACCAGAGGGAGACTCCTGTATAGAAGCCTATTATAATATCTTCATGCACTATCCTCACTGTAGCAATATTCAACAGCAGCACGAGACCCCTTGCTACAACCCTATTAGAATATCTTCATGCACTACACAAAGAATAGTAATGTGCAATACCACCATAATCCGTCAGAGGGAGACACCTGTATAGAAGTCTATTATAACATCTTCATCCACTATCTTAGCAAGTAAAAACCCAACTGTAAATGGGTAAATGTATGTAAAATAATGTAATATCTGTATAATGTGAAATAATGTATAATATGATATCTTGATCAATTGTATCCTGGATAAGGGCATCTGCTAAGAAATAAATAATAATAATAATAATAACCTGTATAGAAGATTTAATGTACAAAAGCCTACAGTCACTTAGCAATGTACAATACCAGCGCACTCCACCAGAGGGGTCCTGTATGGAAGCCTATTATATTATCTTGATCCACTAAACTATAGCAATGTACAACACCAGCACGAGACTCATGGTTACAACCCAATTATAATATCTTCATGCACTACATAAAGTATAAGAATGTGCAATACCAGCATAATCCACCAGAGGGAAACTCCTGTATAGAAGTCTAGTATAATATCTTCATGCAGTACACTCACTAGAGCAATATTCAACACCAGCACAAGACCCCTTGCTAGAAGCCTATTAGAATATCTTCATGCACTACACAAAGAATAGCAATGTGCAATACCAGCATAATCCGTCAGAGGGAGACTTATGTATAGAAGCCTATTACATTAACATCTCTCTATAGCAATGTACAACAGCAGCTTAGACTCATGGTTACAACCCTATCTGTATAAATCTTCATGCACTAAATGTAAGAATGTGCAATACCAGCATAATCCAAAACTCCTGTAATACATTGCTATCCTCACTATAGCAAATAATGCACAATAATGTATGATATCTTGATCCACTATCCTCACTATAGCAATGTACAACACCAGCCGGGATGGTTACAACCCTATCATAATATCTTCATGCACTACATAAAATAAGAATGTGCAATAATAATAATAATAACCTGTATAGAAGTCTATTATATTATCTTGATCCACTACACTCACTATAGCAATGTACAATAGCAGCACAATCCACCAGAGGGGTCCTGTATAGAAACCTATTATATTATCTTGATCCACTATACTCACTATAGCAATGTACAATATAGCAGCACAATCCACCAGAGGGAGACTTATGTACAAAAGCCTACTATAATAACTTCACACACTACACTAACTACATTAAAGTAGAAAACAGCACACTACACCAGCATGAGACTCGTGGTTACAAACCAATTATAATATCTTCATGCACTACATTAACTATAACAATGTACAATACCAGCATAATCCACCAGAGGGAGACTCCTGTATAGAAGCCTATTATATTATCTTGATCCACTATCCTCAGTATAGCAATGTACAATACCAGCACAACCCACCAGAGGGAGACTCCTGTATAGAAGTCTATTATAATATCTTCATGCACTACACTCACTGTAGCAATATTCAACACCAGCACAAGACTCCTTTATAGAAGCCTATTACAATACTTTCATTCACTACACTCACTATAGCAATGTGCAATACCAGCATAATTCACCACAGGGAGACTCCTGTATAGAAGCCTATTATATTATCTTGATCCACTATCCTCACTATAGCAATGTACAATACCAGCACAATTCACCAGAGGGAGACTCCTGTATAGAAGCCTATTATATTATCTTGATCCACTATCCTCACTATAGCAATGTACAACACCAGCACGAGACTCATGGTTACAACCCTATCATAATATCTTCATGCACTACATAAAGTATAAGAATGTGCAATACCAGCATAATCCACCAGAGGGAGACTCCTGTATAGAAGCCTATTATATTATCTTGATCCACTATCCTCACTATCGCAATGTACAATACCAGCACAATCCACCAGAGGGGTCCTGTATAGAAGCCTATTATATTATCTTGATCCACTATCCTCACTATAGCAATGTACAATAGCAGCACAATCCACCAGAGGGAGACTTATGTACTACTATAATAACGCCACGCACTACACTAATTCAAAATATTATCTTGATCCAAACCAATTATCTATCTTCATCACTACATTAACTATAACAATGTACAATACCAGCACAATCCACCAGAGGGGTCCTGTATAGAAGTCTATTATATTATCTTCATCCACTATCCTCACTATAGCAATGTACAATAGCAGCACAATCCACTAGAGGGAGACCCAACGTGCAAAAAGTCTACTATAATAACGTCACGCACTACACTAACTACATCAAAATAGAAAACAGTACACTACACCAGCACGAGACTCGTGGTTACAAACCAATTATAATATCTTCATGCACTACATTAACTATAACAATGTGCAATACCACCATAATCCGTCAGAGGGAGACTCGTGTATAGAAGTCTATTATAATATCTTCATGCACTACACTCACTTAGCAATATACAATACCAGCACAATCCACCAAAGGGAGACCCAAATAGAAAAGTCTAGTATAATATCGTCACACACTACACTAACTACAGCAAAGTAGAAAACCAGCACACTACACCAGCACGAGACTCCTGGTTACAAACCAATTATAATATCTTCATGCATTACACAAACTATAGCTATGTGCAATACCAGCACAATCCACCAGAGAGAGACTCCTGTATAAAAGTCTAATATAATATCTTCATGCACTAAACTCAGTGTAGCAATATACAATACCAGCACGAGACTCCTGTATAGAAGCCTACTATAATATATTTATACATGCAAAACCTTTGGCCATAGCTGGAGTATAAGACTACACATTACTGGGTATCTGGTAGTGGGATGAACTGGACTCACCTGAGCTGCTGATAGGTACATCCAGTATGTCATCGATGGACTGAGTCTGAGCCACCTAGGCAGAGGGGAGACGAGAGAGAGATGATTTGTTTACTCTGGGGGCGTGGCCTCTCTCCTGTACTCCGAATGGCCTCCTGTAGCTCCTTCTCCAGACTCCATCCTCTGGAAAGGGCCAGGGCGATGCTAGCCTTGATCTCCATTGGCAACTCAAAATCCTGACCAATCACATTGCAGCTGGGCGGAGAGCAGAACACCTGAGAGGAGAGATGAGAGGGAAAGGAGAGGATGAGAGAGGGGGAGAGAGCTAGATAGATAGATAGATAGAGAGAGAGAAAGAGAAGAGGATGAGAGGGAGAGGGAGAGGGTGAGCAAGGGAGGGAGAGGATGAGATAGAAGGGAGAGAGGCTCACAGCACACAACTTTATACCAAGTACAGACAGGCACACAGTCAGTGAGGTGCCTGTGTGGTGAAGTTGTCAGTCTGTGTGTCTGCTCACACCCTGCTGGAGGTGGAGAGAGCAGTCACTGGACTAAAAGAGAATGGGAGAGAGAGAGAGGGGGTAGACAGGAGAGAGAGAGAGAGAGGAGACCGTTGGCGGTCGGAGAAGAGAGAGATGAGACCTGTTAACATCTGTTAGATGAGCTCCTAATTAAAAGATAATTTAAATTATTTTCTAATTAAACAAAGTGCTTAAAACATACAGTGCCTATAGAAAGTCTACACCCCGTTTCAAAATGTTCACCTTTTGTTGCCTTATAGCCTGGAATTGTAATAGCAATCCTAAATTAGTTCAGGCGTATCCAATCGCCTTCAAAATCACACACCAAGTTAAGTGGCCTCCACCTGTGTTAAATTGTAGTGGTTCACATGATTTCAGCAGTTCCTGTAGGTTCCCTCTGCTGGGTAGTGCATTTCAAAGCAAAGACTCAACCATGAGCACCAAGGCGCTTTCAAAAGAACTCCGGGACAAAGTTGTTGAAAGGCACAGATCAGGGGATGGGTATAAAAAAAGAAATATCAAAGGCCTTGAATATCCCTTGGAGCACGGTTTGGCCTAAATGCAAAGCGTTATGTTTGGCGCAAACCCAACACAGTGCATCACCCAAAGAACACCATCCCTACTGTGAAGCATGGTGGTGGCAGCATCATGTTATGGGGATATTTCTCATCGGCAGGGACTGGGGCACGTGTCAGGATAGAAGGGAAAATGAATAGAGCAAAGTACAGAGAAGTCCTTGAGGAAAACCTGCTGCCCTCTGCAAGAAAGCTGAAACTGGGACCTTTCAGCACCTCAACAACCCAAAGCACACAGCCAAAGCTACACTGGAGCAGCTAAGGAACAAAAAGGTAAATGTCCTTGAGTGGCTCAGTCAGAGCCCCGACCTAAATCCAACTGAAAATGTATGGCATGAATTGAATATTGCTGTCCATCAACACTCCCCAAGGAACTTGACAAAGCTTGAACAGTTTTGTAAAGCCGAATGGTCAAATATTGTGAAATCTAGGTGTGCAAAGTTGGTAGAGACCTATCCCAACAGACTCACAGCTGTAATTGCTGGCAAATGTGCTTCCACCAAGTATTAACTCAGGGGAATTATCCAATTATGATCTTTCAGTTTTGTATTTTTAATATATAATTTTATTCTCAATAAAACCTTTTTTCCCCTTAACAGTGTGGAGTATGGGGTGTAGATAAGAGGAAAAAAAATCCTCATTTAAATGCATGAAACTCTGAGGCACTGACACAACAAAATGTGAAAAAAGTACAAGGGGGTGTAGACTTTCTATAGGCACTGTAAGTAAATCAAAATATATACTGAACTAAACCATACAAACAAAATAAATGAACTGGAATACAGGAGGAAAGACAGGAAGAAAGAGAGAAAGATGACAAAGGCAGACGGTAAGTCTTACAATTAATTCTAAAATAATATTTATTATAAATAAATATTAACTAAAACCAAATATTACTACATATACAGTAGAGTCACTTAAATTGACAGGCAACGCTCAAGTGACAGTTGGAACATATCAGTTAGAATTGTAGCAGTTTTTAAAATGTACAGAATTGTAGCAGTTTTTGGTTGTCATGGAAACCACAGTGCATGCAATGAGCAGTGAGATATACTATACTGAAGAGATCAGAAAAGCACAGGCAAGAAACGAAGACAAACTTAAAGTTCAGAGAGAAAATCCTGAAACCCTGTATTCAAACTACACTGACAGGAGAGGAAAACAAAGAGCAACCTCATCCTCTACACAGAGCACCCCAGAGCCTGGCACACTGCCTTCTGAAAGAAATACAGTCATACTAAAAAAGGGCATCTGCAATAGAAGGCAGATTACTGAGGGGGAAGAGCCAGACCCAGAAAGTACAGTCATAACAATAAACATCTATCATAATGGAACTGTACTAATCCAGGGAAGTGAAGCCAGCCTCAACTTCTTAGAGGAAGCCTTCCAGGGTGTGAAAGAGGAGGCTGAGAGAGTGAAAGTACACTCAGATGACACCAAACTGAGCCCCACGAACCCATGCATTGCTCTGATCAACAAGGACACAGCCCCAGCAACCGACAGCACAACAGCCCAGACAGCCACTGCCACTGACAGCACAGCCCCGACTCCAATCAGCGCCCCCGAACCTCCAAACCCTCCCCGCTCCATCCAGCACGTTAGGGAGAGCCTGTCCCTGCTGGAGCTGGATTTTGCAGAGAACTCACACTGGCCAAGCTCACCGAAGCCAGCCTCACCCAGCAGCTGCGAGATGAGGTGAGCCAGATAAAGAGGGAGAGTAGGGCTGCAGTCAGTGAGCTGAGGGCCGAGATGAAGGGACTGCAGCAGGACATTCAGTCCCCGAGGAGCGAGCTAACAGAAGTGAGAGACCAGATGCAGCAGAGAGAGAACCCTCACCAAGGAGCTGCACGGCCTAAGTGAGCAGCTACACATATACAGCACCCATCCAACCCCCATACCCCACGCTCCAGCACCCCAATGCACACTGCAACACCAGCCAGCAAAACCACACCCATCTCCACTGCCCCACCACACACTGACCCTCCCCCTACACTCACTAACAGTGCCCTATCTACTAACAGACACTGTTAGTCAGGCATTCCACCCCCCATATCCTCCCCATCCCCATCCCCCATCCACCCCCTAGCAACAGCCTCAAAGCAGCACAGTGCAGAAGTGGCCTTACTCATGGATTCTAACAGAAGTACCTCGATGATGGAGGCTCTTCCCTGGCCAGCGAGTGAACAAGATCTGGGGCCATATTACAAAAGCATCCTAAAGGACCTTTCCTATCTGTCGGTTAGAAGAATACATGTATGTAGGTTGCAACAGAAATTACACATAGTTGTGTAATGTTGTTCATAATGAACATTACACAACTTCACTGGAATACTTACAAAAATTAACAGATTAAACAAATGTCACAGTCAACAGTCATTACTACACTGTTGTTTTTATTTTAATCAGAAAGGACACTGACTCTTCAACACTTCTAAATAATATCTACTGTATTGGGCTGCTTCAGAGAACTTTTGAATCCTCAGCAACCCACTGACCTGCCCAGTGGTGGTGACTACCTATGTTGTCTGAAGTGAACTACTGTAGCAGTTAAACAGTGTGTGCTGGAAAGCTTGTCAGAACATGGGTGAAGTAATAAGAGCGCAGTGGCAGTCTTACCTGACAATTTCCGTCTTTTTGGCTTTGTCAGCTCTGTCATGTAAAACGCAGTATAATATATCTATAACAATGGAAAAAAAACAAGTTAGAAAAATGCAACAACTGTTTAAATGGGCGATATCAAACACAAAAGCCCAAGTTAGGAAAAGTAATTGGGGCAACCTTGTCAAGCATCAAGCAAATAGGCACAATTGGAAAGGTGCTGGGGCCCAACATTCACACAATTCTTGCTTCTAACCTGGCGCCTTTTTTGATAAACCGCTCCATTTTTGAAATGCTCTTTGTATGACTTGCAGTGACTGAGACACATACACTGAGACATACAACAAACACACACACACTCCGTGTGTGTAAGTCTCAGTCACTTAGTCATACAAAGAGCATTTCAGTGGAGCGATAAAGTGGAGTGAAGCGATCAAAAAAAGGCAGAATTGTTAGAAGAAAGAATTGTGTGAATGCTGGGCCCCAGCACCTTTCCAATTTTGCCTATTTGCTTGATGCTTGACAAGGTTGCCCCAATTGCTTCTCCTAACTTGGGCTTTTGTGTTTGATATCACCCCTTTAAATGGCTGTTGTGTTTTTCTAACTTGATTTCTTACATTGACAATGTTTGTTATAGATAACACTTTTTTTTTTACTTCAAATAATGAATAAAGTGAGGGAAAGATATTTGAGAATGTGCATGGTAAATACAGACAGACAAGTAATAAATCAAGTAAAAGAACAGTAATGAGAAAAATCAAGATAAAAAACTGTGTTGAAAGTGTAAAGATTTTAAAGTTTGGTTGCAAATGTACATCCACCAGTGGTAAAAACAATATGTATATTTTGGTAACTTGATTTTTATGCAGGTACAAAAGTAAAATGTGATGAATGGTTAAAAATGTACATATGAATGTCAGTGCTAAAGGGCAGTATACTAAGAGATACTGCAATTGGTAGAATGCAGAAAATCCCTGAAGTTTTTCACCAAATCTCCAGTGCCAATACAATTCATACATTAACTTCATCAATTCAAAGAAGAAATGTGTAATATCCAGCTTGCAGTGAAGAAGTCATAGAACCATCCACTTTCCCACAACGTGGTGTGAGAAAAACGTTGTTTTCATAACAAATCCACCAAAACAATTATTATTATTTTATTTCTTAGCAGACACTCTTATCCAGGGTGACTTAGTCATAAACAAAAATACATTAAGAATCACAGTACAAGTTTTAATACAATTAAGAGCAAGATAAAATACAATGACTTCGGTTCTAGCAAGCACAAGTATATAGACATCATATATGACAAAATGATTCAATAACAGAGCAGATAAGTGTCAGTGATAGTTACATCAGGATATCATTAAATATAAAATACAGATTAAATAACACTGGACAGATTACAGTACTCTAAAGTACAGGATTAAATGCAGTAAAATAGGGAGCAGATAAAAGCAAGTAAAGCGCATTAAGGAAGTGATGTTTCCAGAGGGAAAAAGAGGACGTCTGCAGGTGCGGTCTGAAGAGGCGAGTTTTGAGGAGGCGATGGAAGTTGGTCAGGGACTGGGCAGTCCTGCGGTGCAAGGGAGGAGAAGGAGCGGGCTCTGGAGGCAGGGGAGCGAGGAGGAGGTACAGCCAGTCTTCTAGTGCAGGAGGAGCGGAGAGGTCGAGTGGGGGTGTAGGGGAGATGAGGGTCTGGAGGTAACTGGGTGCTGTCTGGCATCTGTAGACGAGTACAAGAGTCTTGAACTGGATGCAGCGGTGATGGGAGCCAGTGGAGTGAGCGGAGCAGTGGAGTTCCATGGGAGAAGCGAGGCACAGAGAACACCAGGCGAACAGCGGAGTTCTGGATGAGCTGGAGCGGACAGGTGGCGGACGCAGGGAGGCCAGCCAGGAGGGAGTTGCAGTAGTCTAGGCGGCAGAGTACCAGGGCCTGGATGGCGTAGTTTGTGAGGAAGGGTCGGATTCTTCGTATGTTGCTCAGGAAGAAAATCGACAAGTGCGTGCCAGAGTAGAGATGTGCTGGGAAGAAGACAGGCAGGGGTCCAGGGTGACGCCGAGGTTCTTAGCTGAGAAGGAGGGAGAGAGAGTGGTCAATTCCAGAGGAATGGAGAAAGACAGATCAGAGGGGGAGGGAAAGAAAAGGAGGTCAGATTTAGAGAGGTTGAATTTGAGGTGATGCAAGTGCATCCAGGAGGAAGATAGCAGACAGACAGGTAGATACAGGAGGGGACGGTGGAGTCGGGGGAGGAGGAGGAGGAGGAGGAGAGGAAAATCTGAGCATCAGCATAGAAATGGTATGAGAAACCATAGGATGCGATGAGGGGGCCCAGGGAGCGGGTGAGAGAGAGAGAGAGAGAGAGAGAGAGAGAACAGGAGAGGACCCAAGACTGACCCTTGGGGGATTCCTGTTGAGAGAGGGAGAGGTGTGGAGGTTGCTCCACGCCAGGTTACCTGGTAAGTGTGGTTGGAGGGGTAGGAGGAGAACCAGGCCACAGCAGTGCCAGAGATTCCCAGGTCAGCGAGAGAGGATAGTAGGATAGAGTGATCGACAGTGTCAAAGGCAGCAGAGAGGTCGAGGAGAATTAGGACAGAGGAGAGAGTGGCAGCTCGGGCAGAGTTTAGTGAGTTAGTGACAGACTGTTTCAGTGGAGTGAGCAGAGTGGAAACCAGATTGGAGAGGGTCGAGCAGAGAGTGGTTGGACAGGAAAGCAGAGAGCTGGCGGTGTACAGCCCGCAAGGGTTTTGCAGGGGGAGACAGGACGGTAGCTCTGGAGGGAGGTGGGGTCATGGGGGGTGTTAGAGTTGGCGGATATCTGAGATTTTAGAAGAGAAGAAAGAGGCAAAGTCGCCAGAAGAGATAGGAGGGGGGGAGGGTTTAGGAGGGAGGAGAAGGTAGAGAATAGTTTACGTAGGTTGTTAGTGGAGGCTTGGATTATAGATTGGAAATAAGAACATTTAGCAGGAGGAGAGTAGAGAAGGAGGAGAGAGCGGTAGAGGTCTAGGGCAGCAGGGAGTTTGGTTTTCTTCCATTTCTTTTCAGCAGATCGCAGTGTGGTTCTTGCTGAGCAGAGCACAGAGGAGAGCCAGGGTTGGGGAGGGGAGGGGCGAGCAGGTCGGGAGGTGAGGGGACAGGAGGTGAGGGTGGAGGTAGCAGAGTCTACAGAGAGTTGGGAGAAGCAGTCGATAGGAGGGAGGTGAGAGCGGTGGAGGCAAGGACAGAGGGAGAGAGCAAAGGTTACGGCGAGAGGTGGCCGTGGGGGTAGGAGGAGCAGGGGAGGGGGAGAGACGGAGAAAGAGATGAAATAGTGATCAGAGAGGTCCAGAGGGGTGACAGAGTGGAGGGGCAGCAGGCCCTGGAGAAGGTGAGGTCCAGTTGACTGGGTGGGGGGGGGTGGGAGGGGAAATGGAGAGAGACAGAAGTCAAAAGGAGTGAAGGAGAAGGAGGAATCCGGCAGAGTGGCTGGGGTTGGAGAGATAGGTGATTTCAACATCCAACAGGACAGGTGGGGTAGACAGAGAGGGGGGAGAGAGATAGTTGAGTTCGAGAAAGTGAGCGAGAGGTCCAGGGGGACGGTACAGTACAATTAGCAGGAGTTGACAGGGAGAGGTTGGTTGGACAGCATGAAATTCAAAGGTGTTAACAGAGAGTGAGGAGAGGTCGGAGGGGACAGAAGAGAGTAAGGAGGGAGAGAGGAGAAGACCAGTCCCACCTCCCCGTCCAGTGAGACGTGGGGTATGGGACAGGACTAGTAGTTAGTGTTATCAGGGGACAGCCAGGTTTCAATGAGAGCAAGAAAATTGAGAGGAGAGGTGGGAGGCAAAGGCAGAGATGAAATCCACTTTCTAAGCAGAAGAGTGACAGATCCAGAGTGCACAGAGGGGGGGCGGGGGCTGAAGAGGCAGAGGGATGAGGTTAGAGGGGTTGGAGAAGCAGCAGCGAAGAGAGGGCAGAGGACAGAACAGAACAGGGATGTGAGAGACAGTCATAGCAGGACAGGCGAGACAAATAGGCACAGTGGGAGTGTGGGGGTACAGACCTGACTAGTAGATGGCGTCTTCCAGAGCGCTGCTAGGTTCGGATCTTCTCCCAACAGTGTCTCTAAGCAGGCCTCCCCTTGCTGGACTCCCACAGCTAGACTCCCGGCTCTTTTGTTGTGAGGCTCTTCGGTTTGCTGGCACTTCATGCTGGCGTACAAAATAGCCTAACTGACTAATATAACAATTAGGTGGAAAAAAAGCTGTGTGGAAACCAATCAAATAGCAAATCAACCTCTATTCAATAGAGGAAAACATGGCAGCAGGCACGATAGGTGTTTTCAAGAGTATGTTTCTCAGAGCCAAATGCTATACCAATTCCTTTGGGGCTATATGATGAATTGAAATATATTATCACTAAGACACAGCCTATAAACCAGGTGTTTAAACACGTAGGCTATTTGTCACCCTTTTCAAACATGTCACTGAATTTATGATTCTAAATGTGTTCAGGTATTAAAACACATTGTGGCTTATTTTATATACTCTTAGACCTGTGAATTGTAACACTTAAAATGTTTATACGCGTTAACAGGGTTTTTTTTTTTTTTTTTTTTTTTTAAACATACCATTACCAATGTTTATTTCTGGAGCAATGGGTAAAAAGAGCAGCGTGTCCCCCAACTGGTATTGAACCTATGACCCTCCAGTACATAGGGAAGTGTCCTAACCATTACACCACTGCCATATTGCCAAATGCAGGCACAAAGTCATGGCTCACTAGTGTCATATTGCATGACTAGTAGGCTACAGGTATAGGCTGATATTTTTTTCTTTCTTGTAAACACATATTTTATATACATATTTTTTTTTATCCCCCCCCCCTCAACTTTTATATGGGTAGGCCTATACAGATATCAAATTGTTCTGGATAAAAACATCAGCCAAATCAATTGACATGTATTTTCCTGGCTTGCCATTTATTTTATGCAAGTTTAAAATTAAACATATTTGAACAGTTTAAAAAAGTGGTTTAAACCGTGTCTATCACAGCCTAGAACTCGTTCCTAGTTTCATGTTATGGAGAATATTCCCTGCCAAAATTAGAAATAAATAAATCAATAAATAAAAACAGACCTTTATTAATTCATATATTTCAATATTTATTCATGTATTTCACAATTTCCACTTTGCTTTTTACATTTTGATGTGACGCTCACCATTTCTTTTTTTCGATGTGGTCTCCATATTTCTTTCAATGTGCCACAACTGCTTCTGTCAATCACAGCCAGTGGGTGGTATCAACGACTCCATTGGATGGCAGAGATTGTTTCACCCATAGATACGGTTCCAACCCCTCCTCCAGCAATGCCATGCAACACAATTGATGTCAATCTGACAAGGTTTCTCAAAGTTATACCACTGCTGCGAAGTTACAGATATTTTATGTTTTATTGAGTTGACTGAAATATCCAACATTTGTCCTTGTTTTGCTACTCGTTAGCACTCCCAATTTCACTTTCTGTAACTTAGAAACTGGGAGATGGGGTCGGTAAGAATGCTTTATTTATATAGCCCATCGTAAAATTACCAAAACACAACACACACACACAAATGCCCCCTTGCCCTACTAACACGGGCCTAACATTATAATAACCATGACACTTAAATATGTCAGTTCTGAGATTTGATTCGCAAGTGTCATTTCAGTTTTGCTGTCAATTATTTCAAATCAAGTAGTGAGACACTATAATTAACATGTACGACACAGCACAGCAGTAAATTAACTTAGCTGTTCGATAAACTAGTTTTAGTCAAACTTGTTCGAATTTCACTACAAACAAACAATCAACTATTGGGTTAGCCAATGGGCAGCATCAAAGCCAATGGTTAATCATCAGCCAATGGAGTCGTTGATACCGCCCACTGGCTGTGATTGACAGAAGCAGTTGGGGCACATTGAAAAAGAAATATGGAGACCACATTGAAAAAGAAATAGCGAGCATCACAAAATGTAAAAAGCAAAGTGGAAATTGTGAAATACATGAATAAATAAATAAATATCAAAATGAATATCGAAAAATGTATTTTTCGATATTTATTTATTCATTTATTTCTTTGTAATTTTGGCAGGGAATATCCTCCATAATATGTGCAGTTTCAAAACAAATAAATAGCTTAATGTAACTGGTATGGATATCAAAGTGCATGCGTTGCCTGGTTTATTTTGATGTAGACCAACATGTGAAACCGAGTCAGGCCGTTTTTATCACTGTAACCGGATAACTGCCGATTTGAAAACCGGAAGCTGGAAATTCAGTCGAACAGAGCAGCGCTACAAAAGGTACCACGAAATGTTCCTGTCAGGAGAACTGAGGAAGTCAGCACCTCTGGTTATTTATTTATTTATTTATAAAATAACAAAAACGCTTATTCGCTGCCAAACATGAACTACTTTAGATGTGTAATGGCTGCAGTTTAAGATACTGACCTTAGGTTTAGGGTTTCGGTGTTGGGAGAGGATTATTCATGGTTTTATTAACAATATGACAACCAATCAGAGTGCAGTGTCCTGACGGGAACATTTGGTGGTACCGTTGTAAGGACAACTTGAGCAGATCCTGCTCGGTGCAAACTTGTCAAGCACGGATGCAAGCATCAGAACTGGGGGAATTTAACAGCTGACCCGCGGGGCAGCGGGCTAAAGCGTGTCTACCAGCGTAGAATTCTCATGTCGCAGCTTCAAACCCTGCAGGGTTTTTTTTCCGCGAGATGTGCTGTTTTAAAACAAATAAATTCCGTAATATAACTGGTATGTATGTCAAAATGCTTGATTTCTCTGGTTTATTTAGGAGGTTGACCAACATGTGAAATGCCACGACTGGTACATATCCCGTTCTTTAGTTATTGTTTTCCCAAGATCGATCACTACATACTGAAACGAAACCTGTCCTGGCTAGGTTGTGCTTTAACTGGATTGAAACAAGAGTGGCGTGTAGCTGCCACCACCTTTGGTTAGGGACGGTCCGGATAAATAACCCCAGATGTAGAATGGTACATAATTATGGTAGCTAGGGAAAACAGCGAAGCACCAGGAAACAGCTATAACCAAAAAGGATATCTTTACTTTTAAAAAGGAGTATAAAAATGATCTGGGTATACAATTTAGTACAGGCACAGCGACAATGGTAGAAAAAAACAGTTACAGCAACCAACAAAAATGTTTGATCCAATCAGTTCTCTCATACAACAAGTCAAATATATTACTAATATATATATATATATATATATATATATATATATATATATATATATATATAGCAGTTAGACCTTCCGTTAAATTACTATACAGCAATAAACCAAAACTTCAATATAAAACAAGTGTTGGTACACAAACCAATATAAAAAATTTCAAATCCTAAAGAGAAAAACCACACAATCAAGAAACAACAACTTCAGTGCAAAACGATCACACCCACATTTCAATTATAACAAACAGGTTAGATTAATTGCTGTATGGATATTTAGCAAGACAATGGCAACTCAAATCACTAGGCACAATTGCTGAGTATCACCTAGCGGAGATTAGTGTTTTTAAGAAGTATCCAGGTTTTAGTAATCAGGTTACCAATACAATCAGTAATTCATAAACTATTCAGTGCAAATCAGCAACAATTAATATTACGTTTAGAAACCAGGTTATATTATAATCAACATGTCATACCCAGCCGGTGTAGATTAGCAGCAAATCCATATTACGTTAAAACTAGATTCCATTATATTAATTCATAAACCATTCAGTGCGTATTAACAACCAGTTAACATTACGGGTTTAAACCCAGGTTATTGTATCAGTAATTCATAAAACCATTCAGTACATATTAGCAGCAGTAAAAAAAAGTTGTATTTAAGCAAGCCCAATTATCAGTAGTTCATAGACTATTCCGGGCGTTTCAGCAGTATTTACAAAACCGGTTATTTGTTTAAAACAACAATACATGCACTACGAGGTAGGTAACAGATTCGAATGTCCAGAGTTATCCGTATGTTATTGCACGTAACCCAGCAAAAAGACAAACACAAGCAAATACAATAAAATAATAAATAAAATACAGAAAGAAAACTTCCCTCCAATGACAAGTCCCCCCAGAGTCTCACACAGCGCGCAGTTCGATTCAGTTCGTTGTTACGTTTCAGTTCGGTTAAATTCCACAGGCAGCCCCGAACCCCGTCAGCGACCCCTCAGCAGCAGCAACAACCACCACCAAACAAGACTCAAAATAACCAAAACAGCTCTCGTCGTCCAGCCTGTACATTGCTTTTATCCAGTTTGTTTCTAATTATTCAATAACAACAAGTACGGCGTCATTGGTCGTAATGCTCAGTCCAATTGAGGTTGCCAATGTTTCATTCAATGCGTGACTGAGCCGGCTGGCTCGTCACACATACATCAAATAAAGAACGGTGATGATGATGACGATGATAAAGAAGAATGACAAATTTTACCTAAGTTTGATGACTTATATCTTAATATATCTCAATGTGTATAAGAGGTATTTACGTTTTTTTCACATTCGGTCTAAGAAAGCTTAAAGCTTTATGTTTAAAGTGGAATGGTACTTAGTTTTGCCGCTGCAACATGGTCAAAACAGCAAAACTCTTGGTGCTGTATAGAGTATCTCGGCAGTTCCGCCAAGTTTTTCTAACTTGTACGAGGAACTACAAAGAAAACAACGCCGAATCAATATGGGTCAGAATAATGGACATATTCAAAGGGCATAATAATAGAAGAATGCTATAGACCGCCAAATTCAAAAGCCGAGCAAAATACAATGACATTAGAAATGCGTGTAGAAAAGGAGAAGCCATACTAATGGGGGATTTCAACTTCCCCCATATAAAATGACGGACGAAATTGAAATGGTGGAAATGACAAATGACTACTTCAAACGCAATTTGTCAAGGCACCGACTAGAGGGGAGGCATGCCTTGATTTGGTCTTTTCAAATAAGGAAGACAGCATAACTAAAACAGAGGTCAGAGAGCCATTGGCAAACTCAGACCACAACATGGTCTCATTTGAAGTGATTTTCAAAACCAAAAAGTAATATCTAAAGCTAAGGTTTACAATTTTAGAAAAGCAAACTATGAAGGTATGAAACAGAGACTAACAGAAGTAGATTGGAGTAAAATAGAGAAAACATCCACAAAAAAGGATGGCTGTTTTTTTAAATGTAGTACTAGAGGCACAAAACAATTACATCCCAAAAAGTAGACCAATCTAAATCTAAAACAAAATGGCCAAAATGGTTTAATAGATCAATTAAAAAAAATATTCAGTGAAAATAGGCACTTTACAGAGCGTTTAAAAGGGACGAAGAACAAAGTACACAGAAAGAGTACTTGCAACTGCAAACACAATGTCGACCCTGGGGACTTTGACCTGAAAAAAGAAACAAGGACCAGGGGTCATATATGGAGATTAGATAAAGGGGCATTCAGAACAGAAAATAGGAGGTACTTTTTTTTTTTACACAGAGAATTGTGAGGGTCTAGAACCAACTCCTCAGTAATGTTGTTGAAGCTGACACCCTGGAATCCTTCAAGAAGCTGCTTGATGAGATTCTGGGATCAATAAGCTACTAACAACCAAACGAGCAAGATGGGCTGAATGGCCTCCTCTTGTTTGTAAACTTTATTATTTTGAATACAGAAACTGAAGATGTTGAAATGCAACAAGTAATGTCTCCGTATGCAATTCTTGATGTTCCACGGTTAGTACGAAGTTACTGTATAAAGCAGGAGGCGCAGGATTGCAGAAAACACCTGCAACAATAAATTTGATATATTGTGTTTTTTCCCCCCTCCCCAACATAAGGTGGCCAAATAAATGAAGTTTAACACAGCACTAGCTTGTACTTTAAAACATGTTATGCCTATTTAAGCAAATTAGAAAAACAGTAACGATAACAAGATGCACTGTTTTTTAAAACCATTAAATCTGTTAACCTGTTCTACAGTCCTAGAGTACCCACACCAATATTGAAAACCATTTCCATCACTTCACACCAATTTAAATCAATTAATACCGACTATCCAAAAACGGTCTTTGGATAGCAAAACCATTCATTTTCACCAAAATATTATTTTCATATTTAGGAGTACAGACACTTTTTTCAGAAGTTCAAAAGACCCCGCTTTCACTGAAAATGGAGTGAAGGACTGGAGAAATCTAAAAAACTTCAGAAACATTCATAATCTAATCTATCACCAGTGTTCTGAAAGGTGACATTTGTTCAAATAGTCAAAGGAAGTAGGTTCTGACTAGCGACACACTTAAATTCTCATAAAAACGTGGTGCGTGAAAACACATTATCTACAAAAATATTTTGCCACAAGTTCTGTAAAATCAGATGATTCGGATCAAGCTGTTTGTATACATAACAGCAATTTGAATAAATGTAGAAATTGTTTAGAGGATGTTCCAGGCAAGGGAATGAGCGAAAAGGATTCAGAGTTTTCGCCGGCTGCCTACTGCAGCGGTATGGGGGCTAAGACCGGTGGGATGAATTGACGTTAAACCAACAAAGCATCGTCTCCTCGAATGACATTTGAATGCCAACTAAATCCTGTATCTGTACTACAGTGTTGATTTTGATATCCCAGCTGCCCTAGCGGTCTGGCAGTTGCAGCAGTAGGAAAACAAGAAATATGTTTGTTAGACCTGCTTTGTGTGCTTGCAGGGAAAAAAAAATAAATAAATTGATCTAATCTCTATTTTTTTGTGTTGATCGGAACAATTTCTTGTTAGGGTTTGGGCAATTTATTTTTGGGAGGCTTAGCCTCCCCAACCCTCTTTTACGCGCCGCCTATGCACACTGTTCCTGTTCTAGCGCCCTCACAGAGATTGTTGACTAAGATTTATTGGCTGTCACACATACGTAATGTGCACGTGAAATAAGAATTTATATCTGTGGCACTATTACACTTGCAAAACAAACCACCATTCTACTGTACCAGACTAAAGTGGTTTAAACACAACAGTAAAATTAACTTTGAAAACGCATAATTTCAGCGACTGAAAAGACCTGCAAATGCAATTACTCTTGTCATCTCTGCAGCATGATGTTTAAGATTAAAAACATTACTTCAGTATCTTTATCACCAAAAGATCAGCTTCAGTATTAGTTTAAATAAATACATAAATAAAAAATGAACACATTTTAAAATATTTAACCTTTCAAGAGGCAATGCTGTATAAAAGTACCAGGGGTCATAAATGGAGATTAGATAAAGGGGCATTCAGAACAGAAAATAGGAGGCACTTTTTTACACAGAGAATTGTGAGGGTCTGGAACCAACTCCCCAGTAATGTTGTTGAAGCCGACACCCTGGGATCCTTCAAGAAGCTGCTTGATGAGATTCTGGGATCAATAAGATACTAACAACCAAACCAGCAAGATGGGCTGAATGGCCTCCTCTCGTTTGTAAACTTTCTTATGTTCTTATGTTCTTATAGCCTATGCTTTGGATATCTTATTAAATGAGATACAATGGTGATAAGCAGTATTTTAAATTGCACAGTTGCCATCGTTAACAGACCAAACCTGAATATATTTGCTACAGAAAAAAAGCATTATTTTCTAGTCAAATATTAAATACCTATCTTCATAACAGGCTAATAGTGTTCCTTTATGCAATGGAAATACTTGCGACTGGAAAGGAACATAGGCCTATATTAATATTATTCGAAAGAGTAATTATTTTAAATAAAAACGCACACACTCAAATAAGCACTTTAATATAAATGGAAAGAGACTCGCCTCAAATAGCATTTCTTTTTTATCTATTTAAACTATATTTTTATACATAAAGGACATTAGTGTCTGGGTTGGGCCTGCATTTGTTGTATTTTAACACATTAATGCCTCTACAAAATCACTCATGTCTTAATATTCTTCAACTATAACCAGAATAATGTTATCATTGATGCAACCCAACCCACGTTTATTTTCAGCGATGTATTTGATATATATATTTTTGTTAAATTTAGCTAAATCTGTACATCAGTACATGCCTCCGAAAGAAATCTGAAAATCTTTCTTTTTTGATATTTTTTCCTGCCCTCTGTCATTACGGCCGTGGCAAAGTGGTTAGTATTGCGCAGGTGTAGAGGTGATGCAGTTCAGCCATTAAACAATGGCGAACAAATACTGGTCAAAGCCATTGACAATACAATGGCTGAACAAGCCAGCTCACCTGCACAATCAAAACACTGCCCTTCTGGCTGAACAACTAGCTCACCTGCACAATCAAAACACTGCCCCTCTGGCTGAACAACCAGCTCACCTGCACAAATCAAAACACTGCCCCTCTGGCTGAACAACTAGCTCACCTGCACAATCAAAACACTGCCCCTCTGGCTGAACAACTAGCTCCCCTCTGCACACACAAAACACTGTTCACCCCGACCCTCTCTGTCCAGCTTGCCATCACCACCACCACCACCACTTGCCAGAATGACTGGGACATCCAGCTGTGGCGATCTGCTGGCTTGCCGCACTGCTGTGCAGGGAATATACCAGCTCTACCCCTGTGCTGCTGATGCTCCACGGGAGTTCGGACGCCCGCTGAGCTGCTGTTTGGCCACCCGCCAGACACAAGGAGGATGCCCCAGTCCAGAATACACTGCGTCACTCCAGCCTGTGGGCTTCTGCCAGAGGCGGTACTACAACCTCTGGGAATGAGGGCATCACTTTGTTGCCGGAAAGCTGATCTGGGTATACAGATCCCCCGATATAAAACAATCTGCAATAGTGCCCAGTGATTGTGGGCACTGTAGCCGCTATCTGTTCCCGCTGCCCTCCACAACGAAGGCACCCGCTTTGCCATCTCCAAGACTATATTGGCTCTCTCAGGGATGAGATTGGCCAGCGGGACAGCCCTGGGCCTTTCTATTGGATTATATCTTGACGGGACTATCGCTTAATCTGCATGAATGTTGCAATAATAAAAGAGCTGTCGGAATACAGAATTTGTGCACTTGGATTCTTACCGCTGCTACAATAATTAATATATATACAGCTCTGGAAAAAATTAAGAGACCACTGCAAAATTATCAGTTTCTCTGGTTTTACTATTTATAGGTATGTGTTTGGGTAAAATGAACATTTTTGTTTTATTCTATAAACTACTGACAACATTTCTCCCAAATTCCAAATAAAAATATTGTCATTTAGAGCATTTATTTGCAGAAAATGACAACTGGTCAAAATAACAAAAAAGATGCAGTGTTGTCAGACCTTGAATAATGCAAAGAAAATAAGTTCATATTCATTTTTAAACAACACAATACTAATGTTTTAACTTAGGAAGAGTTCAGAACTCAATATTTGGTGGAATAACCCAGATTTTCAAGCACAGCTTTCATGCGTCTTAGCATGCTCTCCACCAGTCTTTCACATTGATGTTGGGTGACTTTATGCCACTCATGGCGCAAAAATTCAAGCAGCTCGGCTTTGTTTGATGGCTTGTGACCATCCATCTTCCTCTTGATCACATTCCAGAGGTTTTCAGTGGGGTTCAGGTCTGGAGATTGGGCTGGTCATGACAGGGTCTTGATCTGGTGGTCCTCCATCCACACCTTGATTGACCTGGCTGTGTGGCATGGCGCATTGTCCTGCTGGAAAAACCAATCCTCAGAGTTGGGGAACATTGTCAGAGCAGAAGGAAGCAAGTTTTCTTCCAGGACAACCTTGTACTTGGCTTGATTCATGCCAAAGCTGCCCGATTCCAGCCTTGCTGAAGCACCCCCAGATCATCATCCTCCCACCACATTTCACAGTGGGTGCGAGACACTGTGGCTTGTAGGCCTCTCCAGGTCCGTCTAACCATTAGGCGACCAGGTGTTGGGCAAAAGCTGAAAATTGGACTCATCTGGGGGGTGCTTCAGCAAGGCTGGAATCGGGCAGATTTGTCTTTGTGAAGGGATTATGAATCACGCCAAGTACAAGGTTGTCCTGGAAGAAAACTTGCTTCCTTCTGCTCTGACAATGTTCCCAACTCTGAGGATTGGTTTTTCCAGCAGGACAATGCTCCATGCCACACAGCCAGGTCAATCAAGGTGTGGATGGAGGACCACCAGATCAAGACCCTGTCATGGCCAGCCCAATCTCCAGACCTGAACCCCACTGAAAACCTCTGGAATGTGATCAAGAGGAAGATGGATGGTCACAAGCCATCAAACAAAGCCGAGCTGCTTGAATTTTTGCGCCACGAGTGGCATAAAGTCACCCAACATCAATGTGAAAGACTGGTGGAGAGCATGCTAAGACGCATGAAAGCTGTGCTTGAAAATTGGGGTTATTTCACCAAATATTGAGTTCTGAACCTTCCTAAGTTAAAACATTAGTATTGTGTTGTTTAAAAATGAATATGAACAGGATTTCCGTTTACATTATTCAAGGTCTCCCCAACACCTGCATCTTTTTTTATTTTGACCAGTTGTCATTTTCATGAACAAAATAGCTAATTCCTTAATGACAATATCTTTTTATTTGGAATTTGGGAGAAATGTTGTCAGTAGTTTATAGAATAAAACAAAATGTTCATTTTACCCAAACACATACCTTCATATAAATAGTAAAACCAGAGAAACTGATAATTTTGCAGTGGTCTAAAATTTTTTTCCAGAGCTATATCTAATCTATCAATTACTCTATATATATATATATATTATGAGAATAAAAGACTTTTAAGATTTCAATTTAAAAAAAAAAAAAAAAAAAAATCTTGAACACCACATTATATTAGTCATATACATTACAGTGTACATGGTTATTTTAGTAGACTTGGTGTTTATTTAAGAAGATGTTGTCAATGTGATTGGTTTTGGACTGATGTAATGTATTGTACTGAAATAGATGGACCAGTTTGAACAGGACCATCCGTTTCCCCATCAGCAGAAGTTTGTCCCAGAGTCCCAACATTTTCCCCAAAACCTTAAAAAGCCAGTTTGTAAACACACCACCTAGCACCTCCTTAGATAATTTACACAAACAATCGCCAATCACTGGAATATGGCATGAACAGTGATCTACAGAAATAATTCCTGTTTCATGTTGTAAAACACAATCATCTCAAATGATTTACAAATTAGAAGATGGAAAGTTGTACTGTGCCCTCCTTTGCCTCCCAAACCAAGGCTGAAGCCATAGTGATTAAAGTACTAATGGCTCCACTTGCAATGGAAGACTTTAACAGTGATCCACTCTTCAGAAAAGTACTGGTAACCAACAGTAAAGGTAGGCCAAGTTTTATACATACGATCCACATTAAATATGTCCTAAATTATTGGCAACTTTGATAAAGAGGAACAAAAAAGACTATAAAATTAATATCAGTACTCTGAGCTATAATGTATCTGACTTTATTAATGATTCAATGGAATCAACCAAAATTACACATTTCTCAAATTATAAATTTATTTAAAAAAAAAAAAAAAAGGTGACAAATTATTGGCACCCTTGTTTTCAGTACGTTTTTGTGCATCCTCCTCTTGAAAGGATAACGGCACCAAGTCTTTTTTTCTATAATGTTTAATGAGATTGGAGAATGCATTGGGAGGGATCTTAGACCATTCCAACATACAGAATCTTTCCAGATCCTTGATATCCTTCGGTCTGCGCTTATGGACTGCCCTCTTCAATTGAAGCCACAGGTTTTCAATGGGGTTCAAGTCGGAGACTGAGATGGCCATTGCAAAATGTTGATTTTGTGGTCAATTAACCATTTATTTGTGGATTTTGATGTGTGCTTGTGGTCATTGTCTTGCTGGAAGATCCACTTGCAGTCAAGTTTCAGCCTCCTGGCAGAGGCAACCAGGTTTTTGGCCAAATGCCCTGGTACTGGACAGAGTTCATGATGCCGTTGACCTTAACAAGGGCCCAGTGGAAGCAAAACAGCCCCATAACAAAGATCCACCACCATATTTTACAGTAGGTATTAGGTTCTTTTCTGCATACGCATCCTTTTAACCCTGGGCCAAACCCACCCCGGGAGAATGCGTGGCCAACAAGCTCTATTTTCTGTCCTCATCGGACCATAGCACCCGGTTCCAATCAAAGTGCTAATGCCAGAGTTTAGCAAACTCCAAGTATGTTCGTTTGTTGGTTGCTCTCAAATAAAGGCTTTTTTCTGGCAACCCATCCAAACAGCCTATTGGCATGGAGGTGGTGTCTAATTGTAGATTTAGAGACTTGGTGACCCCCCAAGATGCAACCAAGTTATGTAATTCTCAACTGTGGCCCTTGGATTTCCTTGCCTCCCAAACCATCTGCCTCACTAATCACCAGCGTGGGGGCAAGATACACCAGCTAGGGTCCTCTATCCTCCCCAGGCAAGTTTACCACTGTTCCAGTGGTTTTGAACTTAATTATTGCCCTAATAGTGGTAAGTGGTATATTTAGTTTTTTAGCTATTGTTTTATACCCATTGCCTGATTTATGAAGGTCAACAACCATTTGTCTCTTCATATGTGAGTTCTTTGCCTTTTCCCATACTGATGGATGACAAATGGATTTCATCGCGTGTTACCTCATTTTTTTATACCCCAGTGAAACAGGAAGCCATGGAAGGCCACAAAACAGTTCCTTAAGACGGAGATGAACTTAAAGTAGAATGTTAATGCAGACTTAATTTTATTCATAAGAATCTTTAGGGGGGTGCCAATAATTCTGACACCTATCTGAGAAAAAAAAATTGAAAAACACTGAGCAACTGTATTAGAATAAAAAAGAATATGGTTTTACCTTATATTTGATGCATAAAATATAGCTCATTACTTGTGTTGTTTATTTTTATACAGCGTTTTTACTCATCTTTATCAAGGGTGCCAATAATTTTGGAGGTGACTGTGCTAAAGTAATATGTTCTAGAATAAACACATTGTATGAATTACTGTACCAAATTAAAAGTAGGCCTATGCAAAATGACCTAGTAAAAAATAAAAGCAATGCATATGGTTTTTGTTACATTTATCAGCTTTTGCTGTTTTTGTCAAAATACGATACCTGTACCAAAATGTCATCTGTAGCTATAAACTTTATTTTTTTAGTCTCGTTAAAACAATCCAACAATTCATCTTAGTGATTATAAAAGAGAAGTTAAAAAGATTTAAAAGGATAGCATAATTAAAATAATGTTATATAATTAACATTAGTTAAATAAGCAATATCAACAACATGACAAATAGTATCGGAACTCACAGGCAAGTAGCTGTATTAATAATAATAATAATAATAATAATAATAATAATAATAATAATAATAAATAAAATCATTACTGCAGTTCCCATATATACCAAATCAGGTGTTGTGAAAATGTAATACAGTATTTTGGTAATTGTTCTTAGGTCTATTTAAATTGATATATGGCTAAAATATATCATACTTTGATCATGTTCTTTATTGAGGTAGGCACATTTGATGTTGTTGCCAATTATTTTTATTATTTTTCTCCCAATTTGGAATGACCAATTATTTTTAGGCTCAGCTGCAACCGCTACCACCCCTGCGCTGACTTCGGGAGGGCAGGGGGGTGGCTGATCCGTGGTGAGCAGAGGACGCACCCTGGCCGACCTAACCCTCCCTCGCCCTGGGCGGTGCTCTGCCATTTGAGAGCTGCCTCCCAGGAAGCTCCTGTCCTCATTTCGACAAAGGAATAGCCTGGACTTGAATTATGGACGGCGTCCAGACTATAGGGCACATCCTGTACTCCACGGGCGCCCTTTACTAGATACACACCACTGGAGCCCCAAGGGGTCCTTTCTATATATCAATACGACGTCGGGAGCACAATATATGACAGAGGTAGCATTTCTATACAATGTTGCTCACACTACTTGGTTGTATTACGGTCGTATTCGCCAAAACCATTTTACTTTGTGTATAAACGACAGGAGGACCACAGTCATTTCCTTCATTGAACTTATGGAAACATGGCTGCTCTAATTTATGCTGTGTATTTAAGAACATAAGAAAGTTTACAAACAAGAGGAGGCCATTCAGCCCATCTTGCTTGTTTGGTTGTTAGTAGCTTATTGATCCCAGAATCTCATCAAGCAGCTTCTTGAAGGATCCCAGGGTGTCAGTTTCAACAACATTACTGGGGAGTTGGTTCCAGACCCTTACAATTCTCTGTGTAAAAAAAAGTGCCTCCTATCTTCTGTTATGAATGCCCCTTTATCTAATCTCCATTTGTGACCACCAAAAAAGTCCCTGGATCGACACTGTCTATACCTTTTAGGATTCTGAATGTTTGAATCAGATGGCCTCATAGTCTTCTTTGTTCAAGACTGAATAGATTCAATTCTTTTTAGCCTGTCTGCATAACGACATGCCGTTTAAACCCGGGATAATTCTGGTTGCTCTTCTTTGCTCTTTCTAGAGCAGCAATATCCTTTTGTAACAGGTGACCAGAACTGAACACAATATTCTAGGTGAGCTCTTTACTAATGCATTGTAAACTTTTAAAATTACTTCCCTTGATTTAAATTCAACACCATATATATCCGAGCATCTTGTTGGCCTTTTTTATAGCTTCCCCACACTGTCTAGATTAAGACATAGGCTGAGACAACTACACCCGACAGAGGGCATCGGAAGAAAGTAGTGATCCTCTTCTTGTGTCACATGTGTTCTAACATATTTAATAATTATGTGTTAATTATTAGAATTACAATTGTTAAATAATTAGTAACAATGTTGTATTTATAGTGCAATTCAAAATGTACATTACATGGGAATATATAAAATTACATATACAGCATGAGTTAAATAGAAAATTGGGTGTTAAACCTATAGTCATATGACTCATGATTATGCAAATGGAATTTCAAGACCATTCAAAAATACATTCCTTGTGTATCGTGCTGCATGTATTTTCAGACATGGCTAGTCTACCTGTTGTATTAAAACACACCAACTACAATTTGACTCGAATATAGAAATAGGTGATAACTGATCGAGATTATTATAATAATAACTAGAAGTTGCAGGCAACTTTAAAGGCTTCCAGACGTTTACAGCAGAACAAGATATGGTTTGAGACTTGTGAAAATAGAAATCATACGAACATTAATTGGAGAGTCTTGTTTTATCGTGTGTGTTTTTTTTTGTAGGAGAACGTTTAGTATTTTATAAATGTTTGATGTGGTGCCAGCTCGCTTTTATAATTTGTGTTTATTATTGTTGTTGTTATTATTTGTACTTTTTTCATTATAATTTATTTTTTGGATTGGCAGGGAGGAGGTTAAATTCCCCTGCAAAATACATCTTGAGAATGTGGCTGGAGCCTTAAGTGCGTAATTGTTAATTATTGGTTAGTGGGCTCCAGCCACAGACCATAATAAAGCTGAAACCCTTTGTCTAGTGGAGTGGTTTGGTAGAGCGAGGAAGCGAGAGAGACAGACAGACAGACAGACAGACAGACAGACAGACAGACACATACACAGAGTAAGTGTTGTCTGTAAAAATGTGTAGATATATACCTGTTTAATTTGATTTATTTTGTTCCAGTGTTTTGTTGAAAGCCTTTTTTTTGTGTTTAAACCTTTTTGTTTGGCCCTTGTGTCTATTTTGTGTGTTTTTTTTTGTCAATGAAAGTATTTCTGTTTCCCTGCATTTTCTGACTCAGTCTTCCCCTCTGCTGCTATCCTGCCACAAGTGGTTTTAGAATTTGGATAACACCCCCCTGGGGACTCAGATGAAGTGCAGTTTTTTGTTTTGGAAAAAAAATGGGCAAGAGCAGCAGGCAGCTGCAGCAGCAGAAGCTGGAGGACCCAGCCAGCTTGTTCCCATGGTGCTCCTGGTGGGGGGGAAGGAGGACCATCGCTGGCAGGCATGTCCAGAGGAGCCACCGGCTGACTGGTGTGGTCGCTGCGGGGAGGACCAGGCACAACTGGGCCGGATGCCCCTATCGCTGGCCCAGGCATCAGCAGCAACACTGGTAGTGCCACTGGGTTCACCCTCGTCCCAAGAAATCTGGGATTGGCTGATGGACACGGGGGGGACCTCTTCAAAGAACCTCCCGCTGGCTATCAGCGGCTGTGGTGGCGAGATGGGGGAGCAATGGGAGGCCTGGGTGAGACAGCACCACCCAGCGTCCCTTCAGCAGGGCTACAGCCATGGTGCTCCGTTACCTGGCTAAGGATATGGCAGTGATAAAGGCATTCCAGGTACCGGTGGGATTGGAGCTGCCGTCTACGGGACTGAAGGGGAGGAGCCGGCTGCAGTCTCCAGAGCTGGAAGAGGGAGGAGCCACCATCTTCAGAGCTGAAAGGGGAGGTTACAGCCCTCCATTGCTGTCGGAGGAACGGCAGCCTTTCCTCTGCTGTCTGAGGCACCGCCCAAGGATGCCTGCCTTCGCTCCGCCCAAGGATGATCTGGCCGCTCAGCTCAGGGATACCAAGTCTAGATCGCCTGGGGTTGCCCTGCTGCTCCGCATGGCCTGGGAGCCACCAGTTACAAGTCTGAGGGAGGTGGAGCTCCGCTGCGCCTTCATGGCCAGGGGCTCCCCCCCCTCCTGAGGGTCCTCTGCCGCTCCGTCGCCTCGGGTCCGCTGCCGCCGTTGCTTCCGAGGGCCCTGCTTTTGCCTGGGGTCGCTGAGGGTCCTCCTTCACCTTGGGTTGCTGAGGGTCCTGCCAGTCCTGAATGGCAGGAAGTACTGTGCCGGAGCCCCTGAGGGAGCTGCGACCCGCAGGAAGAGGGGGGGGGGGGGGGGGGGGGTGAGAGACCACCACCCCTGTGCCACAGCCCGGCACCCAGGAGGTTGGATTCCTCAGCCTGGGCTCCCGGACACCCAGGCTCCATGTCTGGACCTTTTGGTGCTGGGCCTGACTCCCAAGTCGCAGCACCACCAGGCACAGGAGGTTGCCTGGTCTCCTGCTCCACTCCCCAGGTTGCCCAGACATTTTGCTGCACTGTCGCCTGGGCTCGCACCTCTGCCTGGGGCTGCAGCCAGGGTCGCCTGCCTGCGCTCCCAACGCCCAATCCAATGCACCTGGGTCCCCCGCCAGGTCTCGGACTCTCCCTCAGCATGGGAGAAGGAGGATCTCCACCATGGCGCCACCATGGACCACTTGCTCCCCTCTTCTGAGACTTTGGGACTAAGGGGGAGAGGTGGTCGTTGGGGCCAAGTGTGCTGCCAAGGTGGGGAAATGTGAGGGTGCCAGCTCAGCCCTTATAATTTCTGTTTATTATTGTTATTTTTACTGTTGTTTCCATTATGATTTTCATTATAATTCTGGTTTGTTTTTGGATCGGGGGGGGGGGTTAAATTCCTCCCTGCAAAATACATGTGAGAATGTGGCTGGAGCGCGGCAGGAAAGTGAGTGTGAGTAAGTGTTGTCTGTAAAAATGTGTATAGATACCTGTTTAATTTGATTTATTTTGTTCCAGTGTTTTGTTGAAAGCCTTTGTTTCGCGTTTAAACCTTTTGTTTGGCCCTTGTGCCATTTTATTTTGTGTTTTTTTTGTCAATTAAAGTATATTTGTTTCACTGCATTTTCTGACTCAGAGTCTTCCCTCTGCCGCTATCCTGCCACAATGTTAATTTAGTATTTATTTTGATAACTACTTGTGATTCCTTGAGAGTGCATTGCGCGCTGTGGAACTTTCAGCTGCATATTTTAAAATAACCCAGCTGTCAAAGTTCTGTACAGGCTGAGGATCACAGTAATGTTATGAACGAATGGCAAAATATAAAAATGTCAATTTTACACTCTTAAAATAGTGACCAAAAGATACTTTTTTCCTGCTGGTTAATGCAAAGTACAGTGATATTTCGTTTTTTTTGTTCTAATAGTGGGATACTACAAGTAAAAAAAGATAAGGTTCAATAGGTATAAGATTATGGCTGAAAAAGTGAGCTACTCAACAATTCAGAGAAAAAAAAGGAAGGGCAACACCATAAAAAGTTAAAGTTTTTAATTTAAGTTATTAAAAATCATTTACAATAAGAGACATCTAACTACACTAAATAAAGCACTTAACTATCAGTCTCTGTATTCTTCAATTATTCAGACCAGAACTTCTTAACCATACTATATAAACCTATTTATGCATTACATATTACATATATACACTGAGCCGAGATCACAGTCATTTTTCCTAATACTTAGTGTGTGTGTGAGAGAGAATATGTACAGTTCTATAAAAGCTTGCATATCCACGAGGTTATTTTAAGTAAACAAACATTACAGCAGAACAAGCTGATCAGCTCCTATTATACTAAAATGTCTGCTGTTTTGGGGAGGGATTATCTGTGAATAACGTATGCGATCTTCATCCTTACAATTGTATTTAATAGAAAAGCGATTCTGAACAGGTTTGCCCTATACTTTTCATTACTTAAAATAATTAGTTCAATGAAAAAT